>LR990041.1:1200000-1800000 GCA_905147135.1 Blastobasis lacticolella
CACAAGCTGCACAGGGAGGTATTTAGCAAGTAATTAATGTAAGGTGACTCATTAATGCAATTAGGGCATTTCAAAACATTTAAGTGCTCGAACGATTGAAATGAGAACGTGCAAGATGTGGAATGAGGTCGCTTCAGAGCCTTTCCTTTGTACTACAACATTGGGTTCTTGGGCATCAAAAGGCAGATGGATATGTACGTTAAAGGCCGGCACAACATCCGTTCCCCTTAGGTTGCAGATGTCCTGCACCCGTAGCATGAAGGGCTTTGTCGCGCGCTAGAGTACAAGATAACTCTAACTCTTTTTCTTTCGATTTGCGTTGAAGTAAGCGAGATAGAGAGTTCTATGTCTCGCGACAAAGCGCGTCAGGGACTGTCCTAATTGGCAACGGTTGTGCGACCATGGTCGTACGACGGACATCCCCTGACCATTAGGAGACCTCAAAACCGCTCGTCGCACGACCGTTGCCAATTAGTACAGCGCCTTATGACGCTTTCCATCAGGCGTATCCTCGGACCATGTGGCTCCCCAGGAAAAAAATATCTTGACATAAATTGATTACTGACCCCACGACCACGCCTGACTACGTCTCTGTGTCGCAATTCTGACGAAAACCATCTAATCGAGATAAACAGCACGATAATGTCACTGTTGTATCGGATGTGACGAAAGAATTTCATTATACACGTCTTAATGGATTGGATATTCATAAATCGTTCGTTCAAACGTGCAATTACACTTTGGAATTTGGTTTGGATGGAGAAAAATACATTAAGTGTTTGTGTTCTGCCCCTCAGGCTATAAGCATACTTTTCGATGAAGAAATGCCGCGCCCGAGGCTTTACTAAATTGATATCATTGTGACTGTCAGTTGGAAAAACATGCATAATTATCTAAACCATCAGATGAGGCAGTATAGTTCTCTAGTGGCGAACACGTACCGGAACACGCAGCGTGGGTAGGTCTCCCCACATGGTGGTCCGACGGCCAGGTAAAAATCGCAGCTACCAGCTGGATAAGGAAGACACACGACTGGCCTTTGTAGGTATCTGTGGGGGAGGCCTATGCCCTGCAGTGGGCGTCTTTCGGCTGATATGATAATGGTAACGATTTATTGAAAGAGATATTCAATGTTCTCCTCCATAAATTTTGAGGTTGAGTTCGACAGTTTCCTATCGCTTTCTGTTAAGCGGGTCGTTTGATGATAATACAAAAGCACATTCTAACTATGAAACCAAGAGAAATCGATACCAAAGGCATAACTTTCGCTGATGTTTATTCGAGTACTTACCATCTCAGCGTTGATTAGTGTAGTACTACTAATTAAAACTGCGTAAAACAGTCTGCCTTCTTTTCATGTCGTATCTAGGGCGGCTGTACCGTGTCCGGCGTGGTTGAATACAGTCAACAGCATTTCGACCTACTCAAAATAAGTATACTACTCAGTGACAAACGAGCAGACAGCCCATCTGATTGTAAGCGGTAACTGTCGCCCATAACATCTACGATTCATGCATCATTTAGGTTGCAGGCAACAAAAATGCAGAACCGCAGGTGCGTTGTCACTGTGAGGACTAAGCTGAAATGCCTCATGCCTGTAATTGCGCTGGCTACCTTATCCTTCAAACCGGATCACAACAATGCATTGTTGCTTGGCGGCAGAAATAGCGATAGCTTGTAGCAATGTTAGCTTCTTCTATACTGGGTGTGGGCCGGGTTACTGCCTTCTGTGCCATCATCCCATATTCCAGTGACAGGTAGTGTACAGTAAGTTCCCTAGGCGTACCACCCACAAAAAAAACAATTTACTCTACTTCTCGCTACACCCTAAAAATTGCGAATACTGGTAATTACCTGTATTTAGCAAGCCTAAACAATCACAGGCACATAAAGTTGTGCAAGCGCACACAGCGGTGGTATATTTTAATATTATCAACGCATCGTTGACGACTTTCGCTGTGTGGTAACTATATGTTCTAGTGCCTGGCTCGAATATAAAGCATTAGAATTGTACCCGAGTTTTACAGCCTATAACTACCTATTCGACCATAAAAGGAGTGGCCTGCGAGTGTGTTAGCTCCATCACCTTGAAGGCTAGAGTGAACAGGCTGTTTCTAGACATAATTAATAAACGACCTGCCTACGCTCCGTTCGTGTTTTCTCGAGGTTATCATCATCAACGTTCTAGCACTTATCCCGGCCTCTGCCAGGGTCCGCTTTCCTACTTATTCTTCCCCACTTCATCCGGTCTACGGCATCCTCGCTTCGTAGGCTGTTGGCTCTCGCACCCGACTCAGCGATATTAGTCCATCGTTTCTTTGGTCGCCCACGGGAACTCTTTCCTGATATTCCTGATACCGGTAAATTCAGGCACTTGTTTTCCACGTTTTCTCGGGGTAATAGAAATTATCTAAATTATAGTGTAAACCATATTAAAACCCCTTGCGTAGAATAAATAATCTAAGCGTTCATACAGAGGGACAACGGAAAGCGTATATTTTATACTACTCGTATGTGAAGCAGCTGGAGCTCTACCAAAACTTATTTCCGGACCGCATATTTCCTTTGACAATTGTTACTTAAGCTGTCACCGCCGTCACTGGTTTGACACCTTGACAGTGAAAGGTGAGCGGCCGCGTCGACCTTCCGACCTTGACCTTGGACCTACACCATCATTCATTCACGGTTGGCTATTCGTAATAGGTTAAGTAAGAATCCGTTTAAGTTTGTTAGGAGGGTATTGTAGCTGTTTATGTATAATACAAGAGTTTTGTGCATGACTACCTTAAGAACCATATTCCTGTGCAGTTGTTAAAAGGTTTTAATGGCATTTATAAAAATATTCTGGAGGTCAACGATAAATTCTTCGGGTTAAAGGGACAGCTGATAGCCCCTTCTTTAGCCAACTCAATTAGGCTAACGATACACCAACTATTTCGTACGTTGCTGCAGGAAAGGAAACCTGCACATTCAGGCGACTGAATGTGTAACCATGATCCAATCTTGTCAGATTCCCCTATTTACGGGGTCACGGGACCAAGTGCTAGTTGCTCTACTGTAATTACTTGATCTACGAAATCGTGGATCTTGGGTATGGCAGACCCTGGGTCCTCGCACACGAGCGCACAGCGAAGTTACGCTGAGATGATGATTATTTGTTTTGACAAAGAAATCTCCACTCTTTGACACTTTTGTGCCGACGGGCTCTCAGATGCGGACCAGGGGCCCGCTTTTTAAATCACTTATCTCGATTCGAAGGGAATTTTAATGCATCACGCTGATTTCCCCTATCTTTCAACCGATCGTCGGTGTTGCCAATGTAATTTTAAAAATATAGAATTTTTCATGCCGTAAGTGGAAATTGAAAACCGTTCGTTAAAAAATAGAGCACTAGACTTAACGTGACACTATGCTCTCTCGACCAGGTTCTAGCTCCGGCCTTGCGCTTGCGCCACCGAAGCCAAGGAGGTAACTTTCCGCGGAGTTGGATTGCGAACTGAATTAATCTCTGGCTAATTGATCTCGTTCCAAATCGCAAGGCTGCACTTTCTGCCATTTCGTTGCGACATTGTACTGTTTTTATTTATGGGAACGATTTTTTATAGTTGATTGCTGACGGGTATTAAGAATTCTTGTTACCTAAGTGGTTAGGTTTATTTGGGTACTAATATGTACAAACACACTAGCTTGTCTGGCGCGTCTGTGTCCTACCCGTAGGTAGGGCAGTGTCCCTGAGAGTGTCCCTACCGACGTGTCCCTACCCCTGCCCATACCCTACAGAACATCTATATCTACTTTCCCTTTTTTTCTGTCTCTTGCATCCGACTTGGTGCTGTAAATCCATCCATCCAAGCTCATAGATTACGGCAAAGACCTCCGCCAATGTGGGAGAGGTACACTATAGCGGGCCGTTGATTGAGAACAAATTAAATTTTGTTGCAGAGAAAGTGCGACCTTGTCATAGTCATCTTGTTTTAGGCCATGCGAAAATTGCCAGGCAAGGTGTTCGATGCGTGATCTTCACAATTATAACGAAATGGTTGGTCAAGGTGCTAGTGGACGGTGTACACAGCAAATATTGGCAAAAAACCGCAAATCGATGTACAGGATAGCCGTTTGGTATACGAGTACTTTAGGTTTAAACAATCATTTTGACCGGTAGTTCCTAAAAATATTCCCCGGGGGGGAGCAGTAATATCGATATTAATTTTTTATATGGGATTTGAATTTTTTTTTCTCAGATTCCTATCGTGTTTGGTATCAAATGAAAGGGCATCATGAGCCGGTTCTAAAAATATACTACACCAATACCATTCGGCCACCTGTTTTCTAAAAATCCACGAAATATTTTCAAAACATACCAAGTTTGGACTCCTCCAGGTAGGAGACGGTTTAGTAAATTTTTGTATAACATACGCCAAATGTCTCTAAATATACCCATATCCAACGACAAAAAGGCGATATAAAAAATAGTTTAATTTACTAATTTTAAAATATTTTTTTCTTTATTAAAAAGTTGAGATTTAGTAATTATTTTAAACTTATCGAACTCTACTGTACTGTACTATTATTATTGTGTTTTATGCTATTATCTATGTAAAATAATGCACTTACGGTTTCTATCTCCCCCTCCCCCTTTCCTCTCTCCCTCCGCACTCCTCACTCTGCACCTAAGCGAATTTGATTTCGCGAGCCATAGTCAGTCAGTCAGTCAGTCGTTGTCCACTGTAAAATCCTCTCAGGTGCAGGAGGAGAAGAGGGGGGGGGAAGCGTATTAATATCAATTTAACATAGATTAACAATAGTAAAGTGCAGTACAGTTCGATATGATTCAAAAAATACTAAATCTCAACTTTTTAATTAAGAAAAAAATATTTTAAAATTAGTAAATTAAAATATTTTTTAAATCGCCTTTTTGTCTTTGGATATGGGTATATTTAGAGACATTTGGCGTATGTTATACAAAAATTTACTAAACCGTCTCCTACCTGGAGGAGTCCAAACTTGGTATGTTTTGAAAATATTTCTTGGATTTTAAGAAAACAGGTGTCTGAAAGTTATTAGTGTAGTATATTTTTAGAACCGGCTTATGATGCCCTTTCATTTGATACCAAACACGATAGGATTCCGAAAAAAAAAATTTCGATTCCCATATTAAAAATTAATGTCAATATTACTGGCCCCCCCTGGGAATATTTTTAGGAACTACCGGTCAAAATGATTGTTTTAACCTAAAGTACCCGTGTACCAAACGGCTATCCTGTACATCGATTTGCGGTTTTTTTTTACGTAGCTCGACCACTATGCGACATTATCAGGTTTTCGCAGATGTGAGGAGTAATTTGAAGTACCTACGTGAATTAGTTAGTCTTATACAGGGCCGTATTTGGATATTTTGTGTGTGTCAAAATAATTATCAACTTTTCGTGTTTAGGTACCTACATATTTCTGATCAATAGTATGACGTGCGTTCCTAGTGGTATTTACGATAAATTATCGTTAATTCGATTGTCTAAGAGTATTGTACGTACATCTCCGCAGAGTTAAGAAGACACATAATTTTGACCCTTTGTCATTTGATGCCTTTTTTTTTTTTTATGTCATACGGTAGGCAAACAGGCAAGCGGGCCACCTGATGGAAAGTGGTCACCACTGCCTATAGACATTAGCAACACCAAGAGTATCGCTAATGCGTTGCCCACCTCTATAACACGTTGCTCTGGCAGCAAAAAGCAAATGCCACTCCACTGCCAAAGCCACGGTTCCCCAAATCCCCACCCCATGGAGCACTGGAAACCTTACTCACCGGCAGAAACACAATACTATTTAAAAGAGTATTATTTAGCTGCGATATTCTGTAAGGTGGAGGTACTTCCCCAGTGGGGCGGCTCCAATTCGAACGAGATACCCCGCTATGCCCTACCTCTCTTGGGGATTTTGGATCTTGTGTTGTTTCTTTTAGCGTACCTTTTTTATTGTACCAAAATAAGTAATTTTTTAACACGCACCGTGCTGTAATAACATTAGTAACATGGCATAGTTCTACTACGCGGTCAATGCCTTACTCTGCCAGTTTCCGCTTTAAAAAAAAAATTTACTTATTAATTTGGCATGGCGTTTAGCGTAGTTCATTCCTCTTAATCCAACCCTGCCGGACTATGTGTGAAACACACATATTATCCGTCTTTTTAAGCCCTCATGTGAGCATAAAAGGCGTGTAACAATATTAGTCATGGGAAAAAGACTAATTGTTCACGGCAGTGCGAAACACGACTGTGGCGAAATCTGTTTATGATACTGTAGTTAGATACTACATAATTATGCTAGTTGTAGTGTCCCGTATTCAAGAATGTTACTATGAGAGTGAGCGCGAACGCATAAGGTTCCAACTTGCGTAGCGAACGACACTACTCTATGTTCAAAATCTTTGGCCCTATGACCTCAAAATGAACGAAATTGACCAATCGTAGAGCCGTATTGATCGCAGTCGCAGACTATGTATATGACAAAAATTTCAACGCAGTGCTTTCGCTTTGCATACCTGTGCAGCAGTGCAGTGCTAGCAGTGCTGTGAGAACGCATAGTAAAGCCATTTTTGTAAATACGGGTCTAAGTCCAGCTGGTTAGCTTTGTTTATTCATGTGTTAGGCAAGGCATCTGGCATCGTAACCTAACTAACACAAATGTGAGTATGTGGGAGAAAGGTGCCTAAACCTGCCGGTATCAGACCGCGGGCGGAAGACATCACTGCGTCATTTTAAACTTAAATTCCAAATGATTCGAACTTCCTACTTTTATAAATCTTAAATCACAAACCACTGCGAAAGTTTTAATTTGAAGTTTCGAACGATTCAATCTTTTTAATTTCATAAATCCTAAATTAAAAACGTTTGAGTTGAAATGTAGTCACGGTGGTTAGGCGGCAGTCACGCCACTGTAATTACCTGATTTGCAAAATCCTGGGTCATGGTCAAGGTGGACCTCGTACCGAGCTATCGCGTGTGAGAGTACAACTCTTGCTCTCGCTAGTTATTGAGTGCCGACCACGTACGCAGACGCAGCGTGAGTAGGTTTCCCACAAGGTGGACCTGGTAAAGATTGTAGGTACTGGATGCGGATGCTGGATGCGTGGTGTGTGGTGCCGCCACCTCAAAGAATAGCACCACCCCATCTCTTCCCGTGGGTGTCGTAAGAGGCGACTAAGGGACAAATCCGAAAGGTGGGCAGCAGCATCTTTCTGGGTAGATTTACATCAACATTTACATGCACTGCGATCTCCAACCCGCCTGCCAAGCGTGGAGATTATGGCAATGACCTCCCCTTTCGTGGGAGAGGCCCGAAGTCCTGCAGTGGATTGTAATGGGCTGTGATGGTGATGATGACTGGATGCGGAAGGCACGGGACCAGCCATTGTGGAGCTCTCTGGGGAAGGCCTACGCCCAGCATTGGCCGCCTCTCGGCTGTTGAAATACATCCAAACATAACCTCACGCCTTTTTCCACGTAAGGATAGGCAGAGACCACATCGTCACACTTCCCTGATGATAAAACCAAAATTGTATTTTCTTCTTGCCGTTGTTCCAGGTGATATGGCTCCTGTTGGCAGTTGGCGTTGCGCAGTGCGCGCGCGGGCGGCCGCGGCAGCAGCCCCAGCCGCAGCCCGAGGATGCTTACGAGTACGAATCGCAGGCGCAGGAGCGCGCGGCCGGAGACCAGGTGAGGCTTGAGTTTGGTTTGCGGGCTTGGATTTGGTGAGGATTATCGAGGGCGGCCAGGTTTACTTGATCCTCGGGGATTGGATTGTTTTGGTAGTTGGGGAGACCAGGTGAGGCTGGACTTGGTTTGCGGCCTTGGATTTGGTTATGTTTTTCGGGGCGGCCTTCTTTATTTGACCCACGGGATTGGCTTGTCTTGATAGTTGGGGAGATCAGGTGAGGCTGGACGTTGGTTTGCGGCCTTGGATTTGGTGAGGTTTGTCGAGAGCGGCCAGATTTAGTTGACCCTCGGGTTTGTCCTTAGGCTACGTGGGTATTTTTCTGCATTACATCGTGCGATACGAAAGTTCTGGTTACCAATAGAGTAAATAATCAAATTAGGAATTATTTTGAAACCTATTTTATTAGGTTAAAGTTAATAAATAATATCAGTCGAACCACCATTGAGCTGCAGAGGTTGCCTACAAAACGCTTATTACTATTTGAGTGTTTCTACAAAACACCAATATGCCTGGTCAAAAAGTAAGGTGAATTTGTATATAAAATGTATTTTTTTAATTTATTGTTCCAAATCAATTTCATCCCCTTCAAAGTAATCCCCTTCCGATAAAACGCACTTTTGCCAACGCTTTTTCCAGTTCTCGAAACAGTCGGAATAGTCTTTTTTCGGTATAGCCTTCAAGACCTTCTTCGATTCGGTTTTTATCTCCTCAATCGTGTCAAAACGGAGTCCCCGCATTGGCTGTTTGAGTTTGCTGAATAGCCAGAAGTCGCATGGAGCCAAATCAGCCATTTCAAGTGGTCCTGATAGTCAGACAGCAAAGTTTCACACACATCAACGCGACGCTTTTTTTCAAAAAATTTAGCGTTTTTGGCACCAATCGAGACTTGACGCGTTTGAGACACAAAGCATCCTTTAAAATGGTTTGGGCTGAGCCAAATGATATTCCAGCACTATCAGCGATGTCTCTTATTGTCAATCGACGATTTTCAAGCACCAAATCTTTGATCTTTTGGACGTGGCCCTCGTCGGTAGACGTTGATGGTCGTCCAGAGCGCGGTTCGTCTTCAACGCGTTCTCGGCCCGCTTTGAACTCGTTGTACCACTTATAAACGTTTTTTTGTGCCATAGTTTGATCACCAAAGGCCTTCCGCAACATTTTCAACGTGGCCGCACAAGAATATTCGTACCGCAAACAAAATTTGATGCAAGTTCTTTGTTCAACAAAATCACCCTTTGTAAAAATCGAAATAATAACTTTTGATTGTTTAATAAAACACGTGTACCTCGGAGATAATCAAACCTTTTGACAAACAGACGCTTGGAAAATGTTATAGACAGCCCTACCAACCTAGGAAAAAAAATTTACCTGCCTTCCTGCACGGGAGTTTTAAATGACAATTTCACCTTACTTTTTGATCACAGTATTATGTCACGTTAGGGCACAAACTGTAAACATGTTTTATAAATTGTGACTTAAATTGGGTTTGTCAACACGGTTTTGATTATTTTTAAATCGATATTTCGGAACAGTTGCACGCTCCATGGTCACTAGGGTGTCCCGAGAATTTTTTTCTTGGATTTTCTTAACGCAAGACCTCTTAAAATTTGCGTAATTGATAGCAGATTACCATAATAATAAAAATAATAAAATAAAATTTGATCTTCAGGGTTCTACCAATCTTTGAAGTTCTGAAAAATTATGATATTTCGCTACTCCAGATTTCAGCTTTATATTATATCTCTTTCTTGTTTTTCTTAACTCAAGACCTGTCAAAAGTTGCGTAATTAATCGTAGATTGCTCAAATAACTCTAAAAACCAAATAAAACTATACCTTTAGGGTTCTACAGATCGGCAAAGTTTTGAAAATTTTACAAATTTAAGGTAATATTTCGCTATCCTATTTTAAACGTAAATATGAAAAATATTTAGTTATTAATTTATTAAGTTGTAATACAAACACGATATTTAGATTTTTATGCAACAATATGTTATCGGCAACCTCGAATTAGCAGATTGGGACTTGCAAATTCAAAGTCGCAGGTAACTTGGTACGTTTCAACTAGTTTCGAGGACTTTATGGCTTTTGGACTTTACTCGCTAATGTTTTTTCGAATTCAAAGTACTACTTTTACGCTGTAGTTGCGATACAGTGTAAAAGTAGATTTTGTGACTTAATTTGAATAATAAGTTCGAGACGTCGTGAGGCACTTCCGCTATATTGAGAACATACTTAAAATTTGACGATCGGTAGCGCTATTTTATTAGTCAAGAACGACTTGAAATGGAAGTACCGATAATAGAAAGAATATATCCAATTCAGTAATACTTATATGGGACTGTTTCAGAAAATATCAACAATATTTGGACCCAAAGCTTCCATTCTAATCTATACTAATATAATAAAGAGAAAAGGTTTGATTGTTTGTTTGTATTGATACGCTCAACAATTACTACTTACTACTATTTAAAAATTCTTTCAATTATAGAAAGCTGCATTATCAGGGGCTTACATAGGCTATAGTTCTTCCCGAGATTCAATATGGTTGCCACGGGAACGGGTCTGGAACGTTCTAATCTAATTTTGCGCAGACGAAGATGCGGGCAAAAAAGCTAGTCGAAAGTATGGCCAAATTATCTAATTCCTGAAATCATTTGACCACGAAAAGTGGATGGATTCCTACCTCAATTTGAAAAGATACCGCAAAAGCTAAAGAAATTATGTCTAGTTTCAAAAACGAATGACGTAACGAGTGTAGTTAGAGTTATCTAAGAAGCTTTTAGACTTCTTCTTAAGTGTACTTCATATGAATCTTGTTTGTATTTGAGCTTGAAACCTAAGGAAGTTCTCATCAATGAGAGAAGTTTAATGTTAGGAAAATGGTACTGAGTAGTATTGATTAAAAATAAAGGACTAGATTGATAAAAGGACAGTATAGGAAAATTGAAGCCTTTTAAGAAACCGATTCTGTTTCTGCAAATTGTGATTAGTGCTTGAATCTTTCTCAGAAGTATGTTCCAAAGGCATTCCCGACATAAACGACCTCGAGAGAGACACCACTGACTTCAACAGCGAATAGAAAAACATTAAGCAAAGCCAACTAACAAAGTAGCTAAGCTCTGTGACAGATAATGTTTATCGATGCGATTTGCTGCTGCTGTTTTGCCTGACATCCTCTCGGTTTCTACTAAAGATTTAACTTAATAATAGTAAAAGCTAGAAAAGCTGAAAATAGCACTAAAATCAGAATAAAAACTTTTAAAATTAACTTATCTGTTGAAGATTACACATAAATTATTGTGTGACAGGGAAATCCGCAACGCCGGTTATTCACTGCACCGCCGATTCTTCAGCATCTTTCTAATGACGACTTTTAAATCATGGCAAAAGATAAAAGCTTGGAAATTGTTGACTATCCTTGTAATACACAATCGGTGGTAACAAAGGCCTCTCATAGTGTTACCGTGTTACTGACGCTAATGCTTGAGATGGCTTCATTGGAATTTGCAATCACGGACAAAATCCATAATTTTTGACTCAATAACAAGCAAACTAAAATAAAAAATGTTTTATTGATTATATGCTCTATTTTGATTATTCTGTTTTTTTATGCTATATGTCTTTAATTTTTATATTTTAATATAAAATAAGCTTGAATTTGTATTATTTTAAGCCGGCGGAAAAATTCTGTAAAAATTTAAAATTCCCAAATTTTCAACGTTCGGTAGAGCCCTCAAGATTACACATAATTCAAATATTTTTACATTTTTCATAATCTGTGTTAAATTACGCAAATTTTGATACCTCTTGCGATTGTGTAGCTTGAAATATTTTTTTTCTCATACATGGACGGGACACCCTAATGGTCACGAGTAAACTAGTGCCACTGAGTGAAGTCGCCCCTAGGGACAAACATACCACTACCATACCACTCGTACACTACCATTGTTACTCGCTTGATTATCACGACACATTAAACTCACTAAGTCTTTACGCGAAACTGAAGTCTAACTTTTTACGCGAAACTGAAGTCCAGCTAAAAGTCGATTTTCACGACTGTATACGTTTAACACTGTATTAAACTCACATTCTAACCCTTTCTCTTTCAAATTCCAGGTCGTCCTAGTCTCCCAGGCCGCGTACGACGAGCTGTACCGTGCGCAGGCGCAGGAGCGTCTCGGCGACGAGTACCAGCCCCGAGCATTGAGGCCTGCGCCAGCGCCGGCGCCGCGGCACAAACAGCCAGCTGAGAACAAGCAGCCGCCTGTGCAGACGATCAGGAATTATAACAAGGTGAACGCGACTCTCTTTCTATAATGGAGAAGTAAGGTTGATTTTCCATTGGAATTATATTTGTTATTTTTACAATATTTACACGGGAATCTTCGTCAGAGATAACCATTTTCTTAGCTCGATATGAACGGCCATGGTATAGTGCAATAGCAGCGTGCTTGCGAAACCGAAAACCAAAGTTAAGCAACGCACGCAGTCGAGGAACTGGATGGGTGACCGTTCCGTACCTTGAGGCTAGCCTCAAAAAGCATAATTACATATCTTAGATGTTGAACTCCAGTGACGTCCAGTTTCGTAGCCATTTGGAGGAAAATGTCAAGTTCCCACCTAAAAAACTGGGTGTGCTGAAAATATTGAAGCAATACCCCACACTCCATTTGGAGTACTGCTCCCATTTATGGACGGGAGCACCAGCTTGGTCCTTGTGGCTCGATCCAAAAGCACGCTGTGAGTATTATCCATGACACTATGCTCACAAGTGGTATTGATCCGCTAAGTCAGAGGAGAGATTTCGCCTCTCTTTATGTTTTCTATCGCCTGTACAACGGTGTTTGTTCTGGAGGAACTGTTTGACATCAAACCTACAGCTACTTCCACAGGGATCCTTATATCTTAGAGCTAAATTGGTCGCAAACTGTGCTGTTCCAAAGGTGCTTTCTCCCACGCACACTAAGGTTGTGGAATGAGTTCTTTAAAAAGCGGTGAAAAGGTTTTTACAGGGTCGGCAGTGCCTGGATATTGCAAAAGTCCATAGACTTCGATAACTGCTTATCGCTTACCAACAGGCAGACCAAGAGCTGGTTGCCACCTTGTGGAATAAAAAAAATCACAACAAGCAAGGTCTTAGTATATTCAGTAATAAAACTTATCCCATGGGATGGACTGACCTTTTTGTAAAGATCGACATACGGGAACCGGTTGATGGAAAGGTATAAAGCTAATACGGTGAATATGAAAGGGTAACAAAAATCCATCCAAACATCCGCTGTTACAAAATTATAATAAAAGAATAGGATAGTACGGAAAGCAGGACAGGATTATTATCATTGACACTTCAGGCCAAAATGTTCACAAGTGGTGACCACTGTTACGCACTGTTAACTATAGTGATCACACTCCTACTATAGGGATATTAATGTCGATATTTTTTTTTATCTAACTAACCATCTCACCTACGGATTCCAGGTGAACGACGACGGCAGCTTCACGTTCGGCTACGAGGCGGCCGACGGCTCCTTCAAGGAGGAGACCCGCGGCACGGACTGCGTGGTCCGCGGCAAGTATGGCTACGTGGACCCCGACGGCAACAAACGGGAGTTCACATACGTCAGCGGCAACCCCTGCGACCCGAACAAACCCGACGAGGAAGAGAGAGACGTCGGCGCTGACTCCGCCGAACGCGAGGAAGACGGCCAACCCAACTACCCGACCCGACCGGTCCGCCCGACCACCCCACGACCAGCCACAACCTACTTCCAGAACGACTTCAGAGACGCCGACGAGGACGAAGTAGAAGAGGAACCCCTGCAGCACATCAGACAGCGCGTCGTTCAACGCCCCCTCCCACGCCGCCCCACCTACCAACAACAACAGCTGGCAATCACCCCACGACCCGTACCGTCGACTACGGCTAGAGCACTACCTCCACCGACGACGTTCCGACCGCAGCTGCTCCAAGTGACCCCAAAACCCCAGATTCAGTACACAGCCGAGCCCCAGTACTCGCCGTCGCCTGCGCAGTCTTTCTCCGCGGCCCCGGCACAATTCTCCCCCTCCCCCTCCCCTGCTATCGGGACCACGGCTCGCCCTGGACAGATCGACTTCGCCGCCGAATTTGCGAAGTTCAATAGAGACAACCAGCAGCCGACCTCGACTGCGACGGCTAGTCCTACAAAAACGACTCTTTCCGACCCAGCGCCCAGCGGCAACCCACTATACTCGACCGAACTTGTCTTCAACCCGGCCACCGGAGAGTACAACACACAGCTATTCCAGACCTTGCCTCAGACGAAGGGCGAGCTGAATCTCAACCAGCGCCTGCAGCCGTACGTGGCGCAGCAGCAGCCCCAGAGGTTACCCCAAGCGAGGCCCTTCGTCCCGTCGCAGCAACTACCGTCCATCCCCTCATCGCAATCGCCAAATATGCCCCTCTACCGCCACCAGATCCAACACATGAACCCTCAAGAGGTGTATCAGAGGCAGCAAGCGGAGCAGCAGTTCCAGAACTCGCAGCAGCTGTTCGCTCAGCAGCAGCAGTTGCAGCAGAGTCAGCTGCAGAGGGACAGGGCGGCGGCGCGGGCGCAGGCCCAGAGGTTATCTCTGGCGCCAGCGCAGGCGCGACCAGCTCCGCAGTACTATTTTGTGGCCCCGAGAGGAGAGTCCCCAGCTTCGGGGCAGATCGACGCCTTCCTCAGAGGACAAGGGATTCAATACTAAAGGCCCTGGCCTAGTGGCCACAAGGCGGCTATCCCAGTGCCTCAGTGTCGTGTCAAATCTAGTTGCAAGGACCGCGGCTCCGACCGCAAAGTGTACAGTGTCTATTCTCTAATCAAGTACCTTAACGTAGCGCTAGACTAGTTGTAAGTAATGTAATGTGCGAATTGTAAAACGATATGCTAAAAGCGTGATGATATGATAGTCCACGATAGCTCCAGTGTGGAGCGCCTGTAAAAAACTTTTAACAAATAGTTTGTACTATGTAATATTTTTGTTTTAAAATAAATTATATTTTTTATATTATTACTTTGGTTTCGGTTTTATTTATTCTGTCTGAGAGTCTGAGAATCAGGTGGTAAGACTCTGTCAAGCAGGAGGAGTCCGCCTAGGTCAGTACCACCACCTCATACATTTCTGCCGTCAAGCAACAATGCTTACATTATTGTGTTTCGGTTTGAAGCATAGTAGGCACGAGGCTTTCCATCTTGGTCTCCACAGTTTGTCACTACGTGGAATAATAAACATTCAAATTCCTTCACCATGCGTTGTGCCCTGCCACAGAGTTACATTGCTTACCCTGCCGAAGGAATTAGCAAGGGATAATGATTGTTATGCTCGCACGTACGACAGTCGCACCACTGTACAAACAAAGCTCAAGAAATAAAAGCACCCAGCGCATAGAGACCATTGAAAATATCATCTTGACTTTAATGTCCCGGTTGTGCTCCCGCGTGCTAGGGGCCGGGGTCCGACTTGACCATGATCCAGACATGACCAGGATATAGCAGATCAGGTAATTACGGCGGAGCTACTGCTATATGACCTTCGTGGCCTTGTTGACAGGGGAAACTGTGACGATTGGATCATTGTTACGCATTAAGTCAACTGAATATGCAGGTTTTCTCACGGTGTTTTCCCTCACCGTAAGAGCGCCGGTTAGTATACAAATATTGAACATAACTCAGAAGTCATTGGTATTGGTTTGACGATCTGAGTGGTTCAGTGGTCAACATCACTCATCACAACATCATCATTCAGTGGTCATCTGTCACGCAAGAAGTCCCGAGTTCGATTCCCGGCCGGGCAGAAATTTAAATGATGAATTTTAATTTCTGTTACGGGTCTGGGTGTTCTATGTATAATAAGTATGTATTTAAGAGTATATAGGTAGTTTATCAGATATCTGGCACCCATAACACAAGCTTTGCTTACTTTGGGGCTAGATGACGCTGTGTGAATTTGTCCACGATTATTTATTTATTTATTTTATTTATATAGCGGAACTAGACTGACAGTGGATCCTAATAGATTTAGGGAAACCGACACATATCTACGTGATTACATATTATACTCAAATACTTCCCAAACCAAAAAAGGGGTGAACAGGTTTTTGCGGGGTCGGCAACGCGTGGGTGATACCCCTTGCATTGCAGACGTCCATAGGCTGCGGTGACTGCTTATGATCAGGCAGGCCGTAAGCTTGTTTACCACCTTAGTGGTATTAAAAGAAACCTACTCCATCTTCGGCCGCTTCGTTACCATCGGGTGAGTGGGCGATCAAATTCTGTCTAGAAAATTAAATATTATTGAAAAAGATACGTCGCCATTACTAATTAGAACATCTGTAAGGCTCAGTCGATATCCCTAGTAGACGTTATCCTATACCTACCATGTGTCTCAGTTACATAAATAATAATAAATAATCGTGGACTAATTCACACAGCGCTATCTAGCCTCAAACTAAGCAAAGCTTGTACTATGGGTGCTAGATAACTGATATTCTACTTACATACTTAGTTTTTTTTAAATACATACTTTTTATACCAGACCCGTAACAGAAATTAAAATTCATTTCAATTTCTGCCCGGCCGGGAATCGAACCCGGGACCTCTTGCGTGGCAGACCGGCATGTTGACCATTGAACCACTCAGGTCGTCAGTCGTACGTAAACACTAAGTATGAACATCAGACCTTACTGTAAGGCTATTGCTCTATTACTGTTACCTCCTAGGCAGGCCTCGATTAGGCCTATGCCCAGCAATGGGCGTCTTCTGGCTGATATGATGATGATGATGATGACTGTTACCTCGATTGTGATATTGAAATATATACTAAGGGTTTTAAGGGTTTGTATAATATATACACAAGGGCCCGGAGTCGGCGTTGACCATGGTCCAGGATTGGGGAGATAAGCTAATTACAGTGGAGTGACTGCCATCTGACCTCGCCATTTAACCTCCGTGACCCTGCTAACAGGGGAATCAGACCAGATTTGATCATGGTTACACATTCAGTCGCCTGAACGAGTCGGACCGCTTAATTACTATTATTATAGGCCACCGCCCCGCCAGTGTTTATTATATATACGGTCACAGAAATTTCTGTCAATATGGTTTTTATATTAAAGTCAAACTTATTACCAGTAAGAAGCACTTTTAAGACTCAAAATCAATTAAAAGTCAAAACTCCAACTACAGTACAGTATAGTATTACATTATCTTTGCTACAGTTAAGGGTAGTAACTATTATGTAACTCACCGACTGTAGATAACATAACACCCACGCCACAGTCCAGTTGCCTAATTAAAAACTAGTGGGTCTAGTTTTCTAGTAGACAGGTAGGTAGACAATATTTCCGCGTGCTTTAGTGTCCAACGAAAACGTTACCGCTTGCCAATAATTGGTTTCTAGGTAAAGTCTACTCATACATTTTATCTATATAACGTACATCTCTCGCGCATAGGAACCCGGGGTCCGCCTTGACCATGCCCCAGGATTTAGCAGATCAGGTAAAAACAGGAGTCGGTCAAAATCAACAAAATTGACCGATCAAAAAGCCGTATTGAAGGCAGTACGTTCGCTTAGCAGACACACTACTTTAATCAGATTAGTATTGTTTGTGATTAGGGATATAAGTGTATAATTTCTGCTGTTCTGGACCTCACTTCGCTGGCTAATACTGAGTGAGGTCCTTTTGTTGGCAGGGAGTGGCACAGCACAGCAATTCCGAATCTATGTATATTTACGTACGTAGCAGTGTATTATGTTTATTTTGTATTGTTAATGTATGAATGTGGTGTCTTTGTTACACAATAAATGTCATTTCATTTCATAAAATTATTCTTCTTCTTTTCGTATCAATGTTTATTTTATTTATTTATTTATTTAACAGTTTATTGTGCACAGGAAATACATAGTGAATAACAGGCAAAGTAATAAATGGCACAACAGGCGCTACTTATTTCTAAAAGAAATCTCTTCCAGCAGGCCTTCGGAAGCGTGAAATGTTATTAAATTATTTAAATCAAAACTTCTCAGACTTTCATAGTTTAACCAGCATCTAGCTTCAAAGCTCCGTGAAATAAATAGCTTAACATAATTGCAATCAATTACTTCGCCTTGACATTAACTTGAACGCAAGACTAAATTATATGACTGGGTACTAGGCGTTGTAGGCGTGGGATCCGAATTGTTTTTGTTCTTACTATATTTGGCATTAAATTGTTTTTTGCTAATTTAATAGAATAATTTTAATATTGTAAAGCTTGGTAGACTCGAATTCAGAAACGCTACTATGAGGCGCAGATATCTTTGGTTTAACACTTCTTTTATGAGGAACTTAATCACGGACAGATATTTCGATTTAATAATGATGGAAATATTCTAAGTAGTCTTTAAAAGGAGGAGGAAGCAATATTATGGTAGCCAACTACGATGGTATTTGTACGCAGTAACAAATATATTTACGCTAAATATCATGACAATGTATTATTTGAAGAATTTATTAGAAAAAAAACCCAAAATAAATAACAATCTGAACAAAAAGCACCTTTCTTTGACAATTTGATTTTTTTTCTTTTCACCATCTACATGTGTTTCCGATGTCAGATCAGTAATTTTTTAACCCGTCTTATATACTGCTCTACCCCCCATATACACAACATGTGGACATCATGGTCATCCTAGTCAATCCTGGCTTATGCCAGGGTTGGCATTCTTATTCTTCCACCTCAACTCCGCCCAGTATTCCGCATCTACCCATGGTAAGCTGTTGGCTCTCGAGTCAGCGATATAAATCCATAGCTTCTTATGTTCAATTTAATATTAGGCGACAAGTAAGTCGATTTTATATACCTATTCCAACCAAGAAAAGCTGCATAATGTTTTAAACTATCGCGGTTATTATCACACCCAATTATATGTCATTGCACACAAATAAATCCAATGTCAAAGCATGTCAAAGCGTCGCCTGTTTAGTGCGATTTGACATTAGGATTCCCTCGGGACCTCTCGCCTGAGGCACAAAATCTTAAGGCGGGCCGTTCTTTATTTTGTGCCTGAGGGCAGAGTGTAAGTTTTGCTTGAACTATTTTTTTATACCACTAAGGTGGCAAACAAGCTTACGGCCCGCCTGATGGTAAGTAGTCACCGCCTATAGACGTTTGCAATACCAGGGGCATCACTCACGCGTTTAACTTTAAAGTTTGCTTTACTTTACTACTGGCCAATGACCACTTGTCATACCTGGTACGTTCCAGTCTCCGCTAGGAGTATTTTTTTTTTCCGCATGGTACCAGTCAAGTGACTAGCTCGAGTCGACGATGCCATTGTATACTATTTATATTGATTGTATATTGACATTCATAAGTGTTGTAAGACCCAAACTGAATAAAAATTATTTGATTATATTTGATTTACTTTATTATAGCGTTTGAGTTTACGTGAAAATTGGTATGAAAAAATGTAGAGCGCCATCTAGTGACACGTAAATGAAGTTTTATCTTGATTCTTTCCAAACGCAATAGTGAACACTCAACTCACTCAACCCTTTGATATTGACACAGATTACACTACATGTGGACTGTAAATGTGTAACGTAGGAGGACAATGAAAGAATTTCATCTATAGCTACAAAGCTAACTCACTCACTGAAGGTTGACAGACCAAATGCTAAGGCCGAGCAACTATCCATTACTCAAAACAATATCAGTTTAACGAAGTATGCGCCGATACTGGTCCATTTACGGTACCCAAGTACGTTATTTCGATGGAACCTCCCACTCATGTGATCTATCGTCTTTATTATGAGATTACCGCGGATGGTTTATTTTGTAGAGGTCGCAACTCTTTTAGAGCTTTGACGCACGTTGTCAACGGCAGACGTCGACAGTACATTTAGATTTTTAGATTCATTTATTATCTCATTTTACAGCCTTACATTTATCATGCTTGATGAGTGAATGTAAGAAGGAATTTGAAAGTATGATGCCTGTAAGTACCATAGAGTATTAAATTTGTACGTAATATTATATCGATACCTGCATAAATACCCATGCTTATAAATTAATTGTAACGAAATGGTTTACTGTAATGTTACAATTTCTGTAAATTTAAATAAATAAATAAGCCAGCACAAGGTACCTACATCAAAATTATGTGTATGGAGCAATATAAATATTTATGAATGAATCGAGCTCTGAGTATAAGACCATGCAAAGTCCGAATCGCTAATTAAAAAAAATATCTGTATGGCAACTTATGCCAAGTTTTTTAAACATGTCATAACAAACAATTTGATTTTTGTAGGATTGTTTATTTTGTGAGATATGAAAACTATAATTAAATAATGGGCAAAACAATTAAAAAGGAAGTGCGGGAGATAAATTAATAATTTAGATAAACTAAAAGTACAAGTTCAAGCCAAATAACTGAATATTTAGAAGAAGGACTTACAAGGACTGACAAGGACAGATTATCTCCAGATTATTGCCCTATCCACACCTTATAATTTTTACTACTGTCAGTCAATGCGGTCTTATCGTGGTGCTATTATACCAATCTAATAAATTATATTTCTATGTATCCAATTAATGTTATAAATGCCAATTTTTTTGTGTCTGTAAAAGTTTGTGGTTGACGAAATAGATAGTTAGCAAACTTCCTAGCCTACTAATCCTACCTTTATAAAAGTGTTTTAAAATTTTGTAAAAATTGAGGGTTAGATGAATGTTGAAATAAAATGATAAAAACTATTCAACTGATATTGTGAAATTTTTTCACAGTTACTTAACCCATAAAAATATTAGTTTTATTCATCCCGAAATTAGCGGAAAGACGCTAATATCGTAAAAATCTGATTTATATTATTATCAAGTCAAAATATTCCCACAAAATAAAAATTAAACAGTGGAGTCTATTTATGAAATAGTCGGGGACTTGATCAATTATTGAGATCGATTTACGCCTACTCTGATCGATAAGATTATTATAGAAATCTATGGATCATCTACAGATATACTTGACTTAGGGTAACTCTTAATTGTGCAACTCGAACATTAGACATTTGTATTTGTATAACTCATGATTTATTTCAAACTAAACTATGTGAGGGTAAGAGTCTACCAACACATCACCGCAGCTGTCACCTCTCCACTGCAGTCTTCTCGTGACCACGGTAGGTGTAACCCTACTGAAACGTCGGGAAAACAAATCGAAAAGGTACGTCGCGTGTAAGTCCCGTCTAATATACGTTTACTTTGTGTCAGAAGAGCTAGGAGGGAATCGAGTCAGTATTGCCCCTGCGCCGACCTCACTGTGTCATAGAATATTCGGAATGAATTAGGAGCGAAATTTAAGATCATTAGAAGTTGACCACCAGTTCAGTGGTTAACATATAACTGCCACGCAGACGGCCCGGGTTTGTTTCCCGGCCCAGCAGAAATTTAAATGATGATTTTTAATTTCTGTTACGGATCTGGATGAAATATGTATAAGAAGCATGGATTAAAAAAAATATATAAGTGGTTTATCAGTTACCTAGCACCCGTAACACAAGCTTTGCTTACTTTGTGACTAGATGGCACTGTGTCATCATCATCATCATATCAGCCAGAAGACGCCCACTGCTGGGCATAGGCCTCTCCCAGAGATCTCCACTAAGGCCGGTCCTGTGCTTTCCGCATCTAGCCGGTACCTGCGATCCTTACCAGGTCGGCGGTCCACCTTGTAGGAGGCCTATCCACGCTGCGTCTTCCGGTACGTGGTCGCCACTCGAGAACTTTACTGCCCCATCGGCCATCTGTTCTTCGAGCTATGTGCCCCGCCCACTGCCACTTCAGTCTGGTAATCCTTAGAGCTGTGTTGGTGAACTTGGTTCGCTTACGGATCTCCTCATTTCTGATTCGATCGCGCAAAGAAACTCCGAGCATAGCTCTTTCCATTGCCCTTTGCGTAACAGTGAGCTTCCTTATAAGGCCCACAGTGAGCGGCCACGTTTCAGTTCCGTAAGTTATCACTGGCAACACACATTGGTCAAAGACCTTCGTCTTGAGACACTGTGGTAATTTTGACGAAAATAATTCCCGAACGCTACGGATTCGTCGATTGACCTCTTTCTCGAAATTGGACCTACCTAGCTGGACTATTCTTCCTAGATGGCACTGTGTGAATTGTCTAAACATATTTATTTATTTCAGTGGTGGTGTGATTTTGATGAATTGGATTGTGTATGTCTATAGGCATTGGTGACCACTTTCCATCAGATGGCCTGCTTGCCTGTTTGTCTACTGCATGACATAAAATAATTTTGCTGCTAACAGTTAGCAAGATTTTTGGCAAAAGCTTGATTTTTGAAATACCTCCGTACGTGGGTCCCACACTTACTTTTAACTTTATTCTACATGGCAGTGGACAGGACATATAACTCGCAGAACAGATGGTAGGCCGATAGGGCAGTAAAGTTCTCGAGTGGCGACCACGTACCAGAAGACGCAGCCTGAGTCGATCTCCCGCAAGATAGACCGACGACCTGGTGAGACCTTGATGTGGATTGCGGATGGCACAGGACCGACCTTATTAGAGTACTTTTGGGGAGGCCTCAATCCAGCAGTGGGCGTATTCCGGCTGACATGATGATGTGACATGAGAAAAACCAAGGGATAAATCTTATAACACTGTGTCTTATTACACAATAACCTCGAATCTCCTCTATTAGGTACACCCTGTTTTTTTTCGTGACCACATCAATTCAATTCAATTCAAAATATCTTAATTGATTAGGACATTAAATATCTCTTTCAATCGTCAAAAAGGAGGGGGGTAGGAAAGTAGGAAACACACAGTGACACGCTGACCGCCCTATGGCCGTAGATAAACGTATCCCTCGCCAACCACGACCGAACCGTGCTCGACAATGCCAGGCAGAGCCGGAACGCTATATTATATTGGTTACATCCAAACTATGGCATATAACAACTTCATATTTGTCGTAGACGGTCATGAGTCTAGACATCATTTTGACTAAGAAATGCAACGTCAATCGAAGCGCCACCTTGCAGATAGCTGGAAATACTGTGATGACATCATATTCGGCGCGCAGCCGTAACGAATACTTGGGATCCGAAAATCGACGAGTCAAGACGTGGAACTAGCTGCTCTTGAAGTCTTGATTTATTGCCTCACATCACATAACCGTACTCTATAAAGGAGAGTGTGAGTACAGAAGGGACTACCAAATAATAACTTGAATGTACATGCAAGGGCGCACGTGAAAAGATTACCTGGCGCACCTTGGGCTTCGACCTAGCAGGAGGCCATGGGTGGTGGCGAGTCTTCCAGTGACCCACTGGTTAGGTAGTCCCACATTATTATCTGCTACTGAAATTATCCTAAATTCATCCTATTCTTTCATTGTTTGCTATTTTTATTCTTCTTCTTCTTCTTATCGAGTCGATGGACTAAAACTCTCACTTATACTTTATTCGCCCAGTATTCGGCGACGGATACAGCGTTTGAACTGGCATCGAACAAGTCCTCCATGGTACAAGTTTTAGGGCACGCCGAGCATGAAACGAGGTGGTCCATAGTTTGCGGAGATATGCCACAGTCGCACTGAGAACTGTCATTTGTATATCCCCACTTAAAGAGATTCTCTTTACATCGGCCCACCTGGGTCCGCAGCCTATTTAACGCCTTCCAGGTTGGCCACGGAAATTTGTTTCCAGGTGGGAGCTTTTCAGTAGGAGGGATAAATGCGGGATTGGAAAATTTATTGATCCGAAGGTTTCTTCTGGCTGTGGGGGCGTCACTTTCACAGGCAGTGGTGGTCGTCAAGAAACTGGATCGGCTTTTCAATCTCTTGACAGTAGGTTCCTGACCATTTTTATTGTAATCATGCTTTAATACGTCAATACACTGTTAAACTGTTCGGCTAATTGTTATTTCAATAACACTATCCCGAAAACACCATCTGATGGATCTCTCCCCGCTAGAGTCTGCCCTAATCTAAGACATTTATTTATTGAAATACCAACAGCTATACATAACATAATAAATATTATCTTAGAGTCAATAAGCCAATAAGTATAGTATATAGTAAGGTCCAAAACATTTTATGTGAGCGTCGGTGGCCGAGCGGTTAGGATATCCGACTCGTAAGCCAGAGGTCCCGGGTTCGAATCCCGCTCCGGCCATGTACCAATAACTGTTTTCTAAGTTATGTACATTAGTTGAATACTAACCGATGCTCTTACGGTGAGGGAAAACATCGTGATGAAACCTGCACATTCAGGCGACTGGAGGTGTAACCATGATCCAATCTGGTCAGGTTCCCCTGGCAGCAGGGTCATGGTGGTCAGATGGCAGTCGCTCCACTGTAATTACCTGACCTGCCAAATCCGGGATCATGGTCACGGCGGACCCCGGGCCCTCGTGCGCGAGAGCATAACCGGGACATTAACGCCAAGATGATTATTTACATCCAAACTGTTATATAGTAAATTCCCGATTTATTCTAACGTACGTAACGCCCTCTATGTAATTTAACGATAGACTCTCAAACACAGTTGCTTACGCGCATAAAATAGACCTTCACTTTTCATTAGGAATGGTGCGGATAGATGTTAGTACTGACGTAGAGGTTTAGGTGGCGCTTATGCTGTTAGATCTCACCGATTTATAAATGCATTGTTATGCTAGAATACTAGTGTTATGTTTGTGAACTTATCTAGGTATACTTATAGAATCTCCTCTTAAAATCTACATTAATTTTAAAAAACAATGTTGTAAAGAAAATAAATGAGAGAATAACCTTAAATGTAACTAGGTTTCTTTTATACCACTAAGGTGGCAAACAAGCTTACGGCCCGCCTGATGGTAAGCAGTCACCGCAGTCTAGGGACCTTTGCAATACAGGGGCATAACTAGGTACTTAGGTATTAAACTCAAGATGAAAAATTCACCCCGATCCCCAGAAAGTGGATAGTTGCCCGGGACGTTTGCCGAAAGGGACAAGGTGCCCCTCATGATGGCGAGGCCAATCCGTAGACCCAAGTGTGCCGAAGTAGAGGCCAGCCGCGATCGACCATAACGACCATATATTTTGATATAAGGAGGAGGAGAATATAATTTTTTTTTGGTATAAGATATTGGCAAATAATCCTGATGGTAAGCGATCACCGTCGCCCATGGGATCGCGAACGCTTTGTTTGGCTATGAGAAAGGTGTAGGCTCGTTTCTTAAAGGCTTTGTGTTATAATCTACACTCGAAACTACTACCTATTGTAGTATAGCCTACGCCTATGCACACTTGTATGTTTGATGAGAGTAATAAAGTTAGTCGTCTGAAAAGAGGTCCCTTAATTTCTTTCCAATGCTCCCGCTCTCCTTAACGACCAGGATTCGAACCTGGAATCTTCTGATCCGCAGTCAGAAATAATACACGACGATATAATTTGACGACCTGAGTGGTTCAATGGTCAACATGTCGGTCTGCCACGCTAGAGGTCCCGAGTTCGATTCCGGGCCGGGCAGAAATAGAAATGATGAATTTAACTTCTGTTACGGGTGTGGGTGTTCTATGTATAATAAGTATGTATTTAAAAAGTATTTAAGTAGTATATCAGTTATCCAACACCCATAGTATAAGCTTTGCTTAGTTTAGGCCTATATGGCGTTGAGTGAATTTGTCCACGAATATTTATTTATTATATTTATAAATAGTAAACCAGTCTAAGTAAACTAGCGTTACTATACGTTCTGACAGTGCTCGTCTGCTAAGTGAACGTACTGCGTTCAATACGACTCTACAATAAATAAATAAATATTCGTGGACTAATTCACACAGCGCCATCTAGCCCCAAACTAAGCAAAGCTTGTACTATGGGTGCTAGATAACTGATATACTACTAAAATACTTTTTTTTAAATACATACTTATTATACATAGAACACCCAGACCCGTAACAGAAATTAAAATTCATCATTTCAATTTCTGCCCGGCCGGGAATCGAACCCGGGACCTCTTGCGTGGCAGACCGGTTTTTGACCATTGAACCACTCAGGTCGTCAACGTCACAATGGGTCAAAATCGCTCATTTTAACGCACGCATAATGCCGATATTCACTCAAGTATAGTCAGTTCATACCCTGTGCGTCAACGCGCACTGTGAGACCTCATAGTAACGTTTCTTACACGGATACTATTCTGGCGTTATAATCTGAAGCCCCACGTAATTACGATCTAATCTGCATCAGAACTACTGATAATAAACTATCCCGTGACAGTTCATAATCACTTCGAGGAAATTGATCATAATTAGGTGTGATACTCGCATGTGGAACGCAGGCGCGTCGTATGGTTACGTTGCATCAGTACCGCTGGTTCGCGAATGGTTGGCACGTCGCTTTATTCACTTGAAGAAAGAAAGAAAGAAAGAAAATACATTTATTACACATAGCACACCACGACACAATAACAGTTACAATTACAGACAACGGACACATTACCATTTAAAATATCTTAATAAGGCAATATAATGTAGTCTCCCATGACACTGTCGGTGCCGCAGCGGCTAGCGCAAATGGTACCCACTCAGCATGTGCTGTGAGGCGCATGAAACGACTCACAGCGCTGGTATTCTGAGGACACTTCTACAAGGTACAGTCAGTCAGTGTGAATGGACCCCACAGCATAGATAAAATTACGGTTGGGCAGTCCGCTCGTCTCTAAGATTTCCAAATAAATTTTAAAATCCGTGCAACTTTGAAACGATATATTTTAACAAAAATCTGACAAACCACAGACATCGACTTTGGTTGGTTAATATTGAGAATAAGATAAAATTCTTCGTTTTTTTTTTATGTTATACGGTAGGCAAACAGGCAAGCGGGCCACCTGATGGAAAGTGGTCACCACTGCCTACAGACATTAGCAACACCAAGAGTATCGCTAATGCGTTGCCCACCTCGTTAACACGTTGGAGTTTCTATGGAGCACGTTCTGGGGATACTCGTCACATAATTATTAGACATACGGAGAGACGTTGGCTCTCGGAGTGTTCTCATTCATACCATGAGATCTATCCCATCGGCATCCAACTGACGTACCGGCATCACGAGATTTTTACCTGTGGAAAGAGCTCGCTTCCGAAGTCTTTCCTTTGCACTATAACATGGAGTTCTTCGAAAGGCAAGTCTACTGATACCTTTTAGGCCGACACCGTAACAGCTCCCATTAAGATGCCTATGTCCTGGACGACGATTACTCATTCCATTAGGTGGACCTAGGTAGAGCTCGTCTAGTCTAAGATGACGCGCCCCACTACTTAGTTAACAAATATTGATAACGACACTTCATCTGTGTGGGAGCCAATGAACGACGCGTTCTCCTACGTTTGAATCTCACCGGCAACTGAATGACCAATTACAACGGCATTTGTATATGTATTGCGTCCATATTTTAAACTTGCTTGTGTGCGTTAATGTAATAGTGGGGCGCGTCATTTTAGATTAGACGAGCTCTAATAAAAAAATATCCTTTTTTTGCAAACAAACTCCTCTGGTTTTGTGGCAGCTACGTTGAAAATTCTACGATTCGAACTTATCTCGTGGTAGTGGTAAAGTGAGTAAGTACGTTCAGTGAGCGCACATAGCATATTGCACTATTGCGTAAGACTGGAAGCAGACTGGTGACACCCCATTTTTGTATTATCTTTTTATCGTGAACTCATTTCGCATGTTATGCTAGAGACTTGTAGAGATCGTCGATAGTGGCTTGCGGGTATGACTCGTAAGCGAGAGGTACCAAGTTTGATTCCCAGTGCCGCAATGAACGAATGACATTTTCTGAGTTATGTGAGTTGAGTGTGAGTATGTTTGAAATTATTTTAATATTTAAGATTCCGACATTTATGAGTGTAAAAAGCCTAAACTGAATAAACGTGATTTGATTTGATTTGATTTGATTGTTTACGATGAGGGAATGGTCGGGACATCTGCACGTTCAGGCGACTGAATGTGTAACCATGATTTAATCTGGTCTGGTTCCCCTGTATTAAGGGTCACTGAGATCAGATGGCAGTCGCTCTACTGTAATTACCTGATCTCAAAATCCTGGCTCTTGGTCAAAGCGAACCCCGGGCCCCTGCGCGCGTGACTACAACCGGGATATCGACGCCAAGATGATAAAACACTTTTGGTCGAACGGCTTATGATTTACGATGTTCGACCGAATATCTTTCGTACGAATCGCACGAACGAATTCCTAATAGCCTCGCACCCTAGATACGATAGCAATCCATTCAAACTCCTTTCCCGCGAAACGCATTTACCATACAAACTTATCTAAACCGGTGAGGGCATCGCTATTGTTGACAACAAAGCGACATTTCAAATGACGACACTTAGTTCCAGTTTTGGCCACCTGGTCAGATAAGTTTCTGGTTCTCTACTGGCTGATTTGATACATATTTTAGCTTTAAGTCCGCCTTTGTACTATTCTGTGCATGAAGATTTAATAAATAAATAAATAAATAATATTTAACATTTATTTATTTATTTAACAGTTTATTGTTCACAAGATAAAACATACACGTATCATCAGTATTTTTTCGATTGACATCGCTAACTAGGATGCGAGAGCCAACAATTTACGACGTGAGGATTTTTTCATGGCATACGGTAAGCATACAGGCAAGCAACAGGCCACCTGATGGAAAGTGGTGACTGCTGCCTATAAACATCAGCAACACCAGAGGCATCATATCGCCAATTCGTTACTAGCCCACCTCTATAATACGAATGGCAAAGACCGCATGAAATAGAGAAGAGAGAGTAAGAAAGCGGACCCTGGACGAAGGATGACGATGACGATGATAAGGTCCCGCCTTTTTCACGGGTAGGCAGAGGTCAAATTTTTCCAATAGCTATTTATTACTTTGATGATGATCATGATAGTCCTATCCTATCTACGTCTCCATCGCTGCTTGCGACCCATAAGAAGTCTTTCGCGGGCCTCACGAAAGACCAGCGCCGCGGCCCCCGACCGTGACCGATGCTGAGTGAGGTCCCGTTATTGACAGGAAGTGCCACATTGCAGCAGCTCCGAATCGAATTGGTGAATTAAGTATTTATTGTTACAAAATTGTATTGTAGATAATTTGTTTCTCTTATGTGTTATGTATTGTAAATGTTGTATAGAATAGAATAGAATATTATTTATTGTTTAAAATGTGGTATACAATAGTTGTTAAAATAAAGATTTTCGCTTCACACACTTTACCAGAATCTGGCATGCAATATTTCAATTAAATTAATTTAATTCGAATAATTTCAGCAACGAAATTCATAATTTATATAACCCACAATTTCACAACACTATTTACCCATATACATATATGTCAATCATAATTAATAAATTATATAAATCAAAATTGTTACAACAGTTAAAATATTACAAAAAATATGTCAATCAGCTTGAATAAATTATTTAAATTATAATTGCCACAATAGTTAATTAATTTTACATATTTAATATGTTATTGTTATTGTGTTACATCCTAATTTTAACGTCCGCGCTCAAATTACTCAAAAAATTCATTAACACTGTAAAAACAACTTTGAATCAACAATTTTTTAATTTTTGTTTAAATATATTTATTGGCAATTATTTCAAATTATTGTCGAGGCGGTTATAAATTTTAATTACCATTGAGTAACTATGCAGTACTGCATTGTGATGTGGCATTCTGGGATAATAAATGTTTCATTCATTCATTCAAGTCCCATGTGGACTCTATCGTACTGTTTTTAAATATATTTGAACTTAAGCACCCGAACAAGTACACATATTTGTCCTCTGACAAATATTTCCTATACTACTAAACAGATTTTACTAAAACAAAGCTGGTAACTCTCGATTAAAACTGGCTTTCGAACGAAGACAACTGTATCAAAATCGGTCCATACGTTCGAGAGCTGCGATGTGCACGTGAAACTTAGATCACCCCTGTTTGTTCTTCTGGGGTTAAAGGGGTTTCGACAGGATACCATCTGATTGTCCAATCAGATCACCAATTGAATTAGCTACAATCTGATTGTCTGAATACTGCAGACCTTTTTTCTGGCGGAGATGGTAATTGGTTTGCCTCAAAGGGCGTCTGCTGCGTTGAGTAAAAGCTAGGCGATGTTCTTGATAACTTCAAGTCCTGCAACAAATTTAGGATAATGAAGGGGAATGGTGATATTTTCATAATTATAACGTGGACGCCTTCGAGACTAGAGTGTATAATAGGCTGTTCCTAGACAGGCATTCTCCATCTTCGGCCGCATCGTCACTTACCACCAGGTGATATGACGGTTAAATGCCTTGATAGTCCAATAAAACATAAAATTTTGCAATACTTTTTTCTGGTAGCTTTCCATTCGCAAAATCGCCAGACCTCAATTTTCTGTAGCATATTTTCCAAATTATTTTTCTTAGCAAAAATGATTACATTCTCATAATTTTCCAATCTGTATTTATTTGAATAGTTGCTGTTCCGTTTTAACTTAGAAGCCTGTTTGCATAACTTCCCTAGCTTATATTTTTTAATTTTTTTTCTCCAACCCTATATTTATCTCTACTTATAAAACGTTATCATCATCTCAGCCTTAGAACACCCACTGCTGGGCATAGGGCTCTCCTCGCTCCTTCTGCAATGAGCGACTTTGTGTTACTTGCATCCATCGCCTTCCTACGAAAACTACACTTTACTTTGTGGTCCTTTCATAAAATGATAGATATTTAGATCGACTTGCACCAAACTGTCAATCGCATTTAATAAACACAAAATATCAAACAAAATGACGTTAAACGCCATGAAATGTATTTATGAATTTGAAGCTATACGGGCTTAGGCAAAAGGCGTGGCGTTATGTAGTAGAAGTAAACAAAAATTTACTAAATATGGTTGACATGAATAAAGATTTTTTTTGTTTTCATCGGCAGAAAACATTATATAAAAATATAAAGTTATTTAGCAGGTTGATGTAATTAGAGAGCGTCAGTGGCAAAATGGCTAACGGGTCCGACTTGAAAGCGAGTTTGACCCCTAGTACCACCATGAGTTGAATACCAACCAATGCTCTTACGGTGAGCGAAAACATCGTCAGGAAATCTGCACATTCAGGCGACTCAATGTGTTACCATATGGATATGGACGCCAAGATGATAATATTTATTAGATACGAGTATTTAGTCGAGTAGGCAAAGTAAACAAAAATATCTTGAATATGGTTGACTTGACTAACATTATTAAAGTTAACCGGTAGAGAAGCAGGCAAGCCTACCTGATGGAAAGTGGTTACCGCTGCCTGTGGACATTAGCAACACCACAGCTGATGATTGCGTCACCAATGCGTTGTCCATCTTTAAAACCTGGGACACACTCTGTCAGCTAGGCTCCTTTACTACCAAATCCATGGTTCCCCATGGAGACCTTACTCACCGCCAGGAACAGATCATCATCGTCGTCTTAGCGCTTATCCTGGCCTCTGCCAGGATTTGCTTTCCTACTCATACGCCAGGAACAGATATTATTTAAGTTTTTTTTTTTCACCAACCCTATATATAAACATGCGGGCCACCTGATGGAAAATGGTCACCGCCACCTATGGACATCAGCAACACCAGGGGAGTCACCAATGCGTTGCCCGCCTCTGAAGATAACCTCTAATATACCTCCTGAACGATCCCATGTCATAGTCCAAAGGAAACACTGTGGCTGGGAGCTCATTCCACATCCGAATCGTACGAGCGAGAAACGTTCTTACAAACCTTCGCGTGGTGACCAACAGAGGCTCTAGGGGTATAGTGTTGTTTGTCTACGATCTTCTTTGCAGTGGTGCTTCCCCAGTCGGACGGCTCCAATTCGAACGAAATCACCGCTATGCCGTACCTCTCTTAAAACATTGTAAGTTTACCTAAGCTGTAAGCACAAAAAGCATCGTAGATGCCTAATTAGTACCACTGCGTGCCAGTTAACATTGGGAGAGTAGTTAATGTATTTTTGATTACACGTAGATAATTAACTATTGATTGCTTATAGCTTTATTAATTACATTTGTAGGTACATTCCAACAAAGAATGAATAGTATTTTTTATTTAAGAATCTATAATAAGCTTGTCATGTTGCATGCCATCAAATTGCAATTCACTATTCATACAGTGACACAAACCATTTGACCTACAAATTGCTTTCGTGGTTTAAAGTGGGTACCTATATTTATACTTAAATTGGGGTCGCGAATTAAAATGACATTACAGAATTAAATTCACAACAAATAAGGGAAAATTATAACAATACAGGCTTTGTTGGTCCTAACAATGATTTTGCTACTTATGTACTTGGGACAAAGTGCTGGGTTAAGAGTTATGACTTTAGCCGGGCTGAATTCCCACGGTGAAACTATTTTCCCATTGGCATGCCCGGCCGTAGCCAGCCTATGGGAAGCTGTAGACCTAGGTAATTCCACACGGACTTTTATAGCCAAAACTATTTAGTCACTTCTCCGCTTGTTTAACCACAAAACGCCGCGCGCAAATGAGAAAATGTATACCTTTGAGTTACAAAATTAAATTTTCCCAAATGCAGGTACTCCACAATGTAGTCTGAGTGCTATACGAAACCTGACCCCAAAACTGAGAGCAATTACTGTGACATTGACTAGTCCGTGGGAACTAACCAACAAACACTGGCACTGCATTAATTAACCAACAATATTTTAGAAACAATAAGACAATTAATTCAACTACACAATAGTTGTATGACTATTGCTTTTCACGACCTCGAAATAAAGGCAACCCTACGCATGTGTGTACAGAGACATCAAAATATAGACAAAAACTGTCCACCACCGTCGCAGGGATTTACAAAACGGCTCGGACAATTAAACAATTGGGATCTTACGGCATCTAAGAAAAAAGATTTTCCGTTTCAGATAATGAAATGACAACAATGGTGGCGTTTGCGCAAGCCGTTCGCACGGCGAGGACGTGTGCGCAGGTGGGGCGGCGCGACGATATTTTATATAGGGATGCGGTGCGCCGGCGCCGGCGTAGCGCCGACATGCGCCGTGACCGCCGGCCGCCATGATCCCCCCGTTGATCATCGCGTGCCTCCTCTGCGCCGCCGCCGCCGACGACGCAACCACCCAACCACCCCTCACGAGCACAACCACCAAAGAAATTCTAAAAGCCAGTGAAACAGCCGATCCTGGCAAAGTTGAGATCGTCAAGCAAATACGAAGGCTGAACGATGATGGATCCTACACCATTGGATACGAAGCAGACGATGGAACCTTCAAGATCGAAAGCAGGGATGTGCTCGGCAACGTGAAGGGGACCTTCGGATACGTCGACCAGGATGGCGAGATCAAACGGGTGACGTATTCGTCGTCGAGTGACCCCACACCCGTGCCAGTGACCACCACCACGACTACAGCCAGTACGCCGATGATGGTGGTGAGAGTGAACAAGACTGTGTCAACATCGTCTTCCACGACTAGAAGACCTCTCGCTACCGTCGTCTATCCAACACGAGGCACCTACACCACCAGGGGAACTGTGGTACAACCGATACCCCGAAGACGAATCACGACCACGACCAAAGCGACAACGCAAGAGACGACCACCGAAAAACAGCAAGCCGAGGAGTCTACGAGCAACATACTGAACCTTTACAAGCCGAAAGCTGAGGACAGTGTTGTGAAATCAAGGACTCAAATGTTGAAGCCGATGCCTGTTACGATTAAGGACGATTTGATTACGAAACAAACGACGACTAAACTACCATCAACGATCAAACCAGTGTATGAGCATGTGACCGAGAAGATTCCTCCAAGCGAAGCCAATAAAGCAAATACTTTTCGTCGCGAGTTATCAGGAACAAGTCCCAATCCTCATATGATCAGTCTCCGGCAGTCAGTTGGTGACGACTCCACCGATGTGTATGGGAGTCATCTGTCTTTAGGAACTGTGCGCCCACTGTTCACTACAACGACGCCTCGCGCGAGGCTTGTACCGATTCAGTCCCTCGTTGCTGCGAGGCAGAAGATCCAACAGCAGTACCAAGAAGCCGCTGCCCAAGAGCCTGAAACTACAGTGGAAGCTAGCACTGGACGCGTCTTCGACCAACACAATGTTGTGACCTCAAATCCGATACCGATAGTTCACATACCCGCTGGCCGGATTGTGGATGACAGACTGTACCAGCAACAGCAACCAATTTACAGGAGACCAGAATCAGCAGTTCACTTCCGCACAAACGAATACTTGAGGGACAATCCTGGTTCTGCAATACCGATTGGAAACCAGCGGCCCTTTCTTTACGAATACCAGGACAAAGTACTGGCACCGCAGTTCGTGAAGGAAGGGTCTCATCCGCCGCAGACCAAAGCGAGTGCCCCGGAAGCTGCCACCGCGTCTCCGTACGATAATAGACCAGTGACGAGGATCATACCCGTGGCTGTGGACGAGAGAGGTGTACCGATTCAGGGATATCAAGCGAGGTATGTAAACCCTTACCGCCCGACCCCACCGCCAGTCATCTTGCAGCCGCAACCCCGGTACGAGCCTGTTGATGAAATGAACTCCATATCAGCGCCAGTAAGTACTAGAGATCTGAAGCGCCTGCTCCAAATTCTAATATACAGACAGAATCGTCTTCAATCCATTATGGACCAAATAGTGGCGCCAGGACCTCCATATCAGTCAGTGCCTCTGTTCAGAGCTGAGCCGCCCCAGTACGACTACCAAAGGTACCAAAACAATCGACAATATCCTGACGATGAAAGGTACGACTATAGATACGAGCAGCCGCAATATCGTCAGCAGGAGGTGTATTCGAACCAAATAAATAATTACGAGAATCCTCAGTATGAAAGCCAGCGATATGTGCCTCGTAGAAGACTGTATACCAACACCAGGCCTTACGATACGGCAGGCTCTTCCTCCAACCGAGTGGAAGAGACTCCTGAGTACCTCCCAGCGGAGATCAGAGAGGCGTTGTTGCTTAAGATGTTGATGCTTGCTATCAACCCTGACTACATGCCCACGCCGGCGCCGCTGACGGAGATGACCACAGCAGCACCAGCTCCTGCCAGGAAACAAGTGAGGAACGTCCAGATCCTTGGAGAGGAAGGGTCAATGGACGAAGCCAAGAGGAACATGAGGCACTGAGGTAGACTTAAAGTACAATTTAGAAGTGATATTTCAAAAATTAGAATACTCAGTAGTGTAAATATTTTATTTTGTAAGCGGTTTGTATAAATGATAAACGATTGTCCCAAATATTGGTGTTTCATTTGTGTTTGAGATGCCATTTTTTGATAAACATAAACAGCAGAAGTCCAAAGATGTTCATATGAGACAAATATCAGATAATCCTCTTAACATAGTTACATAATGATTAGCTACGCAATGTCCAATCTTTACGACACGGGCCTTACTACACTGCGCTGATAAATATGCTCGTACACGATCTATATCAATCTGCAAACTTAGTACACATTACAGAAACAAACACGTTATGACAATGACAAAAAGCACCAACAGTGCCAATCATAATGGTTTTTAAATTCAAATTCTGTCTATTGTTTCTCTTGATATATCATAGTGTGCTCAGACAGTTGGGTCCACCCACAAACGGATTAGCAAACGTAACTTTATCTTGCTGGCAGCTGAATATGGTAGTGATACCATAGATAGTCCGTTGCTAAATATCTGAACCAAAATCAACTATGTCACATAAATGGGTCAGTCGATAATGGTAAAATAATGATTCAATGATTGGCCAATTGGTTAACTGTTTGCATTCCAAATCAAATTACCATTTACCTATCTTAATATTTATAGGAAACTTTTGTGTGTAGTTCCTTATTAAGTTGTTTTTTGTTTCCCATTTGGATGATACGATAATTTCTCTCAAAAGGTTACTCAGTTGACCTAGATTTGCTTTTCTACTTATAACTTTATTATATCTGTCAATCAAGTGATATAAGTGCAAACTTTGATAAAATAGAAGCTTTAATATATAGTCAGTTACCATACCATGTAATTTAACCAAATCGGGCTTGTGCTTGGCTGCGTTTCTTCCTATTTTGATTTACTATATGATAAGCAGACAAATATTACACTTGTTTAACCGTTTATTTTGTGAGACAATATAATAATACGTTAATTGTATGGGATCGTACATTATTGTAGTCAACTCTTCCGTTTCCGGTAAAAAATAAAATTGCTTCACTAACTATACCTATTTTTGACGACCTGAGTGGTTCAGTGGTCACGCTAGAGGTCCCGGGTTCGATTCCCGGCCGGGCAGACATTGAAATGATGAATTTTAATTTCTGTTCCGGGTCTGGGTGTTTTATGTATAATAAGTATATATTTAAAAGTATTTAAGAAGTATATCAGTTTTCTAGCACCCACAGTACAAGCTTTGCTTAGTTTGGGGCTAGATGGCGCTGTGTGAATTTGTCCACGAATATTTATTTATTTATTTATTTGTTATTTCAGTAATGGCCCAAGATACTAGTATTCTGTGGCCAATGTTAATTCACCTACCTAGATCAAGAATAAACTGAAGCATCCCTGCTCAACTCTTTCCAAAGTCAAATTAATTATAATATAATAGAATAAACTTAATTGCGAAAAGTGTGTAGTTACATTGCTGCAGATGGTTTTGCAAATGGGAAGAAAACCCATATAGAGGAGACCGGTATGGCAAAATCCAAATTTTGCTGCAACGTTCGAAATTTTGTTAAGTTCAGAATTTTTGCCTGTCTCAAGAAATATTTCCATCAAAATGTAATCAGTTGAGCCCGTGGCGTGATTTGTGGCGACTGTCAGTCAACAGCAACCCGAGATAGACGGCTTAAAGTATTTTCTTAATCATCTTGGTCATTATTTTGATAGGTCCGACTCGTAAGTGAGAGATACCGATTTCGATTCCCAGTGCTGCCCTACACTAATGACTTTACTGAGTTATTAATATTGAACAGTAACCGATGCCCTTACGTTGAGGGAAAACATCGTGACAAAACCTTTACATTCAAGCGACTGAATATGTAACCATAATCCAATCTGGTCAGGTACCTGTTAACAGTGGTCACGGAAGTCAGATGGCAGTCGTAGTACTGTAATTACCTGATCTGTCAAATCCTGGATCATGGTCAAGGCGGACCTCGGGCACTTACGCCCGAGAGTACAACTGGGATATTGACACTAAGATGATTATTATTCTTATATTGATCATCATTTTCTGATTTTGTACCTACTCCGAAAATAATCCATTGCTACAGAATTCCGAGGAACCTACATCGCCTAACATCAAACCTAACACTCTCGGTACTCAACCACCGGCGCTCACTAACAATAAAAGTTCGGTTGTTTGTCACAAGGTCCCAAAACGAGACATTAAGAGACGCGTGTGCACCAGCCATGCAAGCCTTCACGCTCAGGAAGTTACGTAAGGAGTCCACGAAACAGGTGTAAAATTGGCCGGAAAAGTGGGCGTTTTTGTGACGAGGTATTAGCCTCGAGAAGCTTCGCCTGTGTTTTGGAAATGAAAGAATAGGTGTCTTATTACCATGGCATCATATTCATGGTGTCATTATTAGGCATGAGGCATTTAATCTTAGTCCTCACAGTGACAACGCACGCGGTTCTGCAGTTTTGTTACCTGAAACCTAATTGTGTGAATTGTAAATGTTATGGGCGATAGTTACCATTTACCATCAGGTGGGCTGTCTGCTCGTTTGTCACTGAGTAGCATAATTTTTTGAAATATGTTAATGGTGTATGTTGGCTGTATTATTCCGGTATTATTATTTTGCCAAACCAGTAAAAACCTTATCACACTCTACTTACTTACCCCACAATGGACTTTATATGATATGGTAAAGTTCTCCAAGAAACTTATTTCGTCTCTATAAATACATATAATTATTTATGTGTCTTTCTCCACCCACAGAAATCAACATAACTTATGAAATGTATTAAGATTGTTTACTTCCACCGTGTCGATCTACCATAGAGATTACGACAAAACCCTCCCCCAATATAGAGTGGACTCAAGTTCAACAGGACTGTTACATCTGATGTAGGTTGTGATGTGTATTCTTAGCCTACATTCCTAATTTTTTCTAATTATTTATGATTACGCTGCTATTTCTTACTAACAAAGCACAAGTACCTATAAATACAGTAGGCACAAATTAGCCTTATACGCTAAACGATTGAGTCGGCTTTGACTACCAGATTTAAACCACGAATTTCTGAATTAAGGTCAAACACAAGTGACCCCATTACTCTCCCAACACTCCGGCTAAACCTCTTCACTTCACATTCTAAACAATCAGCCTTACGCAACATAGTGGGAAAAGTATATCACATACGTGCGATGCAGTAAGAGGTTCGTTCCCAGGGTTGTATTTTGTATTCTTTTAGACTCCCACGGCCTCAGCTCTGATAAAAATATAACAATGCCAGTGCGTTATTAAACAATTCTGTTTTGTGTTCGCGGTGTTTCGTAATATTTGCGTCGCCAGCAGGTGTGTTGGTTTGGATTGAGGGTTGATTGGTTTTAATACGATTCGGATGTGGAATGAGCTCCCAGCCACAGTGTTTCCTTTGGACTATGACATGGGATCGTTCAAGAGGTATATTAGAGGTCTCTTCAGAGGCGGGCAACGCATTAGTGACTCCATTGGTGTTGCTGATGTCCATAGGCGGTTGTGACCACTTTCCATCAGGTGGCCCGCTTGCCTGTTTGTCTGCCGTATAATATAAAAAAAAAAGAGTACGCACAACAAAATAGCAACAAGTAAGAATTCCTATCAATACAGAGACGATACCAAAGGGATCTTTCAGATAGAGAGTAGGAGCGTCGGTGGCCGAGTGGTTAAGGTATCCCATTCGTAAGCGGTAGAGGTACCGAGTTTGAATCCCACTGCGGCTATGTACCATCGGCCTAGTCCCATCTCACACAGCATTGGAATCCTTGGTGTGGGTTTCGTCTTCCATATTTCCGTGTTTCCGGTTTCGGAGTTACCAGGTAATTAACCTCGAAAAAGCTTGGAATACTCAACCAGTCCAAGCGATACTTTACCCCTGATACATCAGTAATTCATTATAAACAGTGCTTCCATCTTGGGTCGATGAAACTACCAACCTGCTTAATCCTCTTGACTCCGTGCAACGGCTCGCCATACAAGATTGTCACCGATCAAGCAAGTTAGAACTGCCGGCTGTGTAATAAAATGTTGACTCGCTGTAGGTAACTGTTCTAAAAGCTGTAAGCATATGGAGGATTATCTAATCAACTTGGCGTTATTGACGTTGTGCTCTCGCGTACTAGGGCCCGGGGTCCGCCTTGACTACGATCCAGGGCTTGATTCATCAGATAAATTACAGGGGAGCGACTGTCATCTGAGATCAGATTGGATCATGGTTACACATTCAGTCGCCTGAATGTGCAGGTTTCATCACGTTAGTTTTCAACGAATGTACATAAATCAGAAGTGATTCGGCCAAAGACGGGAAAATTAATGGAAAATTGTCTAATCAATGTCAATTAAGAATTAAGATATGGATTTTATTTATCTTCTTATATTATGTCCTGCTGTGATGCTAGATAATTTTTTCACATAGCGTCATCTAGCCCCAAACTAAGCAAAGCTTGTACTATGGGTGCTAAATAACTAATATACTACTTAAATACTTTTAAATACATACTTATTATACATAGAACACCTAGACCCGTAATAGAAATGAAAATTCATCATTTCAATTTCCGCCTGGCCGGGAATAGAACCTGGGACCACGGGACACGGGACCTCTTGCTCCGAGACCTCGGGATTAGAGTACGATGTTTAAAGTTCAAATACATCTTTCTGATTGTTAGGAGCAGATATTGTATCCGAAGACGCAGCGTGGGTAGGCTTCCCATAAGGTGGATCGACGACCTGGTAAAGATCGCAGGTACCAGCTGGATGCGGAAAGCACATGACCGGTTTTTGTGGATATCTCTGGAGGAGGCCTATGCCCAGCAGTGGGCGTCTTCTGGCTGATATGATATATGGTAACATTGGTATGTATAATAGATGTTAGATGTGTAGGTAATTTCTAATAGTATTAAATGGCGTGGCGTTAATTCCGATTGTATTCTCGCGCGGCGTGCCTTACTACTGTTCCTTGCACTTTTAGCGCGGTCTTCGGCATCTATGGAACGGTACGGCCGATCTCCAATCGCATGATACCACCCTCTAGAATGAGGTCACAATATCCGAAATGCATATTGTGACGTCATTCCAGAGGGGTGGGATCGTGCCATTGGAGATCGGCGGTGCCGCTGCTGGTGTGAGTTTAGATGTTGGCTAGCATGTCAACTTCTTTTTCCCGTACGTTTAAGGAGTTTTTTTTTTTTTATGTCATACGATAGGCAAAGAGGCAAGCGGGCCACCTGATGGAAAGTGGTCACCACTGCCTACAGACATTAGCAATACCGAGACTATCGCCAATGTGTTGCCCACCTCTATAACACGTTACTCTGGCAGCAAATAGGCAAATATCCCTCCACTGCCAAAGCCACGGTTCCCTAAATTCCCACCCCATGGAGTTACTAATAAAATTTAAAAATATATATATTTCATGCCGAAAGTCAAACTTGAAAACCGTTTAAGTTGAGGTAAGCGGTTCAAAAATAGAACCCCTGGGTACCGATTCTGGTGTGCAATGCAGTTGTTATTGTGTTGCAATGTTACTGTGATGTTACTATAACTACGTTGAGGTATCGAGTCAGTCACAATAACATCGCAGCATAATCACAGCATCATCACAGCATCATCCCAGTTAAATTGCAGTTAAATCGTTAGTTGCATTCTTTCTCTCTATGGTTCAAAATCATGCAACCATGCAAAGAGTTTCTCCATTTTAACCACAAATATATTTTTAACATATTAATTATTTGTGATTCTTAAGGCAGGTTTTCACTGCGGATCCTTACATTTTATAAAATAACGTCGCTTTACGCATCTATCTGTCTGTATCCGCTAACTCGTAAATCACGTCATGGATTTTAATGCGGTATTTACTATGATTTAGATAATTTATTCTGGAAGGTTTATATGTCATCATCATCATCTTGGCAATATAGTCGGGGTCAGCCTTGGGCCCGAATATGGCGAAACAGGTAATTACACTGGAGCGACATCTAACCTCCATGACTTTCTTTATAGGGGAACCTCAAAAGATTATTTTCGCGGGTTTCGGCAGGCACGGGATAAAGCAGAAACTAGATTAAGCAGAATCGTATTTACGGCAGAAGTGTAGATGAGCAAAAAACTTGATTGGATCATGGTTTGTCAGTCAGTCGTCAGAATAATTTTCAGATGCATAGTCTTGATGACAGAAGATGGGTGTCAGACTTGTGTGTTTTGCAAAAAATTGTGAATGGCAGCTTGGATGGCGGGCTATTGGGAAATCTACGATTTAAAGTACCGATAAGGTCTGTACGTACACCACAGTTGTTCGATATACCATCTTCAAATAACAATGTCTCACACAATAGTCCCTTATTAAGAATGTGCCACAACTTTAACACAATATGTGCTCCCATCGACATATTCGATACAAATCCACAGATATTTAAAACCTTTCTAAATAAAGTTAAAAAGTGTGAAAAATAATTTAATGTAGGTAGGTAATTTTCTGTAACTGCATGCACTCTCAGTACTTTTTCTTATCATCACCTTTGTCAATGTTTTTTTTTTAAATGTTGTGTACAATTGTAATTGGGCATCAAATTTGTAACGGTTTAGAGATTAGAGCTGTTAGATATAAGACGATAATTTGTTGTCTGTTATTGTACCTACTTATCTAAAATAAAATAAAATAAAAATATGCTGGTTTTTCCCTTACAGTAAGAGCAGGGCAAGCGGACTTTCTTCGGGGTTAAAGTCTTTAACCGGGTCCGCTGTCTACCCGGTAAACCAAACCCATTTAACGTAACCATATTAATATTCTGAGGCCTAATACAGAAGGCGATCCTCCTGCGCGTCGTCCTATCCTAGTATGGTCTTATTTCATTGCTTGTAAAATTAACTCGATATTGTGGCTTTCTACATACGGCGACTACCGTCTACACAACCCGTTCACAAGAATGGAAAAGTCTACTGCTATAAATACATATAGGTAATGCTAGTCCCTTGGTGTTGCTATGTGGTATCCCGCAGAGTAGAATAGTACCAACCCCTTACTCTCGTGGGTGTCGTATAAGGCGACTTATGTTTCAGAGTCTCCGTAGGCTGGGAAATGGGCAGCACGTTTTCCATTTCTATATTGTCCAGATAAAACCGCATGAAAATCCATTTAGGAGTTTTTGAGTTTATCGCGAACAAGCAGACAGGGACTTTTGTTTTATGATATGTAGTGATGTTGAAACAGATTACAGTGGAAACCTGGCTTTATCAAATAAATCATACGAAAGAGGTCAAGTAACGGAAAAATTGACAATAAATCTATGGTTGGCTGTCATTGTAACCAATCAAACAATATTGTATTGTTCTCAAATAATTGATATATTTAATGTATTTATTCTAATGTAACTGATTACATGTGTAAAAAGTACACATCCATCACAATAATACATAATTCCCAGTGCGCCTTTAGACAAAGCTCTAAGGAAATGGTAACGTACCCTGTTTCATCAATAAAGCTCGTCATCTTGGCATTAATGTCCCGGTTGTGCTCTCGCGCACGAGGGCCCTGGGTCCGCCGTGACCATGATCCAGGATTTGGCAGATCATATAATTACAGTGGAACAATTGCCATCTGACCTCCGTAACCCTGCTAAAAGAGGAACTCGGCCAGATTGGATCATGGTTGCACATTCAGTCGCCTGAAAGCGCAGGTTTCATCGCGATGATTTTCATCACCGTAAGGTTATCGATTAGTATTCAAATAATGTGCATTACTCAAAAAGAGTAATTGGTACAGGGCCGCAGTGGGATTTGAACCCTCGGTACCTTGCGCTTACGATTCCGATACCTTAACCACTAGGCCACCGCTTCTAGGTTGTGCATTTTATTTTATAGGCTTAAATTGTCCAAGTCAGACAACACCAAATAAGTTGGATCTTTCCATAAAAGTCCTATCCTTTCTATTCTAAACCTACTATACAACGGAGAAGGATTGAAGCTTCAATAGAAGCGCTGTGTGCCAGACCCGGTTGAAGATATATGTAATGCTAAGCTGACCGCTAAGGCTATCCCCATGCTTTCAATGGCTGCTGCCCATTTGTGGGTCAGATATACTAACAGATCACCAGAAAATAGGCCCGATGGAGGCATTACTGGTGATCGCTGATGAGCTGATGCTCTAGGTGACCTAGGAGTTGTTAATTAATAATGAATTTCATTATTTTGGAGGTCACCGACCAGCGTGAAGAATTGCCAGCTTAAAGTGGGCAGGGCAAATAGCCGACAGAAGATGAAACAAGAACAAATGACCTATAGGACAGTAAAGTTCTTGAGTGACGACCACGTACCGGAAGACGCATCGTGTTAACTAATCATAACAATTACAAATACGAGTATGTACCACTTCCCGCTATCTATTTACAATGTTTATTTTTATTAGACTAGCCAGGCACTTGACGGCCATCTCACAGGTAGCGTGTTCCATTCCTTAGCCATAGGCATTATAAAGGTTGAACAAACGCGTCTCGGGCGGATAGCTAGAAGATCCACGACAAAAGATGATGCGTTCGTCTGAATCGCATTTCCCGATGACGGAAAGGGGCCAGCTGAACGAGACTATTACCGACCGACTGTGCAGACCGACAGACGTGCAACACTATGCCGATGTTCGATGCTCTGCAGCTTACTATGAATCAATTGCGGATCATAAATTATCTTCTTTGCACATTTTTCCACCGAATCCAAAGTCTGTTGGTATTTGGTTGATCCATTAGCGTAGAATATTTATTTTATATCTAAGTATATCGTAAAATAGAGCGTCGGTGGCCGGGCGGCTGAGTATTCGACTCGTAAGCGAGAGGTACCGGGTTCGAATCCCGCTGCGGCCATGTACCAATGACTCTTTTCTGAGTTATGTATATTAGTTGAATTCTTACCGATGCTCTTAGGGTGAGGGAAAACATCGTGATGAAACCTACAAATTCAGGCAAATGAATTTGTAACCATGATCCAATCTGGTCAGGTTCCCCTCATAGCAGGGTCACGGAGGTCAGATGGTAGTCGCTCCATTGTAATTACCTGATCGCCAAATCCTGGATCATGTTCAAGGCGGACCCCAGGCCCTCGTCCTCGAGAGCACAACCGGGACATTCACGCTAAGATGTTTTCTTTTCGTAAAACTATGCTCCACAGTTCTGTATTACATTTTCAGAACTACATTTTTGTTATAGCTATTTTTATATTGAAGCTAACCATACAGCTGCAACTGATAAGACAACGTCTCCATCGCCCAGATCCGATTCCCAAGGGTCAACACATGGTATGTAATAAAATTATTTAATACTGATGTTTATTGTTCGTCAATCTAACTAAAATAAACGACAGCAGTAAGAGTACTTGTCCTCTATATACTTACTAACCGCAATCTTTTCACGCATTTGTCTGTCACACACATGTTGTGTCAGCTTTTCTTTTGTCAACCAATTAGAAAGTTCTTGGTGGGATTGTCCCGGTTGTGTGTTCGCGCACGAGAGCCCAGGGTCGGTCTTGACCATAATCCAGGATTTGGCAATTTAATCTATCTGAAGGAAAACGACGACTGGTAATGACATCCTGAATGACATTTGCAAAGATGGTAATTTTAGGCTGAGGAAGGGAATGACAATTCCCTTTTTTTCCAGAGCATTTTTTTGCCAAGTTTTTAGTTAGTCGTAGCGTGATTTCCATCCTCGTTTTCCCCAATTCCTGAATTGTGCCGCTATCGTAATTTCCATTTGCATTTTTTTAATTGAAGTATTTTTACTTCTCTATAAATTTTCGCAGATTACCCCAGTTGAAATTACCGGGAGGACTTAAACCTGTACATGGACCTCGACTTTATTTTGGTCCTTGCGCCGTATTATTGAACTGTTCGAATTGAATTAGTATGCGATTTAGCTACCTGTTTCTTTCAACCTTGTTGTAAATTACGACGAGTATGAAAGAGATAAGTAGCTAATTCGCATACGAATCTAGTCCAAACGGTAAAAAATGCGGGTCTTGATCCTTGTTTTGGTCCTGGTCCTTGTTCTGGACTTGGTCCTTGTTCTGGTCCTGTTCCTTGATCTTGTCCTTGCACCGTATATTTGAACCTTTCGAATTGAACTCGTGTAAGAATTAGCTACCTGTCTCTTTCAAACTTGTAGTAAATTGCAACGAGTGTGAAAGTATCACTCGCATACGAATCTAGTCAGAAAGGTTTAAAAATGCGGTTCCTGGATCTGAGCCTGGAGCTGGACCTGGACCTGGACTTTGTTCTGGTTCTGGTCCTTGATCTTGTTCTTGCGCCGTATATTTGAACCGTTCGAATTGAATTCGTATGCGAATTAACTACCTATATCATTCACACTTGTGATAAATTGCAACAAGTATGAAAAACATAGGTGGCTAATTCCCATACAAATGTACTCAGAACGGGTTAAAAATGCGGCTCCTGGATCTGCGCCTGGACCTGGACCTAGTCCTTGTTCTGGTCCTGGTCCTTGATTTTGTCCTTGCACCGTATATTTGAACCTATCGATTTGAATTCGTATGCAAATTAGCTACCTGTCTCTTTCAAACTTGTGGAAAATTGCACTGAGTGTGAAAGAGATAGACAGCTAATTTGCATATGAATGTAATCAGAACGGTTCAAAAATGCGGCTCCTGGACCTGCGCCTGGACCTGGACCTAGTCCTTGTTCTGGTCCTGGTCCTTGATCTTTTCTTGCACCGTATATTTGAACCTTTCGAATTGAACTCGTGGACGAATTAGCTACCTGTCTCTTTCAAACTTGTAGTAAATTGCAACGAGTATGAAAGAGATAGGTAGCAAATTCGCATACGAATCTAGACAGTAAGGTTTAAAAATGCGGCTCCTGGATCTGCGCCTGGAGCTGGACCTGGACCTGGACTTTTTTCTGGTCCTGGTCCTTGATCTTGTCCTTGCGCCGCATATTTGAACCGTTCGAATTGAATTTGTATGCAAATTAGCTACCTATATCTTTCACACTTATGACAAACTGCAACGAGTATGAAAAACATAGGTAGCTACTTCGCATACGACTGTAATCAGAACGGGTTAAAAATGCGGCTCCTGGATCTGCGCCTGGACCTAAACCTGGACTTTGTTCTTTTCCTGTCGCCGTATTTTTGAACTGTTTGAATTAAATTCGGATGTGAATTAGCTACCTATCTCTTACACACTTGTGGCTCCAATTGCGACGAGTGTGAAAAATATAGGTAGCTAATTTACATACGAATGTAATAAAAACGGTTCAAAAATACGACCTAGACCAGCGTCCTTATTCTGGTCCACGTTTCTGGTAATTACAACTGGGGAAATCTGCTGAAGAAAAATTTGTAGAGAATAGAAATTCATTGTTGTAAAAGTCATGAACGGGGAAAAATGCGATTGGAAATTACGCTACTGGCAAAATTAAGGAATGCGGAAAAACTGGAATAGAAATTACGCTACTGGTAAAGCATTGAAAAAAGGGGCACTGGGAAAATAATGGGAATGGAACAAATGTCAATAAGATATCACACTCCCCCCGCTGGGCTAATCTGAATATTGCCTGGAGAACACCAAAAATATTCTGGGGTAATCTTGAAGATTTCACAGAAAATTTCACCAAACGACTAGTCAATGGTTGCGGTTAGACAATGTTAAATACTAATGGTACGTGATTACCTTCCAAGTGTTTTAATGAACACATAATATAGGTTGTTCCTAGATAATTCTGAAAGTTATTAATCTCGAATTTAATAAGTTAGCTGACCGAAAGACGATGATTACCGTAATGATTACAGTGAATCAGCTTAAAACCACTTTTATCACGCTAAGAACACTACTCGAGAACGTATATTCTTTTTCTGCTTTCATCCCATGTCTCGCCTTGAGACGTATAGCGGATGGGATGACTGACGGCGGCATGGCGGCAACCGACGCTCTGAGGCTATTCATAATTTAAATAATTACACTTTAATAAACATGTGTTGACTGTATCCTATTTATTGCAGTTTATTTATAAATTATGAAGAAAATACGTCTTTTTTAACATCTACTACAATATAAAAAGTAGCTCTTTATCGTAATGCAGCTCGACCTTCAGTACCTCGCCGTCCTATACGTCGTCGCCCACGGCAGCAAGCAACGAGTGTAACATGTAAGATTGCAAATAACTTTATTATAATTTTTATTAAAATTATGTCTAAATCATACGGTAATCAGTATAGTATTATTAAAGTCCTGCATAGTAGGTACCGTCTAGTTAAATAACATGCAAATAAGCGTCGCAAAACTAGTACGGCGCGGGCGCACCGGTGAACAACACTAGCCGTTCTCCCTAATACTGGTGTGCAAGAGGTCATCTATCTATACATAGTACTAGTGGGCCCGGCGCAACTCCATTCGCGTGGCGTCCTATCAACCTTACTCTACACTTACCCTACCCTACACCTACCCTACGCCTACCGTACGCCTACCCTACACCTATCTTACGTCTACCATACATCTGCACCTACCACATGCGCTTATTACATTTGACTAAATTGAGTAACTAAATTCAGAAGCATCACTTATATTATGTTACGTGTCGCTCCGCTTTTCACAAGCCGTGATATGAAAATTGACCTTATGTAATGAGCAATACATTTCACTTTGTATTGCTCTCACGCTTTTTGCTTCTGAATTTAGTCAAATATAATCAGCGCATAACACCTACCCTATACCTACCCTACACCTATCCCACACCTACCCTACCCTTTTTTGTGCGGACAATTAGAAAACCAACAAAAACAAGAATAAATTTCTGTTGGTTTTTGATACGTTGGGATATATTATTGCAATTTTCCTATATAGGAATATCTATTTATTTTGAAGATATTCTTAGGAAATATAAAATAGACCTAATTTCATGGAAAAAAAATCCAGTTTAATTTGCTCTCACGCTTTTTGCTTTTGAACTTTGTATTGTATTTAGTCAAATGTAGTAATTGCATTAGTCTTAATATTTTATATTATCGTCATATTATTATTATTACAGATACCACAAGAAACAAATGAAAGAAGCCCAATAACATTTTTCAAGACACATTAAAGTTGATCATTACTGTTTATTCTCATAGGCTTTAAGAATTTGGTTAATAACACTACACTTTCATCACACATATTATCGGGTTTGTTACCACGGTCAGTATTGTTTTACGTCGAAATTTCGGCGCAGTTACATGCGTCATGGTCACGCGTATGGTGCCGCCTTATGAAGTCGGTCATAATATCTGTCCGCCCTCTTTCGGATTCAACGATTGCCCTCACTATGAGTTCTTGAACCACTACCATTGTTACTCGCATCGTTTCCACTATTAAAATTATTGTATTTGGTTATTTCTATTGCCTTCCGCATTAGACGTGTTACATAGAGTGGCGATCCGTCGACAGTACTTGGGGGTTATTAATTATGGGTTTCGCTCTAAGTCAGGTGATGTGCTGTATCTGACTTCTGTACGTCTTTTATTTTTTACATCTCAAATGTGTCGACGATCATTCTTTTGGTTTAACCGATTCATTTTGAAGACACAAGGAGTATGACACCTGACTTTGAGCGAAACCAATCATTGGATCGACTTATAACATATACAGCTAAAACATTTTGTGAATTGAACAATCTGCAGATTTTAGATATTCTGCTAAAGATTGAGCCCAAAGATGATTTAAATAGTCTACCTTGTTTGTGGTGGTGTAAACAGACCGCTAGCATTAATTAAAACCTCATATTCTACCCATGAAACTGAACAACTTTCCCTAAGAAACATACCCACGGAAACTCATAGTTTAGACAGAAATCGAGATTCTTTAAAAAAGTTGTATTTTTGTACTAAAAAAATATCTAGTATCGATAACTACATCATTCACAATTATTTAGACACTCAAAGTTCAAATTTAAGTTGAAATAAATGCAGTTTAAGTAAAAGCACGCAATGTAAAGCGTGAAGGCCGGCCGGCCGCGCGGGGTCAGTGGCTACTAATCACGTGGGCGAACGAGAGGCGTACGCCAGACGATGTACATTGCGCGTCGCAATTAATTATTTATTTTAGGTAGCGAAATTTAGAAGTCATTTCCGCGGGTATGTTTCTTGGGGAAAGTTGTTCAGTTTCATGAGTAGAATATGGGGTTTCAATTAATGCTAGCGGTCTTTTTACACCTTGTATGTATAGATATTTAAACTAAATATTTTCAAATTCATGTTTAAAGTATTTCTGTAAAAACTTATAACTAAAATTTTAGATACCTAATTTTATTTCCTATTTTGTATACATCTACCTTGGTATTGCTTGTTGTATACATATTAAAGAATGCTGTACATTACTGTTATCACTGCTGAATTGTATAACTTTACCTACGCATAAGCTGTATTTTGTTATTTCAAGTAGTGCCTTTCAGAATAAATACATAAATAAATAGTAAATAAAAAATATAATGGTTTGGATTTCGTAATTTTTTTAAATCATTTTCCTTTGGGTCGTATGGTGTTAGGAAACCTTGAAAAGCATACGAAAAACTTATATCTTAGCCATATCGGCCACTGCGCCTTTTAAATCGAAATTTAAAAAGTAATGTTTTTGTTTTTGAACTCTGATCAATATTTTCGGCAAAACTTAGTTAAATGAGAAACCAAGATCTGACAAAACACATAATTTGTATGTTTGTATGTAAATCCTCTTGACGCAAGTTCTTTAATTCTTACCTTTATGTTTCTAATGTTTTTTACAATTACTTTCACACCTAGGAAAATACTGTATTGTTAACCGAATCCGAAATTACTTTTGGAAAGGGCTGTAACAGTCAGATCCATAACAGAAATTAAATTCATCATTTCAATTTCTTCCCGCCGGGGAATCAAACCCGTGGCTTCCCACATCTCCTACACGCATAGAAGAGGCCCACTGCTGGGCATATGCCTCCCCCAGAGATCTCCACAAAGGCCGGTCCTGTGCTTTCCGCATCCAGGTGGTACCTGCGATCCTTACAAGGTCGTCGCTCCACCTTGTGAGTTCACTTGACCAGTAACTTCAGTATTTTATGATGTAGGTAACTTAGTAGGTAGGACGGAGCAATTATAGATATTTTGTATATTTTCGGTGTTGTAAGGTTAAATGTAATCTTATACTTTACTAAACATTTATGTATTTTATAATATGACCAGAATTAGGGTGTGGGATGACACTTTCCCATACACTATGTGGGAGCTATTGTGCCCGTAGCCCGGTCAATTGTCCACTCTTGTGAAATTATGAATATTGTTATTGTATTCAATCTGTTAACCAAAGAATTTACGTAGCTTAAAAAGCATCCTAGTAAAGACTTCTATCCTAAAAAATTTAAAATCTATGTGGAGAACCCCCTTCGGCCTGAACGAAAACATCATAATATATTTAAGAGTATGACTCTTGTCGGTGGAGCAATCACCACTCTTTTCTCCTATCTGCCAACCTCTTCATCTCTTTATAATCTCCGGCGCTCACTTTTTCCATCACATCCTTTCAATATTCATATCTTGGCCTTCCTCTTCCTCTCTTTTCTTTAGCATTGCGTTCTATTATCACTCTTAAAAAGTTGTCATGTCTTATTACATATCCTAGCATTTTCCAACTTCTGTTCTCAATAACTTTTAGTACTTTTAGTTTTAGTAACTTCACTAAATTCAACACTTCTTCGTTTGTCTTTTTTTCCCTCCAGCTAATCCTTTCTATTTTCCTCCAGCACCACATTTCAAATGCGTCCAATCTCTTTTTATCCTCCGCAGTCAGCGTCCACGTCTCACTCCCGTACAGTACAATACTCCAGATAGAAACATAAATTAATTGTATTTTAAATAATTTAGCTATTTTTTATTTTAGTAAGTGCTTTTTCTTGTGGAAAACATATTTATACTAAATTTAATACCTAGACATTCTGTTCATTATCTAGACAGGCATTGGTATTACCATCTCCCACATTTTTATTATAGTCTAAAGGAACAGAATATCTGAATTTTGTTAATACTATTTCAGACAAGACATTCAATACAGTTGCCAATGTATACACTATATTTTTTCAATACCACAAAGGTGGCAAACAAGCTTACGGCCCGCACGATGGTAAGCAGTCACCGTAGCTTATGGACGTTTGCAATACCAGGGGCATCACCCACGTGTTGCCGACCCCGTAAAAACCTTTTCACCCCTTTCTTGAAGAACCCATGTTGTACTCTCCAGGGAAAACTCTTTGCGCATGTTCGTCGCGGCTTGGTTTACCAACCGAGGGCGGACCGAAAACAACAGCCCTATAGCAGATCATAGGTCGAATTACCGCTTTATAGAGCAACATTGTTATTTATTTGTTTAGTGCCTATTTTATAGTCACGTACTTTGCGCGCGCAATTACTAATTTGTATTGGGTGGCTAAGCAAAGTAACTTTATTAAAATTAAACTCAAAACTACACTATAAAAAATAGGTATATTACTAATTATACAAAGCTTTAATAATTTTGTAGAATATTTATTTTCAATAGATTTTGTATACACATAATTTAGATAAAAAATTACAGTTTTAAATAAATAACTCCAGCAGAGGACTGTTACGAGCTGCTTAGGATTTCTCCCTCCAAAGTCTGTGAACACGTCTCTGCTGTCGCTCCCGGCCTATATGCAGGTCCACAATTCTTCGCGCAGCGCCTCTCGCAGCGGCCGCCGGCTCGGGCCCTGCCGCGCCGCTGGTAACCGCCTCTCCTCTGCCCAATCCTGTCTTGACATGGCTCGTATGGCATCATCACCGCATGAGCCACATTATAGAGGTAGCAGCCAGCGTTTACAATTTTATCAGCGGTTTCGGGGTCATAATGCAGCATACGATGAACTAAAAGACATCTGCATGGACAATAAAATTTGTACCTATTAGTCTATTGTTTGGGTTAGATGTACTAACATCCAACTTTTTTGTTGTGTAGCTATTAAAGCTGGGGTATATAGGGTATAATTTATTTTGAAAACTGGAACACCTGATGTAGAACCATAATAGATCATCTAAACTATAAGAAATATGGAAATGGCGCCGTACTGAGTTTGATGGAGTTTTCAGTTGGATAGTTTTGGGTTTTAAATCTAAGCCATGTTTCATCTAATTCGGTCGGGTATAACCAGAGATACAGCTTGACCTCTCCGTAGTACTAGCTGCCATACATTAGGGAGGTCATTTAAAATGGTCACTTGGGAAACATAAACTGCCCTAAAACACGCGGACGAAGGAGCGACGATTCTCTCTCTTCATAGGGAAATTTATTTTCTTATTCCTAACATTCGAGCGGGTTATCGCATCTACCACCTGGTGGATCGCTCTTGACGTGCTGGGTTGGCTGACACTCGTTTTTGGCATCACCTACTACAGTTTGGTAGCTGCCGGTGGTCAAAAACACCTGTCATACTGTGTCACTGTGTCACGAGCACCTAAAACGAATAAGAAATTAATAAGCAGTGATTTTTATTAAATATTATCATTCGTATTAGTTTCGTCTATAAAACCCCTTCCTGTTTGCTGTATATGTTCAAGAGGTTTTTGTCATTAGGTATTAGCTGTTCTGTGTTGTGCTTGATGCCCTCTCTGCTGGTCATCGTACTGACAGACTGGATATTGAGTTCACGATCACGTTCCACGCAAATACGTGGAAAGAAGTGCTAGAAAACAGTGCAGCTAGTGCCAAACGGCGGGATTGTGACTCTATAATCCACATCAAGCTCAAGGGACTAGCCTTTATACAAGAGCATCATTATGTCTGTGGTACTACATGGCTGCGTGACTTGATCGGCGCTGACGAAGTATGTTCGTTTACTTCACGCCAACGAAATGAAAATGCTGCGGTGGGTATGTAGCGTTACGCGACTCGACCGAGACCGTAATGGTTACATCCATGAGAACCTTAGCGCGAGAGACATCGCTAATATGGTTAAGAAGGCTCGCCAGCGCTGGTTTGGATATACAGTAAATAGGGACCTAAACCTGACCTAAACCTAAAGAGCGTCGGTGGCCGAGTGGTTAAGGTATCCGACTCGTAAGCGAGGGGTTCCGGGTTCGAATCCCACTGCGGCCATGTGCCAATGACTCTTTTCTGAGTTAAGTACATTAGTTGAATGCTAACCGACGCTCTTACGGCGAGGGAAAACATCGTGATGAAATCTGCACATTCAGGCGACTGAATGTGTTACCATGATTCAATCTTCCATTGGTATGGTCACAGAGGTCAGATGGCACTTGCTCCACTGTAATGACCTGACCTGCCAAATCCTGGATCATGGTGAAGGCGGACCCCGGGAGCGGCACAACCGGGACATTAACGCCAAGGTGATTATTTTATTATTTTAAAGACCTAAATCTGTCCGTATTAGGAAGAAGCGATGGGCTACGACGATGCGAAGGTGCCGATGACCGCACGAATTTGAGCCTATCCAGCCCTTATGATTATTAGTGATTTTTTTAACATAAAAGAGCTACGTGCCTCCCTTTGGCATCAAACACTAGTTACATGACTTTGTCTCTACGTCCCATCGATCCTGTCTTCTTGGCGAAGAAACGTATGAAGCGGCTGTGTTAATGAGGTCCATGGTTTGTTCTTCTATTGAGGCGGTAGCGCTTGACAAAAGCAGATTCTGATGAGGAGGAAGCCCTATTTAGGGACCGAGTTTGTAGATTCCTTTTCCGAGTCTGGTCTGATCTGCATCGAGCGCCACCGCCGCTTCATCCATCCATTGGATTCCTAGCATCTATTTTTATTTAATTTTATAATTTTTTAAGTAAGAATTCACTACCGTTCTTTGTCAAATTGTATTGAATATCATGTCTGATGGAATACTTTCATCTGACAGTAGTATAGTAGCAACTTTAATTTAACTCCAACTCCAAGAGTTCAGAGCTCGATCACAGTAATATCAGAGTTACATCAGAGTAACATCAGAGTAACATTGCAGTTAAATCATTGTTCGATCATACCGTTGACACTTTTCGTTGACAGAATTTAAGGCAGTTTGACAACTAAGAAGGATGCAACTTAGCAATGCAACCATAATGCAACTAGAGTACCAGAAAACTTATTGTGGAACAGTTCTAACTCATGAAAGTTGCAACTCAATATCTGTCATTTGAATAACAATCACATGGAAGTTGCAACTCGATATCTGTCATTAGATTAACAATCACACGTTTGACATGCGATGCAATTGTAATGTTACTGCAACTGAGACGATTTCCGTACCAGAATCGAAGCCCTGGCGGAGCCCGGCCAGACATTTGTTCCGCTCGTAATCTCCGAAACCGAAACTAGGTTAGGCACTCATTTCATTTGATGACCTGAATGGTTCAGTTGTTTAACATGCTGGTCTACCACTCAGAGGTCCGGGATTCAATTCTTGGCCGAGCAGAAATTGAAATGATGAATTTTAATTTCTGTTACTGGGTTGGGTGTTATATGTATAATAAGTAGGTATTTATTTAAATTAATTGCTTACTTTGTGGCTAGATGGCGCTGTGTGAATTGTCCAAGTATATTTATTTTAAAAGTTCAATCACCTACTAAGTTATTACACAAATTTTCAGAGTGTCATGTCATGGTGCTCTTGTTTTAGTACGTTGACATTCGATATTCTTATAATAGGACCACGATAAGTGCGTATTGACTGACAGTAGTAAAAATTATAAAGTTGTCAGTCCTTCTTGTAAACATTCAGTTATTAGGCTTGAACTTGTATTTTTAGTTTGTCTAAATTGTAAAGTGCCACACACTTATCTGATCCGGTGGCCAAAACTGAAACCACAAAATAAAGAAAGGCCCGCCCCAAGCAGAAGGTCCACTGGAAACAATGCGCCATTTCTGTCACGCACACATTGACGTTATGTTTACAGACATTCTCACGCAGTTTCACGCAGTGCTCGGTCGTGATTGTTAACGCGAGAATTCGTTGTAGTGTCGACTTAAATTGAATATTATTTAATTAAACGATATTATTATTGGTAAAATAAAAGTACTTGTACGTTACTAAGATTAATTAATTATAAGAGAGGTAGGGCATAGCGGGGTATCCCGTTCGAATTGGAGCCGCCCGACTGGGGAAGTACCTCCACCTTACAGAATACCGCAGCTAAACAATACTCTTTTAAATAGTATTGTGTTTCTGCCCGTGAGTAAGGTTTCCAGAGCTCCATGGGGTGGGAATTTAGAGAACCGTGGCTTTGGCAGTGGAGGGATATTTGCCTTTTTGCTGCCAGAGTAACGTGTTATAGAGGTGGGCAACGCATTGGCGATAGTCTCGGTGGTGACCACTTTCCATCAGGTGGCCCGCTTGCCTGTTTGCCTATCGAATGACATAAAAAAAAGGATTACTTAATAAGTCCAAGAACTGATGGGTTACCATTTCAGACTTCGAGACTAGTCTAACTTCAGCACCGCTACGATTTCTAATGCCCATGGTGAAGCGAGGTTGACCAAGGTCTTCCGCTAGAGACCCTATGACTAGTTGAACAGTTTCAGGCACCACGTGACAGTTTTTAATAGAATAATGGCCACCTTAATGGTTTCTAGTCGGAAATGACTGTCTAGTTTAATATAAAAAAATCGCTGATCACCTTCCTTGTCCATCATCAGATTAACTTACTAATACCATAATATTGCATTTTCATCAATTTACATGTGTATGAAATTTTCAATTCAATTGATTACCTAGGAGTGGATCAAATCCCTGGGCATATAACAACAACAACAACAACTGTTGTCCTGGGGATAACATTTGAGTGTAAATTTATGTTTATCAAATAAATGAATTGAATTACAGGGAAAGGTTATAAGGGTCTCATGATGTAATTAAGTGATGATGAATTTTTTTTAAAGTGACGAAGCAGTAATTTATAATTACGTTTAGTAAAGGCATAATGTCTAAAGCTGGTTTGGAAAATCTGATACACTTGACACAATCTGAACAGTTTGGAAAGCATATGAGCATATGATCACATTATGGCACGAATATTATGGCAAGGATTAGATTGGTCCTTTGCAAGGGACATGTTATTGTGAACGATCTTTAAAATTCTATTCGATCTTTTAAATACTCTTTTCAAAATTCAGAATAAATACAGTAGCAGCCCTAGTGAATCGGCAAGTTTACGTCATAATTTTCGAACACGACGGGAGTGGACCTTCTGTTAGTTCTCTATTTTGTGCTGAAACTAGGTGCCGCCATTTTGAATTGTCATGTCAAAGTCAACAACAGCGACACTGTAGTTAAGTTTGTGACAAATTAATGTTACTTTATTTTATTTTATTCGGAAAACTTACAGCAATAATTAACAAATGATACACTCAATAATAAGGATTTTCATGAGCCATTTACAAGTTTTCGCCTATAGCAGTAACAATATAAATAATTGATAACAATTTCCATGAAAGAGAAAAAAAAGAAAACACAATGAAACACTTTTAAATTATGTCTAGCATGATTATAATATAGTTTGAATTATACTCATATTATGAAACGCTAAAATGTACTTTTTAGACCCCCAGAAAATAAAGCGATAATTATTTTATATCACTAAGGTGGCAAACAAGCTTGCAATCCTGATGGTAATCAATCACCGCAGCCTATGGACTTTTGCAATATGAGGGGCATCACCCCCGCGTTGCCGACCCCGTAAAAACTTTGTAACCCCTTTCTTGAAGAACTTCATGTTGTACTCTCCAGGAAAACCTCTCCAGATAATAACTGTTCAGTACACATCGATGCTATTGGTACGACATTAATATCTAAACATCGATTTTGCCTTCTGAACAGATAAGTTGTTACCACTGTAAACAATATATCTGTTCATTAGGCAACAACAACAGTTATCTACCCAAAAAGGTTGCCTGGAATAAATCGCTTTCAGCGATAAGGCCGCCTGTTGCTTCTCCTGCTGTTAATTTTAAGTATTATTGTAAATGTGAAATAAAGCATTATTCATTCATTCATTACTGTACCTGTTAATAGTGATATCGCAATAAATAAATAATTTATCAAATGGAAAAGAAATATAAACAAAAAATCGAAACTACAAAATAGTTTTATTAGGTACAAGTTACAAAATAATATGCTACATATTTACAAAAGGCTACCACTACCACTAGTCTGCGTGTTAGTAGGACCCGAAGGTGATATCGTGGAGAGGCGAGGCTCCGCTCTGAGGCAATTCGAACTCTTTGAGGAGTTGGTCCAGCATCGAGAAGGGTTGGGAGCGCTGCTGAGGCTGAAACTGTTGGGGCTGGTACTGCTGGGCCGGGGCGAAGTCTTGGCTGTACTCGATCTGGGAGGGATTTAATGAATAACGGTTTATTGCACAATCAAAAAAATACAATGGGTACTTAAAATGTGATTGGTTTGGGTTGAGTCGAAAATAATTTTATGAATAGTAACTTTTCATTCATGTAACAGTAACGATGAAGTTGAGGTTCTATCCTTGAACTGCTCGTTAGGGTCGAAGGGTTTTCAATTTTGAGTTTTGACGTGAAAATTTCAATATTTTTATGCATGACTCTGAGGATTCACTGTAAAATGCATTCGGCAAATTGAAGCAAAATGAATCGTCGTTTCGGTCAAACGATCATCGGTCAGCAGTTCGTTTGAGGAGAATTAGGAACATGAAGATGAAGGAGAACCTGACCTAAACATGGTAACGGCTCGGTTGATAACTATACTAATATTATTATTAATCAAGAGGTATGTTTAGCGGTGGGCAACGCATTGGTAGCGCTCCTGGTATGCTGATGTCCATAGGCGGCGGGGAACACACACCATCAGGTGGCCCGTTTGCCTGTTTGCCTGTTGTACGACATATAAATAAATAATGAATAAACTCAAAAACTACTGCACCGATTTCAAACATTCTTTCACTAGAATGCTACAATATCACTATCCCGGGAAAATTAGAGGTTCCGCGGGAAAGCTGATTGTACACAGAACTGCGCGCGGGTGAAAACTGCTTAAACGGCTAGTGGCTTATACCGACCTGTGGCTTAGGCTGGAAGCTCTGGAAAGAAGGTGCGGGCCGGAAGTCCTGCTTGGGCCGGTTCTGCGGCCGCGCGGGCGCCGCCTGGAACAGGTTGGCGTCGGGCGCGGGCGCCGCGCCGGCGAAGAACGCGGGCTGCAAGGGTTGGATTTAAATATATTCATCATCATCATCGGGAGCGTCAGTGGCCTAACGTTGATTATGCGACTCGTAAGCGAGAGGTACCGGGTACGAATCCCGCTGCGGCCATGTACCATTGACTCTTTTCTGAGTTATATACTTTAGTTGAATTCTAACCGATACTATTACGGTGAGGGAAAACATCGTGATGAAACCTGCAAATTTAGGCAACTGAATTTGTAACCATGATCCAGTCTGGTCAGGTTCCCCTGGTAGCAGGGCCACGGAGGTCAGATAGTAGTTGCTCCACTGTAATTACCTGATCAATTATGGATCATGGTCAAAGCGGACCCCGGGTCCTCGTGCTCGAGAGCACAACTGGGATATTAACGCCAAGATGATGATTATCATCATCATCATAATATCAACCCATAGCATCTGCCATCCGACGCCATCTGAAGAAGCATTTAGGCGTCGGCTTTGAAACAATTTATTGGATAATCCGTTGTACTCCGTAAAGGAGTATTATGAGATTATGTCAAAATCAATAATTAATAATACCATTAAGCTATTGGCAATTTCATTCGAGTTGATATTATATTATTACATAACATTTGGTTATTATTTTGTAATTTTTTTATTTTACAATTTTTTGTGACATTTGAAATTTGACATATCCATTATTTTATTAAGACATTCTTTAATTTATTTTTTTATCCATTGATTTAATTAGTTGACATTTTGATCCTATAGGTACTTTTGTACAGAACAATAATATTTTATTATGTTAGAATAAATTATATTGTAATACTTGTTATTATATTGTAATACTTGTCTAAATGAATGCACACTTTTTGTCTGTAGGTATATCAATGAACTTGTATTAACTTTATGACAATGAATACAAGTACATTTATGTACCTAAATATGAATCATAATGTTTCCGTCTTCGAACGAAGCCTTTTTTTTCAACACATGGAGCTTTCTATAACTTAATGATCTATACATATAATAAAACAGTCCTGTACATTGAATAAATTTCTAAAAAAATATATTATTTAGTGCGATGAAGAAAATTTTTAAAATTTTATGTCTGTCTTTTATTCATTTATGTTTGACTGTGTGTACACGATAATCTCCGGGATATAGTATATCTTAGTACAAATAAATAACCGGCGTCTAAGTACGGCCTTATTAGGTACTATAACCCAGATTTACATGTTTTGTTTATAATAACTTTTATCAAATTTACTATTTCTTCTGTAAGCGCGATAAAAATAAAAATTTGTATGAGAATATTGAATGTAAGTCTGTTGATATGTTTTGTTTATGTGTAATACTTATGTAAAACTATTTGTTTTCCTAAATTAATGAAAAATAATAATCATCATCATTTGCCTGCCTTTATCCCAAAATAAAAATAATAAATTGAACAAAACTCTAGTCTTTCTTTATATTAGACAAGACAGGCATTTGACCGCCATCTCACCTGATGGTAAGTAACGACACAGCCGAACAAACGGTTAGAACAAACACAGATGGAGCCTTGTCTGCAGCGCCGTTTGCGGCTGTGGCTGGAGCTGCGGTGCGACTAATTGTGCTACAAGTGGTTATACCACAGCCTCTGCGCCCTATATTGTGGATTTGATTACGACTCCGACCGGTCTGTACCGCGGCTTAGCCAATACAGTGACGAATATGAAGCAAGCAACACAGAGCCAACTGACACAGGTCTTACTTTGACGCCAAAAACACAGTCTTCTTATGATCGAGTCGATGGACTAAACTCTGACTTACATTTTATTCGCCGAGTATTCGGTGACACATACAGCATTTGGACTAGAAACGAGGTGGTCCAACATTTGCGAATATATGCCACAGTCGCACTGTGAACTGTCATTTGTATATCCCCACCTAAAGAGATTCTCATTATCTCTCCTACAGCAGCCCAATTAGGTTTGCAGTCTATTTATCGCCTTCCAGGTCGGCTACAGAAGTTTGTTTCCGGGGAGCCTTTCAGTAGGATATAGTAGGAGATAAAACACAGTAAGTATTACCTTAGGCGGAGCCGGCCCCTGCGCCCTATATTGCTGCTGTTGCGGCTCCGGCCTGTACTGAGGCTGAGGCTGCGGCTGCGGCGCCGGCCTGTACTGAGGCTGAGGTTGCTGTTGCGGCGCCGGCCTGTACTGAGACTGCGGCTGCGGGCGCGGCCTGGGCGCGGGCGCGGGCGCGGGCTCGTCGTAGTCGTAGTCTACTTGCTGCTGTACAGGAGCGCGGTATTGGGAGCGGCCGCCCTGGAATTTGGAGGGGATAGGGGTCAATTATTAATTGATTTAACTATTGCACACAATAATGAAATACAGAGATATAACATAGACATAACTGATACAACAGGCACTACTTATTTGTAAAAGAAATTTCTTCCAGCAGGCCTACAGAAAGGAAATGTTTAACTAAGAAATGCAGATACGACGCGCACAATTAATGAAAAATTATAAAATACATATGAATATGACTAATTTTTATATATTATATCAATAAATACATACATACTTATACACTTAAATATAAATATAAATATAAATAATCTAATCAAATATCAATATTAATATTATCATCACTGCCTTTGTGAAAAGGGTGACGGCGGGAAGGTTAATAACACAAGAGGCTGGTCAGTGTGGAAAGCTTGGAAGCCTCTATTATTGGTTAATTTAATTCATTTTGACGGTGGAATACTGTAGATTATTAGAACCCTCAACCTTTATTTAAAACAAGTTCTAATGAAAAATATTTAAAATTTCCTCTCAATCAGAAACTGGGTAATGGGTCAAATTTAACTTACAAGATTTTATTAAGAACAGACATGGGGACATGTGTAACTAAATAAAAGGTTGTAAAAAATCTTAGATTTGATTGCAATATGTACGTCTTCCTATTCCATTCATTTCTGCCATATATATCTTAAGACTCTTGGTCTACCCTAAAGCGACGAGCATAGATGAAAAGGTTGATGAATGTGGAAAAGGAGGGAGATTTAGAACAATGTGGTCTCTGCGTACCCCTGCGGGAAATAGGAGTGATGAAATGTTAACAAACAGATCCGTCCCGCGTTATGCCATGGCATGTAACAACGTCTTGAAATTTCGCCACCAAATATTACGATTTCGGTTAGACAATCTTTTTCCGCTTATCATGAGAATTCAATAGGTAAAGTTATACATGTTGTTAATAGTAAGACCCATCCCAAACCATGGAGCATCTGCTTTCTTGTCCTCTTTGTCCTGCTACCTGCACTAGGGAGGAATTGTTCCTGGCGACTGATAATGCCGTTGCCGTGGCCAACTACTGGGCATGCCAGATCTAGGGTTTTCGAAAAATTTACTCGACGAAGAAGAATAGTAAGAGACTATCACTACCTAAATATGCAATAGAACGATTTCTTAATGAAATAAACTTAGACCGTAGTCATGGCGACTACGTATTATATAGGAAGTTAGTTGAGGACACGCCACCTGATAATTAAAGGCCCCATCGCCCAAATACTAGACGTTGAATTTTCAATTTAGTTTCTCGAGTATGAGGTGGATCGCTACAGCAAAAATGTCATGCCCGAGTGGTTCACCTCGCTGACAAACTACCGCTGAATGCAAGAGGTGGCCCTTGTAAATATGATTGGTAATACCATCTGTTGTTTAGAAAGTACAGTCGATGGTCACTTAAACGGGTTCGGGAATTCAGTCTACTGTGACTTGTTGGCCCGCTGGTCTTCCTGGCGAGTCTCGCTGACGAGCGTAAACGTGAATTTTTTTTTTTTTTATGTTATACGGCAGACAAACAGGCAAGCGGGCCACCTGATGGAAAGTGGTCACGGCCGCCTATGGACATCAGCAACACCAGGGGGAACTTGTTCTAACCTAACCTAATACAAGTAGACCCACAAATCACGTAGACAATGGAGTTTTCGGCTTTGCAATATAAACAAACATAATTACAGCGTAATGACACAATCGAATGCAGCGCATTGCCTATAGAGCTAACGAACAAAACTTGACTTGTTATTTAATAAACAAAACTTGTCTGGAAGCTTGATTTTGCGATTGTGTTCCCTGATATGTAAACTGGAAGGCTTCAAGGCTAGAGTAAATGGGCTAAAGTCACTTACGACCAGGTGAGATGCCGGTCAAATGGATGGATAACTTGGGTTAGTTTGATAAAAGAAATTGAGGTACTACGACGCACCTGTTGCTTTTGGGACCTCTGCTCCTCCTGTCGGGTCTCGTCGACGAGCGTGGGCGGCGCCACCGTGATGCCCTCGCCGGATGGTTGGAATCCGAACTTGTTCGCGCCATACTCCACCACTCGGAGCTGGAAGTGTTGGGTTGTATTTTATTTACAGACATAGAGGATAGGTCGATGACGATTTTATTTTATTTTGTTCTGGTCTGGTAGAGGGTCCGTGGCTTAATGGTCAAGGCGCTGTCCTAATTAGCAACGGTCGTGCGGCGGGTGGTTTTGAGGTCTCCTATTGGTCGGGCGTCGTTCGTCGAACGACCATGGTCGCGCGACCGTGGATAATTAGGACGCCTAAGGGGTCCGACTCGTACCCCGAGGTACCAACCCCTCTGCTGCCATTTACCTATGATGATTATTTTCTGAGTTATGTATATATGTACATAATCTAAACACTGATGCTCTTACGGCTATATTTTACAGCTCACGTTAACAATAAGTTGGTATTTATCGCAATCACCTTTCCAGTGTCGTCCTTGTACCCGTATTTGCCCTTCACCTCGCCGGTGGGCGCCTTGGTCTCGATCTTGAAGGATCCGTCGGCCGCCTCGTAGCCGTATGTGTATGAGCCGTCATCATTGTGCCTGGAATTGATACAAATACATACATACACACACTCATGTCTGTATGCCACAAGGGGCAAGCAAATATCTACTATTGAAAAACAACTATGATCTACCGTCATGGGGTGCCAATCCCGAGACTTTTTCTTTATGTTATACGGCAGACAAACAGGCATGCGGGCCACCTGATGGAAAGTTGTCACCGCCGCCTATGGACATCAGCAACACCAGGGGCGCTACCAATGCGTTGTCTGCCTCTAAGTAGACCTCTAATATACCTCTTGAACGATCCATGTCATAGTCCAAAGAAAACTTACATATATAAACATATATACATACACACTCACTGTATCCCACAGGGGCAGGCATACTATAAAAAACAAATTAAAATATACCATCACGGTTTGCCAATCCCGTAACTGTTTGACTGAGACTTTAATTAAACCATCTCAATTAAACTGCCTTTCAAACAGAGAAACCCGCATTCAAATCGGTCCATCCGTTCAGGAGCTGTAAGCCCCAGACAGACACACCTCCACACACAGCCACAGATACACCCTCTTTTTTCGTCCTTGGTTCATCATCTTCATCTTGGCGTTAAATCCCGGTTACGCTCCCGCGCTACACGCCCGGGGTCCGCCTTCTTGCTTTTCTTAGTTCACTTTGCTCGGTTATTATATTAGCCTGAATCATCCCACTGCTGGGCAAAGGCCTCCCCCCGATTCTTCCACTCTTCACGATTAAGTGCCAATGACTGCCAACCACTTTCGAAGGCCCGCAGCTCATCTGTCCACCGTTTTATGGGTTGATTGGGTGTCCAAACTGTAACGGTTTTAGCCGATAACTCCTCCGACATGCGGCAAACATGACCTGCCCAGTTCCATTTCAGCTTTTCAGCTTTAGTGGCTACATCAGCGATCAGCGTTACTGGAGCGCAGCGTCGAGTTTCGAATTCGGTCCATCAATCTGACTCCTAATATGCTACGCTTCATGGCCCACTGTCAAACCCCAGTTTTCTCGGTTATTGAAAAGAAATATGTACTTGTTGATTTGCTTCAATATAGGCACCGGCGTGGAGGTCTGCTTCTGCTCGCTGGCGCCGGCGATGTACCGCGGCGCGCGCTCCTCCGCGTACTGCGCTGCGCACGCGCAGGCTAGCGTTAACACCATCTGTGGGGGTTGGATCGTGTTTAGGTATCTATTGTGTATGTATAATCTATGTATATTTTAGAGTTAATCTATTTATTATTTTTATCTGACTGCTAGAAGAAGGGTTATGTTTTTCGAGCGCATATGTGGATGTACGTCTATTTCTTTGACAAGGGATCCAGCATAATTTAAACGGGTACATAAAAATTAAAACATTGAAAATGTGTCAGTGACTTTCGAAAATATTTTTTCTCTAAAACCAATCGAGTGGAGTATCACAATTAAAGGTTTTCAGAAAGCGATTTCAAAAATATATACTTATAACTTAAAATAATTGTTTTGCTATTCAGTTTTTTAATAGTAGTCGTGAAGTTTTTGTACTACTTTGGTACTTGTCTTTTTATTTATTTACCACACTTTTTGGAAACCTAGAGCAATCTCACTTCTCAAATCTCACTCTTTTATAACTGTTATGTAGCACCGTTGATATTCAATTAGCAACCTTACTCTCCCGGATGGCTCCAGTGCGAGTGGGAATGCACTTCCGCTAGTTAGACTTGTCGTCTCTGTCTCACGCGTGTAAGTAAATACGAAGCCGAAACTAGCCGATGTGCATAATTCAATGTCGACACATCAATTCACAACCTAGGCACATCACAATTTAGGTCATAAACAAAACCATTCCGCCGGCCCCTTTCAGCTATCGGGAGACGCGATCCGGGCGAACCCTTTGTGTATATCCAATCGTCATCCATTTATGGTAGATGTCCCACCATCTCGTACTAAGCGTTTTGCATCCACTTTTCTTATGCGCACTGCAAAGGACTGGAACTCTCTACCTGAGTCATTGTTCCCCGATAAGTATAACCTTGGGGTCTTCAAATCAAGAGTGAATAGGTATCTTCTAGGCACGCATGCTACATCCTCGACCTCATCGTCGCTTTCCATCAGGTGAGTTGAGGTCAAATGCAAGCCTATTATTAATAATAAAAAAAAAACTGCCAACAATCCACGAGCCACTTTGGTTCAACCTTTATATTTCATTCGGCTAAGAAATGGAACACGTTGCCCGCAAGTGTGTTCTGTGATCAACATAATCTGGATGCCTAGTAAGGCTAGAATGAATAGGCTGTTCCTAAAGAGGCATGCTCCATCTTCGACTGTATCGTCACTTACCTGGTCAAATGCCTGGCTAGTCTATTAAAAAAATAAGAATCACATAGGTTTATAGGAGTAACGCTAAGAGTTATTGTCACACTACGTATCCATTAGGACTACTAGTGGTTACTTACTCATTACACTACGAATTCCCTCACGCAATCCGCAACGAGACATTGATATTTCCAACCACTTATTTAAATCGACAATTTCGTCACACCAATAATAATGTCAATAGTAAAAAATGTAGTTCAATTACTGCATTGGCACAGAGAGCCTCGTGCAATATGGCCGTGACACCGCGGCCGTTACGCAAATAACTATAACATAGAACGCAAAAACAATTGGTTACGAACAATTTAAGTTTAGAAAATGTGGAAAGAAGAGTAGTGTAAACAATTGTAATAAACGTTATGTAGGTGTCTACCTAATTGAACGGTTTAATCAGACATTTGAGCACCTTGGCGGCATCCTTGGAGACATTACTCATTACATTGTCGATCTAAAGTGATTCAGTGGTCAATATTGTTAGGTTTGGTCTGCCACGGAAAGGTCCTGAGTTCGATTTCGTTTCTCGGCCGGGCAAAAATTGAAATTATGATCTTTAATTTCTGTTACGGGTCTGGATGTTCTATAGGCAACTTACACCTAAGAAATTAGCGTTTTGTGGCGAAAATGACGGAAACTGCAATTTTCATAAAAGCAAATTTATCAATTTCGTGGTAATGGCCAATCTAATTTCGAAATAACTTTGTAGGTATAATGAAACAACATTAGGATAAACGGCGCATTCGCTTTAAAAAAATTACATCTGATTAAAGAGGCAAAACTGACGACAAATGACATATTTTCAAACGCATATAAAAACTTGAAAAAATATTTTTAATCTATTTAAGGGACTTACTGGCACCTAAACAAACTCTATTTTCGAAATCAAATATTAAGTTTGATAAGTTAGGTACAATCTAAAAAAATTTGAACAATTACAAAATATTTTTACGGAAAATGGCGCCCAGTTTTCTTTTTCTACGCGCGCAGGTGGCAAGTACCAAAATATATTAAAGCGAATATTTTCGTATTGCGAATTGTAAATAATGATAACATCGAATGTTTATTTATCACAATTAAGGAAGTACAATTTATTTATTCAAGAATATCTGTACCTACTATTTTCAGCCGCATAAAAACTCTTTGTTAATCTAAGAAACGATTGATCTATGAGTATTACCATGTATTACCCGATTAAATTAAAAATGCTTGGTCTACATACAGTGAAGTAAAAACTTAACTTAAATGGGGTCTCATTACTCCCTAGTACGTAATAGTAAAATAAAAAGTACGCGTATGTAATATCTTGTAATATGTGCTACAATAACATCCAAGTTACGAGGAAGTGCGATGAAAATAATATTATGTCCTGCTCGGAAAAGGTCAAACAATTGAAACAAAAATAATATTTATTGATTGATTAATTCACATTCCACATAGGTATATAATTAGGATTTTATATACAGGTAACATCTTCTGCTTCTTTCCAATCGATACCTCAATTCTTTAAAGCAGCAACAAATCATTACTTTTCTAGCCATCATTGGTTCCGATCAACTGCTGGGTGTAAATACATCATTGATTTTAGTGGCACTTCCAAAGACTTCTCCCGACAATAGACATAAATTGGTTCACAAAATTGCCGCGACTGCAGCGCAGATTTTTTTTTGTAGTCCTAAATTTTTTGATGTCATAAAGATCCATACTGAAAGAAGTAATAAAATTTGATTCATCTTTTTAGTCGTTCATTTCAAATTCAAAGATTTATTTGTATGAGATGTGTATTACAGAGCTTTTCAATAATCTTCAATAGTTTCATAATCTGAATTTATACAGATACCTTGTTCTTATTCTTGTAGTGTCCTTTGCGATAGAGATTGTTAATACATTCCATTCTTTTTGTTCCATCAACAATCCATAACTTTGATACCTATGTATATGTATCAATAAATCAAGGATACTGATAGCAGAATAACAGGTTCTTTCTCGAGCCCACCCCGGTAGTGGTGAACGGCTGACCTCTAAATGCCTAGCAAGTCTACCTGTCTGGGAACACATGACATTGTTTAACCAGTGTGCTACATTTCTATTTTCGCCCTTGCAGCTCGGAAGTTACTTGGTGATATCTGTTTTTTTCTCTGTTTATCAAATTTTTCGTCTTAGAACGAACGAATAAATTTCACAGTCAAATAAAACTGAAAAATGTCATCAAAATCAATTCAACAGTTTCAGTGTAAGCGTAACAAACATCCATCCTAACAAGCTTTCGGGATAAAAAGGATTATTTGCATAGGAAAGGATTATATTGATACAAAAGTACACTGCCCTTGTATCAAAATAAGGCAATGGAAATGAATGGATCGATTTCAAATGGCAATACTCCTGATAATCCCTCCTGTAATGCTCTACACACTACACACACATATAAACTCATCCTTGCAGCATGCATATAACCCCCAGGCTTTAGCAAATCGCATACAGCCACTCTGACTTAAATAGCCTTATAACTGTTCAGCGATTTCAGCATGTTGTCATGCGAAAATAAACCCTGATGCAAAAAAACGGGCACATGGGAAATTTTCATATAATCGAGACAATTTTGAGACCTTGGTTCTCCCTCTGGGAACTTTCTGAGTGCAATCTGATTATGCACATCTAGAGCATGGATGGATGAGGTCTAGAGCTCTTAAGAAATAAACTAATTTCGATTTCAGACAGTGTATGAGACTTTCTTGCTGTGGAATAAAGGGCCGTTTGGATCAGTTGGGTACTAATCACATAATTTCCTTTCACTTTACGATATTGCAAACTTTCATGAACATCGACTACATGTTTATTTTATTGATATTCATCTTCAGTATTCATGTAAGCTGTAGTCTGTATGGCATTAGGAATAAAATCAGAATTAGGTTATTTTCTGTGTCTGAGGACTTCCTTCTTAGGAAGAAAATTCCCAAATAACTATGTTGTGGCAACATATTTCAGAAGATATTGCCGTTCTAGCAAATATTTGCAAGCTGATATCAATCCAGTAGAGTAGATATCTGAGCCGAAAGTTTTCCCACTATGAATAGGTATACCTATAAAGTTTGTATTCAATCGCTCGCTCAAGGTTCCAACACCAAGTCAGGACAAACAGACAAAACCTTCTAAATCCGTGAACCAGTTACACTAGGCAACACCATTCGCAGTTTACACTACACTGGTTTTTATTTCAACGGTTTCACTGTAAATGGCACTTTGGATTTCACACACTCAATTACAAAAGGTATACCCGTGTATACCTGAGGTTGGTCAACAAAGAACGCAGGCACTGTGACGTCAACAATCAAGATATAGTTATCACACGCAGTCACTTTCGATCGGTTGCTATGGTCCACTATTGCACCTGATGCACTAGAAACTCTGAACGCAAGCTAAGTTCTCACTTGTAGCAAAAATTTATTTTAATACTATTGTGGTTGTAACGGATTTCTTTAGATTCTTAGGAAATACACTTTCACACTTTTATCAGGTTCGTTACCACGGTTAGTATTATTTCTACCTCGATATTTCTTAGGATATCTTTACAGTTACGTTATTTCAAATATTTCCAATGACTTCCGTGAAATTTACAAAACGCGCGAAATTTCATTTAAAACCCTCGAAACACACCAACCCCTTTCCCCCCAAAATCGCCGAAACAAAACACAGCGTCCATTTTGGAATTCGAAAAATATTTAAACTTGGAACTGGAGCAACGTACCAATCGCGTAACGGCTGTCATGTTGCAGAGTCGGAGGCGCGGCGCTAGAGCACACTGCTTATATACAACTGTTGCTGCCTTTCACTGAAACACCGGGGCTTGGGGTGCTGCGAGACACGCAATGGAGTGGTGGTGTGATAGCGGATGGGAGTCGCCTGGAAGGGTAGCGCTGAATTGTCCTGCTATGATACGGAATGTGGGATGTAATTGAGTGCTATACTGAAATGCATAGTGTCAAAGATGTGGCATGAAAGATGATGTACCCAATGGCAATAACCTATCCGACAAGAAAAGACGGATAACCCCGACCAACTTTACTTTTCCTCAAATATTTTCTAAACTACTAGATCGATTTTAATGAAACAAAGCTAAGGACTATCTCGATTAAACTGGCTTTCAAATAGAGAAACCGCATTCAAATCGGTCCATCCGTTCGGGAGCTACGATTATAAGTTTTTTCGTCAATGGTTATAATAGAAAGAGGGATGTTGATATTGATGAAATAGTTATATCTATAGAGTTATTGGTATAGATCTAGAAAAATCAGATCTTATAATGTTCTTAAAAATATGGGGTCCGATGTGAACGTCTGGAGTCTTATGAAAAGATTTGTGGTTATTTACAATACATCATCTTGGCGTTAATGTCCCGATTGTGCTCTCGCGCACATGGGCATGGGGTCATCAGGTCAGCAGATCAGATAATTACAAGGAAAGGACTGCCTTCTGACCTCCGTGACCCTGTTAAGGGGAATATGGCCAGCTTGGATCATGATTAAACATTCAGTCGCCTGAATGTGTAGGTTTCATCACGATGTTTAAGACTCCCTCCCATAAGAGCATCGGCAGCAGTATCGGCATAGTATTCAACTAATTTTTAATGTAATGTATATACAAATAAATGAGTTATTGGTACGTGGCGACATTATTTATGCTTTAAGTATACAAAAAGTTTCGTATCAATAATAGTGATGCTGTTTAAATCATCTATAATAGATGTCAAAGGCCAATGATGATGATGAAGTACGCTTAATAGACAGGCTGGATGCGGCAAGCCCCTCTCCTTGCACTGACGCTAATTGAAGTAGGGTTATGTCGAATAGTGTCCCTTATGGATGATGATGACGACTGGTCAAGCTTTTGATATCCATCTCACTCGTGGAATGACGACCGCGATGCGGCCGAAACACGCCTATTAGGATGCGTCCAAATCTCGCGAACGCACCGCGAATACGCTGAACGTACAAAGCGGTTTTCAAGAGTAGCTTTTCAATATTTACGTAGATGGCGCGCTCTAAGGACACAAATGTTATTATAATCTTTTGACTATTCGAGGCTATTCTGTAGTTGTATGGCAAATTTTATGTGTGTCTGTCATCGTTCATAGCTAAGAACAAAATAATATAAATAAATATTTGCTAAATAGTGCTACCATTCTATCCTAGAGTTTATTTATTTATAATTACATTAGCATAAAATATTGCTATTTAATGCTATTAGTTTGTAAGTTAAATGTCCTCTTTAAAAGTACTGTTTGGAAAAATGAACGTTATATTTGTTAGCTGGTGGTATAACAACGGTTGTTACCTATTTAACTACAGCTTGATCGATTATGTATGATTAAGTACTTTCTCAATAAAAATTTTATTATTATTATTTATTATATATACAAAGGCATACATAAAGTTACACAGCTTTATGTTCCAGTCAACCAGAAATCGATTAATATAATTTATAAAATTGAGCCCCAAAGAGCACTGACATTAAAAAGCCGTTAAATTAATGTACTTATCTGAAATAAATTGCATCGATATAAAGATAAATATCATATCATACCGACCATACTGATAATCAATGATAATGTCGTCAGTCGTTACAGCGCGCCATCAATGGGAATTTGTATGAAGCGAGCCTTGAAAATGGCTCATTGTTTCGTACGGTGAAATGCAACGTACGGTCGCCCGCTGTAGCTGCTACTGCGCATTTGAGGCGCGTTCGCGAAATCTAGACGCACCCTTAGAAATAGCCTGATTAGGCTGCCGCCTCACGAACGTAAATTCGGTCGCTCGTCGACTCCTCTGCTATATTCAAATGAAAAGAAAAAATTATTTCAAAGAATAACATACTGAATCTCTCTTCTAGATAAAAACACTCTATAGGTTGTATAGCCATATTATTAATGTACATGTACACTCTATAGGTTGTATAGCCATATTATTAATGTACATGTATATTGACGAGTAGCCATCGCACCACATGCCGCCGGCTGGGCACCCGTCCCCACTTTATGACCCTCTATTAGTGTCATAAACATAGACATAGACAGTATTTTATTCGGATCTTCATTACATCCTTAACCTAAGGTAAGTACAGTAAATTATAATTATTGAAAATTACATAAGACCAGCCAGTGATGTAATGGAAACCGAAATGGACCAGTCTCAGCATAATGCCGTGAGGGCTAATGCCTGTCACAGCGCTGGTCCACGCGAAGTTCGAAAGAACGTTTTTCACTCTTACGATTTGGTTGTGGAATGAGCTCCTAGCCACAATGTTGCCTTTGGACTATAACATGAGATCGTTCAAGAGGTATGTTAGAGATCTCTTTTAAAACGATCAACGATTGAACGATATTCGTAGCGCCCCTGGTGTTGCTGATGACCACTGCGGTGACCACTTTCCGTCAGGTGGCTCACTTGCCGTTTGTCTGCCGTATAGTCAAACAAGCATGTCTATTGGTCACGCAAAGGCTGGCACCGCAATCGCTTCCCACATTGCAGATGTCTTTGACGATGGTGGCCACTATCCATCAGGAGGATCGTCCACTATCCATCAGGAGGAACGTGTGCCTCACTAGCAAAAAAACAGCCTATTTTATGGAGTCAAAATTATACTGTTCAGGAAACATGTTAAAAAGAAATTTTTGTCAATGCATCCTCCGAAGTATGTAGTAAATAATATAGTCTATATATTCCTGCAGCTAATACCAAAGTTACTGACCTTCACCTTATGCAATTTGTGAATGAGCGAGAAATCGTGTACTTAAGCATTAACTTTACAGGTAAAAGTAGTCTATATTTCGAGTAAAGGAATTTTGTAATTTAAGCCGGTCCAAAATGTTGAGCTACTTCTTTAACAGAGGTCGAACTTTTCTGCAATTCGTAGTCTAGTAACTTCTGTAACTTAAGTTGCATTATGGTTGCATTGCTAAGTTGTATCTTTCTTCTGTCATAATTGATAAACTGCCTTCAATTCTGTCAAAGAAAATGTGTCAAAGGTTTTATCAAACAATGATTTAACTTTAACTAGTGGATCCAGCGCGACTTCGTTCGCGTACACCTTCGTTACCCCAACCTACCCTTTTTTTTTATGAACCTTTCTCTTGAATCACTCTATATATTGTTGAAAACCGCATTAAAGTCCGTTGCGTAGTTTAAAAGATCTAAGCATACAGATACATTATTTCTGTCGTACGTGGATTTTTTTTACCTAGCGTTTTCATACATTTAGCACTCCATCCGGTTCACGGCTTCATACATATATTATGTAACACCCTGTATAGATAAATACGGACAGATGGCGGAAAGTCACTTTATTTTTTACTATGTATATATTATGTTACTGCAATGTCACTCTGGTGTTACTCTGATCGAGCTCATCTAAAAACGGAAATTTTGACAGTAGTCGTTCGTGTTGGAGATAAACTAAAGTTCCTACTTTACTATTGTCAGATAATAAACTCTGCTAAGAAGTTGAATCTAGACTAACATACCTAGTCTGGAATTAGCTGACCACGTCCATGGCCAGATGCGCAACTGATACGTTGAATGCCTGTAAATAACATTTACATAGAAGACGACACGAAGCTCCCGAGCATGAGCTAAATCTACGCAATCCTTATCCGCAATCAACCCAACGATTGTCTAGACATCGATTATCTCATCCAGGGCACGCGGCAGGCCTAGGCGACCTAGCTCGTTCTAGACTCTATCATCATCACAGCCCATAACAGTCCACTGCAGGACTTCGGGCCTCTCCCACGAAAGGGGAGGTCATTGCCATAATCTCCACGCTTGGCAGGTGGGTTGGAGATCGCAGTGCAGTTGATGTAAATCTACCCAGAAAGATGCTGCTGCCCATCTTTCGGATTTTTCCCTTAGTCGCCTCTTACGACACCCACGGGAAGAGATGGGGTGGTGCTATTCTTTGAGGTGGCGGCACCACACACCACACTCTATAGTACGACAAAAAGACAACTATTTCGCATTGCACTCTCATACATGCAGTTGCATGTATTCCGGAATTCGGATCGCGTATCTATGTCAGCGGCGATGGTGTAACGGCTGGTTGTCGAAAGGTTACGCTTATGTCTTTCAAACCTGATAATAATCAGGCTTGGTCGTGTGGTGTCCGGCAGAGTGGAATAGCACCAACCTCTTGGGTGTCGTACAAGGCGACTAATGTTTCCGAGGCAAAAGATCAAGAGTCTCCGTAGTCTGGAAAATGGGCAGCAGCATTTTCCATTGTTATATAAACACTGCAATCTCCAACCCGCCTGCCAAGCGTGGAAATTATGGCAATAACCTCCCCTTTCGTGGGAGAGGCCCTAAGTTCTGCAGTGGACTGTTACGGGCTGTGATGATGAATAATCATGCACATTATAATTTCGCACGTGGAGTGAAAGAATAAATAAATAAATATGCTTTGACAAATTCACACAGCGCCATCTAGCCCCAAAGTAAGCAAAGCCTGTGTTATGGGTGTTAGATAACTGATGAACTACATATATACTTTTTTTAAATGCATACTTAATATACATACTACGCCAGACTCGGAACAGAAATTAAAATTCATCATTTCAATTTCTGCTTGGCCGAGAATCGATTCCGGGACATCTGCGTGGCGACCGGTATGTTTACCAACTGAATCAATCAGGTTAAGAAGTAGTGCCTGGGATCGAGGAAGGAATGCTGAGTTGGTTTGATCATGTAGGGAGGATGAAAGAGAGGAGATTAGGTAACGAAAAATATATATGTGGTAGGAGTGAATGGAAGCGTTGGAAGGCCGAGACGTACTTAACACGATCAAATGGAGATATCTTAAAGAAATATCAGGTCGAAAGTTCCCAAAACCGACGAACATGGATGAAAAGGTTGATGAATGTAGAAGAAGTAAGAGAGATTTGTAAGGACCGTAGCAAATGGAAGGACGTGGTCTCTGCCTATCCCTACGGGAAAAGGCCTGACGGTGTGTATGTAATCATGCGCATGGAACATAATAATAACCTTCACATCAACTTTTTGTAAAAAGCTCGTGTAGAAAGAAGAAAAAAATAGTTTATAAATTCAATTTTCAATTTATTTATTAAAGTTGATATTTTTACGAAAACACATGGTTGTATGTACAATATGTACTGTAATCTCCGAAACTTATAGGAAGTACCACGTTTTCCAGTTACTTTTAGTAGGTACCGGAATAGTTATAGACTCTCGCGAGATACCTATTTGAATGTAATGACTCGAATTGCACGCAATAACAGAAAACGATTCTTATAAAAATAAAAATCAGTTTATTTTAGGCTAGATATATTAAAAAACCAGTCGTTCTCAGCGGATTTCTTTCTTCGGAGTTCGGATTTCTGTCAATAATCAAGTTACCCCTCTGGAACCTATTAGAGAAAGAATTTTTTAAATCGGTCCATTACAAGTTATAACCTTGAATACAAAAAAAAATTCACTTTATAATCTTAATATAGATTAAATTAACACTTGTAATTAACACTTCATATAAGGGCATGTATGTAAAAAAAAAATTTCCAAATTCCGACCCACTTTTGAACTTTAATTGCATACCAACTTTCATTTACCACCGCAATTGGCCCCAATAACTGATATACACCTTACAATTCATAAGGAAAGGAACCCAATCAGCTATACAATACGCAGAGACTGTACTGTACCCGGTCAGCCTCGCTGCTAGCTGCATTCTTTCGCAAAGGTCGACAATCGGTGCACTATCTCCAAGAGAGTCTGGGTTGTCACTGGGCGGTTCCGCTGACTTATCATCATCATCACAGCCCATAACAATCCACTACAGGACTTTGGGCCTCTCCCGCAAAAGGGGAGGTTATTGCCATAATCTCCACGCTTGGCAGGCGGGTTGGAGATGGCAGTGTTGCAAACATAACAATGAATAACGCTGCTGTCCATTTTCCAGTTTATGGAGACTAGATATTTTGCCTCTAAACCTTAGTCGCCTTGTACGACACCCACAAGTGTAAGGGGTTGGTGCTATTCTACTCTACCGGTCACCACACTGCTAAACTTATCATCTTAGGACTTATCATCAGTATAGCACATTTTTATTCGTGTTGTCTACTTTACAAGAATTAAAAATAATCATCTTGGCGTTAATGTCCCGGTTGTGCTCTCGCTTATAAGGGCCGGAGGTCCGTATAGTTAGACAATGATCCAGGATTTGCCAGATCAGGTAACTTCAGTGGCTGACTGCCATTTGGCCTTTGAGATTGACTGAGACCTGACCAGATACGAGTCGGATACCTTAACCACTCCGCCATCAACGCTCCTAAACTGTCAAATATCAAGTATTTTTTACTATTACCTATCTAATGGAGTAAATAATTCCTTTAAAAGATTTTTACTAGGACGTCAAATCAGGTTTGGCGAAATGATTGAACTCTCTATCTGAAAAACACATTTTTTTCGGGTAGGCGCTTTCAGCTTTTTTAACAAAAAATTAAAATGAATTATATCAAGCAGTAGGACTCTGTCAAGCTTTAGGAGTTCGCATGGGTTACCACCACCACGTTATCTATTTCTGCCGCCAAACAACAATGCTTACATTGTTGTGTTCCGGTTTGAAGGATAAGGTAATCAGCCCAATCACAGACACAAGGCATTTAATTTTAGTCTTCACAGTGAAAACGCACCTGCGGTTCATTATTTTGATCGATGCAACCTAAATACATGAATCGTAGATGTTATCGGCGACAGTTATCCCTTACCGTCAGGTGCGTAGTCCGCTCGTTTCTAAGAACTTGTACCAAGCCATTCTGTATCTAATGCTCTTCGCCGCAGCGAATTAGTATCTATAGGTAAAAACAAAACGAATACTTACAATTACAGACCTTTAAAATACCTAATGTGAAATATTTTGCATATACCTATAACTATATATGAGAAATCCAGACAAGGAAGTGACATTTCTTGGAGACAATGACCGAGACTTTATTTTAAAGTACTCAATAATATATTTTGTCATAGAATAGTGTGTAAGGTAGAGGGTTCACTTGTAATATTTGTTCAATATTTCAATAAACAATTTGATCTTGCGTAAAAGTCGCGGTAGTGCTTTCGCGCGAACGACTGCCATCTGACCTCCGTGACTCTGTTAGTAGGGGAATTTGACCAGATTGGATCATGGTTTTGTCACGATATTTTTCCTCACCGTAAGAGCATCGGTTAGTATTCAACTAATGTACATAACTCAGAAAAGAGTTATTGGTATATGGCAGCATCGAGGTACGAGTCGGACCCTTAACCATTTGGCCACCGATGCTCCGATTCTGTTTTGTTATAGAATAGTGTGTATGGCAGAGGGTAGTCTACAAATTTGTTTTAAATATTTCAATAAACACTTTGTTATTATACCATACCATCACCAATATATATGTAAGAGTATGACTCTTGTCGATGGAGCAATCGCCACTCTTCTCTCCTGTCTGCCAACCCGTTCATTTCTTTATAATCCCCGGCGCTCACTTTTTCCTTCACTTCCTTCTAATGTTCAAATCTTGGCCTTCCAATAATATATATAATAAAACAGTAAAAAAGTGTGTATGTACATTGAATATGATTACAAAAAAAAATTAAATGCTTTAAAAAAATTGGAAAAGAAAAATAATTATCAAAATTTTTGTCTTCTACTCTTCGGACTATTTGAATTAATCTTTTTTTGGTGTGTATAATTGATTTGGGAACTGGAACACTTGATGTAGAACTATAATAAAGCAATAAGAAATATGGAAATGGCGCCTAATGTGTTTTGATGAGGTTTTAACAGTTTGGTAGTTTGAGGCCCAACATAAAATCTAGGCCATGTTTCGTCTAATTCGGATAGACAGAACTAGAGATACAGCTTGACCTCTCCATAGTACTAGCTTTTATACATTGGTGAGGTCATTTAAAATGGTCATTGAGAAAAAGATAAACTGCCCTCAAAAGTATTTTCATGCGGACGAAGTCGCGGGCAAAAGCTATTAGTTAATAAATGTAAGCCTTAGTAACTATTTATAGAAGTGTTCATTAGTGTGACATACTCGTACAGCCTTTTTTCGTAGGAGTAGAAAACCCAATTGCTATGTACGGTATAAATCTTTCGGTTCTTCAACGATGATTGTTAAAGAAGCGATCGAAGAGAGGATAAAAAAATATATTTTTAATTTACTGAACGGTCGGTTCAGGTCAGGTACTCTTAACTACACCTTTATATGATATACAGGTACTTTATTTAATAATAATTCAATAAATTATCTAACCAACTGACTATTATGGGTGTGGATGGGTTTCTAGCCGCTTCTTTTGTTACGGATAGGTCATTAGGTCTCACTGAAAACCAGCGCCCTGGTCTCCGCCAGGGCATGAATCCGCCTTTTACACACCACACCATATACACATGCAACGGCTCTGTTCTTCAATTTTCTTGTATTCATATATGTTTGTCTAGTTGTTGTTTCCTCATTTGATGTTGTTTGTTATTAATTTTGTTTGCGCATTTTTATGTCACTTATTCTTAATACTTTTTATTTTTATTTTTTGTTTTACGGCTCTGGAGTCGAGCCACTGACCTCAAAAAATACCTATTTGGAGGTCGGTGATTCAACCCCTTTGAGCCATTTGTTATGTGTTTGTGGTGTTATTGTGTGTAAATAAATGTTTCTATTCTATTATATTCTATTAGGGAAGCGATGGTAATTAGTTTCCCTTCTCTTCCCACACTTCAGCTAGTTGGTTGTACATATACTTCTCGGTCTTCCCTGATTTCCCTTCCCCTTTTTGCTCTGTTTAGAGGTTCTACTCAAATAAAAAATCAATACATATAGTCCGCACGCGAGCTCCAAGAAATGAAGAGCCGACTAGGGACTGCACTCTATTAAAAATAAGCACTGCAACGAGCTGAAAAAAATAAACTGAACCCTCTATCACACGCACTACTCTATGCACAGGCGTGGTCCACATTACGCTTGTGACCGTACAGACCACCGTCGCGTGCGCACGATCCGTGGCCTTATCATTGTCTATTACCCGATAATACCTGTCTTATTAACGCGCTACATTCCTTTTCGGTACTGGCAAAACCAGTGATACTCGTACACAGATTTTATTACTTTGTAATGCCTGCCGGGATGCCCAAATTTTGATGCCGTCTTGGATAAGTTCGATTCCCATTCGAGGACAGATTTCATTACGGTTTTTATTTGTTAAGTACAGATTTTATTAAGATTTTATTTTATGATAGCCATGGTGTTCATGTGGATATGTTATGGGCAACGTGATTATTAAGACATTATTTATTCTATAATACCCGGGCACTATGAATAATGCCCAATATGACAAGAAAATGTGATAAAAACTATTGAAATAAATAAATTGACCGGCCGATATGAATAACATATGCCCGTCACTTATTGGGCACAGAGTTATTGGGATTGAAAATTTGTCAAAATCCCACAGTAGTACGAACTCGCCGCCATTGGGATAGGAAATAACTTTGACGTACTTTTACTGTATTTTTACGAATTCAGATCAAATGCAGTCAGACTCCTCCTCCTCCTTGCGTCATTTATCTTCAACGATGAGGGTTTTGGTCTTTTCGAATAACTTATTCATGGAATATCTTGCGCCAACTCACTCTATATATCTTCGGCAGCATGAATAGCATATCGTAGCACGAGGTTTTTAGAGCGGATTTGGTCTGACCAGCGTAGTGAGCTTCCGCCTGTAGGTTTCTTCCCACTCATCTTGCCCGTTATCAGCAGCTTCTCTAAATTGCCACCTCTTTCTCTGGCAATGTGGCCGAAAAACTCGAAACTCCTCGAACTTGAGATCGGCTAGATTCGTAGGTTGGCAGCCAGACTAAGCTTGTCATGCATTTTGTTGCATGAATCGTAGATGTTATGGGCAACAATTAGTGGATCTAATGGGCTGTCTGCCTGCTTGTCACTGCGTAACATTAAAAAATCTAAATAATCCAGTAAAAAAACGATTATGTAAATTTGTAAGAAATGCCAACACTTATTTATAGGTAATGTATGTGGTGTACATGTGAAGTAAAATGGCCGTAATTTAATGCTGGCCTTGCGACGCGACGGCTCGCACTTGACATTTTGACAGGTGGAATGGTGTTATGTTGAAGTGAACCAAGCATTTAAAATTAAGGTGTACCTGTATCAATACTTTTCTTACAGCGGTCGTCACAATACACAATAAAATATATAGTTTTGCTAGTATTACTACTAGTTTTAGCTAACGAGAATATTCGTGATAGTCTTGACGAGAAGCTTCGTAAGCTACCAAAATCCGTCGGTATCAGGAATTAGATGAGAGGCGCGGAACATCACACCGATTTGAGTTGAAAGCATAACGTGCATCGACGCGCGCATTAGAAATTTATACAATTATGAGGTGACAGCAGAATGAAAACTGCGTTACCACTGCTTGATATAATCTGCGTCATAGTTATTCGAGCGAAAGTCAAGGGCTTATACCGCTTGAATGCTAAAATCCACGCAAAATGGAGGAGAAAAAATTTAAGAATCAAGTCTGCTAGAATAATGATAGTAAGCAACGATATGCGATGATAATAAATAGACCTGATGTAGACGTGCTTTAGTGTAGCGTCAAGCGTAGACCCATTACTTTTCTGTGTAACCCACACTGTGCTGTGCGGCACAGCTCCGGCACCGCATCGCAATGAATTCACGGTGCACGCACCGCACAGTGTGGCATGCCATACAATTTTATAAGCAGGATACCGCAGCGGCGTTCCTCACCGCGGTGGGTTGAGTCCACAGAACACATTATGCAGTCACTTTTGGATAAAAATCAATCCCACACTGGTACTGCAAAATATGTTGAAGAGCTCTGGTACTGATCCTCCGTCTATGTCAAAAACTTGTTTTAACGTCTGGCTTCCTGCATGACAGCTACGAATGTAAGGGGTTAGTGCTGTTGCCAGACCACGCCATCCCTATTATACATCCTAAGTGGTTCCGTTGATTAACATGCCGGTCGCCACGCAGAGGTCCCGGGTTCGATTCCTAGCCGAGCAGAAATTGAAATTATGCATTTTAATTTCTGTTACAGGTCTGGGTGTAGTATATATTTAAAAAAAGTATATAAGTAGTTTATTAGTTATCTAACACCCATAAGCTTTGCTTACTTTGGAGATAGATGGCGCTGTGTGATTTTGTCCAAGCTTATTTATTTATTAATATTAATATTTATCCTGCAAATTGATTTTGAATGGTTCCATTCCGCATACCGCCGGTTATAAGGCCGCCCACACACAGTCCGGATGCGGTTCCGCCCACTCCGTTTCCGGTCTAAGTGTCCCTGCACCCTACTCACGAAAACTAGTTGCCCTTAAATTGTGTTAATATAACTTTTGCCGGCCTCATCAGCCTATAATCGTAATTATTCGACCCTTGGGTATGCTCAACGGGCTCTAGTCGAGGCTCTATTGGATCGCTCCCATACAGGATCTTTAAAAATTTTATAGAGCTATGGGCTTCACCACATTTATTCCTTAAGAAATTCTAAGCATTTATAGCGCGGGCCCCAAGAAAAAAAATGCTTCTGCCAGGACAAAGGACCCCTCCAGCCACCATATTTGAAAAAAGTCTATACGTTCCCAGTTGGCTACTACAGCAAGTTTGGTATCGGTACCAGAGTGTTGTTTATTTGCATGGCGATGGATGGATGTGCAAGGAATGCCTGAAGTACTGCGAGAGGATTAATCAATGAGAATATTTTATCATAGAAACCTATAGCTTTCAGTGAATTGGTCAATACTGTATTACTGTAAAGTTGTTTTTAATCAATAAAAAAATCGTCCCACTGATGATGAGCAAAATGTGACGTAGATAAGCGGTGGTCATTTTACGGTCACGTCTCTGTAAGTGATCTTTAGGTAATGACAATTTAAACGTAAACTGAACTATAATGTTTTAACTATTGCGGTTATTATCACACATTTTAAGGGTATGTTCCGGGTTTCCTACCGCGTATCTTTGTTGACGAGTAGCCCGATATTTAAGTGTCGAAATATCGGGCTACTCGTCAACAAAGGTACTCGGTAGGAAACCCGGAGCATACCCTTAAAATGTATAAACTATACCGTAAATATATCCATCGTTATCGTTGTCTTTAGCGGACAATTATTCAAGTTAATATACTTTGATTACTTAGGGCGGCTTGCACCGAATCTTGAACACATTTCAGTTGATACTTAAATGCGTTTAAGAAGCCTGAGGAGTGCCTGGGTGAGTACCAGTATCTATTTCTGCCGAAAAGCAATAATGCTTGCATTGTTGTGTTCCGGTTTGAAGGATATGGTAGCCAGCGAAATTACAGGCATGAGGCATTTCATCTTGGTCCTCACAGTGACAATGCACCTGAGGTTTTGCATTTTTGCTAACCACAAATTTGTGGAATGAGCTCCCAGCCACAGTGTTTCCTTTGGACTATGACATGGGATCGTTCAAGAGGTATATTAGAGGTCTCTTTAGAGGCGGGCAACGCATTGGTAACTCCCCTGGTGTTGCTGATGTCCATTTTTTTTTTTTTTTTTTTTTTTATGTTACTTAGCAGACAAACAGGCAAGCGGGCCACCTGATGGAAAGTGGTCACCGCCGCCTATGGACATCGGCAACACCAGGGGAGTCACCAATGCGTTGCCCGCCTCTAAAGATACCTCTAATATACCTCTTGAACGATCCCATGTCATAGTCCAAAGGAAACACTGTGGCTGGGAGCTCATTCCACATCCGAATCGTACGAGCGAGAAACGTTCTTTCGAACCTTCGCGTGGTGACCAACAGAGGGTCTACGTAGTGGGGATGAGTACCCAGCCCACGGTGGGTGGTGCGATGGCGGAATTGTGCTGTGGGCACCAGATCGAAAAGTTCCTCGGAACACTCCCCATTGTACAGCCGATAGAACACACACAGGGAGCCAAAGTCCCTTCGGTAAGCCAGTGGTTCTAACTTGCTTGTTTGTATGGGATCGTCGACAATTCGTACGGCGCGTCTCTGTACGGAGTCCAAAGGATTAAGCAGGTCGGCAGTTTCGCCGGCCCAAAGATGGGAACAATACTCCATATGAGGCCGCACCTGTGCCTTGTACAGCAGCAGGCGCTGCCCTGGGGTGAAGTATCGCCTGGACCGGTTAAGCGCGCCAAGCTTTTTCGAAGCCAGTTTGGCCTTACCTTCTAGGTGACTCCGGAAGCGCACGTTATCCGATATGTCGACACCAAGAATCCCGATACTTTTTGAGATGGAAAGGGGTGTCCCTTGGAACTTCGGCACATTGACAAAGGGATCCTTTTTGGCGGAAAATGCGCAGACCTGTGTCTTTGAAGGGTTGAATTCCACTAGGTTCAGTCTGCCCCAGTGAGCAACTTGCTCCAAGGAGTGTTCAATCTCTGACACAAGTCTTATTCGGCTTTCCGACACCACGGAACGAGGGATATTCGCACGGCCAGTATAACAAGCATCTCCAGTACTGTCATCTGCATAGCAATGAATACTGGGAATATTCCCTAGTCCATAGGCGGCGGTGACCACTTTCCATCAGGTGGCCCGCTTGCCTGTTTGTCTGCTAAGTAACATAACAAAAAAAACCGCAACCTAAATGTAAGAATAGTAGATGTTATGGGCGACAGTTACCACTTACCATCAGGTGGGCTGCCTGCTCGCTTGTCACTGAGTAGCATAAAAAAAACTAAAAACTTCATTACGAAAATAGATTTTAAGAATTTGGTGCAAGCCGGGTTTACTCTATAATTATTTTATTTAAGTGTCTACCTGTATAGTTAAAACTAGTGCCTACCTACACAACACCTTCGATTGAAATTACATTAAAAATAATAATTGCCAGTATGTTACCAACAGGTACCAGGTGGTACGAATAATAATTTAAAAGAGTGTTTCTCTGATCATTATAGTCTAGACGCCTTCAAGGCTAGAGTGAATAGGCTGTTCCTAGACAGGCATGCTCCATCATTGGCCGCATCGTCACTTACCACCAGGTGAGGTCAAATTGAGTCCTGGCTAGTAAAATAAAAAAAAATAAAAAAAACTTTGCCAGCACTTCGATACCTTGTTCTAGTATAGCGTGGGATGTTATTTTTCCAACATTCAAGCGGCTGAATGTGTAACCGTGTTCCAATTAGGGTTCCCCTGTTAACAAGGTCACGGAGGTCAGATGGCAGTCGCTCCTCTGTAATTACCTGTTCTACCAAATCCTCCATCATGGGTCAAAGGCATTAATAAAATATATGAGCGTAAATTATTTTAATTTGCCGTGTGGTGTCCGGCAGAGTAGAATAGCACCAACCCCTTACACTCGTGGGTGTCGTACATGCCGACTAATGTTTTCGAGGCAAAAGATCAACAGTCTCCGTAATCTTGAAAATGGGCAGCAGCATTTTCCATTGTTATATTTAAACACTGCGATCTCCAACCCGCCTGCCAAGCGTGGAGATTATGGCAATAACATCCCCTTTAATGGGAGAGGCTCTAAATCCTGCAGTGGACTGGTACGGGCTGTGATGATTATGAAATTATTTTATGAATGTATAACCCATATTTGAATTTGTATTTTCGTTCAGACCAAGTTTTGCACAGACAACCTTATATTGTTGGATGGATAGGAGACAAAATACCATTCATTTCACATATAACTCGATTAAATAACAGATGAGGGTAGATTACCTCCGTGGCAACCCCATAGTTGGACCAGGGTGAGAGTATGTAACTCCTATTTATTTTCTTATAGAGTCATATTCTCTCGTATAAAGCACAATTTTTCTAAAAAACAGATGCGGAAAGATATTACTATGACCGGATCTCCTACTATTCCTGTCATAGTGTTTCCTTTGGTATATTATACGATGAGTATATCTCATTGATCTTGCACTACTATAAGATATCGTGATAACTAACCTCTTCCTAAAGGTTGTCTGGAAGAGATTGCTTAAAAGGGTAACGCCACCTTTGCTCATATTAACTGTTTGATTTATTTTTCTGTTATGTGTTTTTAACTTTTGTGTGTGCGATAAAAAGTTTTTACTTACTTTTACTTACTAGAGGTGGGCAACGTAGTGATGACGTCCATTGTGTTGCTAATGTCCATAGACGACTGTGGTCATTTCCATCCGACAGTCCGCTTGCATATTTATCTGTCATAATCAAAAGCAAACGCCCCCATATCCTTTAACAATGATGATGATGAATTAGGTACGTAGTATTTGGAAATAATGATGTGAAATTAGGCGGCATTATTTATTCAGACTTTCAATAAGAGCGTCGGTGGCCTAATGGTAAAGTAGTCCGACACATAAGCGAGAGGTACTGGCTTCGAACCTCAGTGCCACCATCCTCTTTTATGAGTTGTGTACATCCTCTCGCAAGTTGCGACGATGCTCTTACGGTAAAAAACATCGTGATGAAAACTGCACATTCAGACGACTGAATGTGTAACCATGATCCAACCTGGTTATGTACCCCTGGTAGCAGGGTCCCAGAGGTCAGATTGCAGTCACTCCACTGTAACTAGTTACCTAATCTGCCAAATCCCGGATCATGGTCACGGCGGACCCCGGACCCTCGCGAGTACACAACCGGAATTTTGACATCAAGATACTCGCCCCAAATACACAACACGTATTAAATCATCAACCGACTATTGGTAAACGGTTATACGAGGGGAATCGATCAGCGACAAGTTTCACCTCGGGTAAGAAAATAGGGTCACGGCGGTCAGATGGCAGTGGCTCCACTGTAATTACTTACCTGATCTGCCAAATCCCGGATTATGGTCACGGCGGACCCCGGACCCTCGCGAGAACACAACCGGAATATTGACACCAAGATGATTACTTAGACTGTCAATTCACAACATATTCGGCCCACATACACAACACATATTGAATCATCAACCGACTATTGCTCAACGGTGGTTATACAACAACGGGAATCGATCAGCGACAGGTTTCACTTCGGGAAAGAAAACCAACGTATTGTTGTACGCAATAACATTTTATTTATTAGCTATTTACAAGCGACGCACGCGCAGTGTGCCAATGCGTACGCGCGGGAGTTGCAGTGTTTGAATGCTGATCTATCGATGGTGTACTTAAATATAGTGACTATTGCCTAATAGTTCGTAATACATTATATTCGGGCGCGAATCGCGTCGAGAAATAAGAGGGCAATTTTGACAGATGTCATAATTTTCTTCCGTCACTAGCGTTTTCTAGAGCGACAGACAATGTGTGAGATTGACACCTGTCAAAATAAGCTTCTTATTTCTCTGCAATTTTACATCCTATTAGGAAATATTTAAGGCCCTTTTTAGGATGTTAGCTATGAATAAAGAGGTCGAAAAAGAACTTAACAGCCGAAACGATGGTCTGAAACGATTTACAGTGGGTAGTTGATGGAAGAAGGTTCTTATTTAAGGTAGATAAATAGGCAGTCAAAAAATAGTTTCGGTGACCACAACCGCTTAATGGTTCGCTATACAATAAATTACTTAGATATTATTATAGGTATATTTGAAATAATTGATATAAAATGTTTGATATATAGCCAATGTTAAGAGATAAATAATTAAGTCGTTTTAAATTTATGTACATGAAAAGTAGTAATATTATGTAAATAAGAACAATAAAAATATATTTGTTGAAGAAAATAGAAATGGAAATAAGAAAAATAGATAATGAAGGGTTTACAAATTATGTAGATAGAATAAAAATTATGTTAGATTTACGTACTTTAATATCTGTTATTTTGTACATCGTGTTAGTTTATTACTTTCTGTAACAAAATTGTACTCAAATTATTAAAAAAAACATTATATTAGATCCACGCACTCACAGTTGCTACAGATCAAAACTAATATTATTCGAACAAAAAAAAACACTTGACTAGCACTAAAAATATACAAAAAAAAGAACTTTTGGTAACAAAACTTTAGTACAGAGTATACTTAGTAGTTACAATCTAATTTGTACATTCCCCACTTAGCTTAAAGCCTATTTTCCAGTAAAATCGATGGAGTAGGATCCCGTGTTTGGGTTAAAATTTTGCGCCGGGTGTCCAGCGAAGGGGTTGAAGTTCTGGTGAGGGTTATATTGGTTGTACTGCTGAGGAGTGGAGGCTTGATACGAGAACTGTGGTTGTTGGTGGTAAACCTGACTCTGAGGCCTGTACTGTGGCTCTGGTTGGTACTGTTGTGTGTAGGTTTGCTGAGGTTGAGGTTGATTATATTGTTGAGGAGCTTGGCTGAAGAGGTTAGACTGCTGAGGTTGGCTATACTGCTGAGGTTGGCTAAATTGCTGAGGCGCTTGACTGAAGAGCGTATTCTGCGTGAAACTCTGCTGAGGGAAAGACGGCGAAGACCTGAACGCGGCTGGGCGAGGACTCTCCTGCCTGGCTGGTTGGTGGAACTGCTGGAAGTTCGCTGGGGAACGGTTCTTGCTGTTGTACTTCGGGTCTTCGTAGATCTTCGGGTCCTCTCGGTATTGCCCGTCGTCTTCTTGGCCGTCAGTCAGGGCGTTCGTGGGATTGTCGTTCTGCGTCGGCGGTGGCACCATAATGCCGGAGCCTGGAAGTGAAAGGGTAGCTTTAGTATTCCCGTCGCTCCGTGACCATGATGCATGCAACTGTGTCGAAATATCGGGCCACTCGTCAACAAAGGTACGCGGTAGGAAACCTGGAACATACCCTTGAAATGTGTGATAATAACCGCGATAGTTTAAAACATAAAGCTTTAGTATTCTCATAAATTTACTAGCGACCCGACCCGGCTTGGCACCAGTGTGTTTCTCTATAATTAAAGCATGTGCGAATTGCACCTAAAAAGGGTTGCGTCAATCCTGCAGCGTGTCCGGGGGAGCCATAACAGCCTCCTAAATATGTGGGCAAACAGACTGGACTGTTCCATGATGCAACACTGGCTTAAACCCCATGTTGCACCTGGGACTTAATTTTTACTAATAATATATTTGCCTACTTAAGAATTTGACATTTTATTTGAATTTTGAATTATTTTTTTCTTATGATATTGTGATGATTTTATGAATTGAATGTTTAATTATGTAATGATTTTAACAATATATTATAAGTGATTTAACTTACACAATATAATATGGACTGTTAAAAATCGTATTTATATGGTCTGAAATAAATTATTAATAGTAATGATAATAATATAAAGAAAGGTTCGGAAGAAATTGTTTATGCGATAGTGAAAACCGCATCAAAATCCATTGCATATTTTAAGAGTCCAAACAACTATTTAGAGCATTCCCCGTAACAAAGGCGATAAAAGATGAACAGAGACGCTTCCTCTCTCCAGACTCAGGTGGTCGAGGCGGCCACAATTCAAATCGCCCTACGTTGAACGCGTTCAAAGGAAGAAGCTAATATTGAGGTTCCACTAAGACGATAGTCATGACTACCAGAAGGTAGTGCACCTTTTTTTTACGCGAGGAATGCATTACCCGCAATACCTTCCGTAGGTGTGGACGGAGGGCCTGTGTGGGACTCCCAACAGTCGCCGGTGAACCCACTAAAAGGAGGTGTCATGGGGGTAGCCGAAGCCATATCATCCACGACACCTCCGGAGAAGGTGCACCTAAATTTACTCTACCAAGTGCCTTCGTCACATAACTGGCAAAACAAACAACCGAGCGGTATGCCGTTGAAACGATCCAGTAATTACTGTATCATAGACCGCATTGTATAAATTATACAATTTAAATAAAAGTACAACTAATAGTTAAGTAGGCCGTGAAGGTCGCTGCTACGGCCACAGAGCGGTCAGCCCATTGCGTCAGGTCACACACATGGGCAGTCGGTTGCACTTTTTGCAACATCTCATGTTTTGTTTTGATCACTTTCGTCACTTACCGGAAGGAGTAGCGCATTTGGAAATGGGCGAGTTATGTGGCCGCTTCCTGTCGGATTGGGTGTCGAAAAGATGTGGAGATAGTGGTTTGGATAGTTGTTTTATTGTTATTTTAATTTAATGTGCATAGTTTCAGAAAACAGCTGAGTGGTTTCGATGATTAATTAATATGCTCTGCCACGCAGAGGTCCCGGATTCGATTCCCGGCGGAGAAAAAATTTAAGTGATTAATTTCAATTTCTGTTACGGGTCTGAATGTTATATGTTTAACACCCTTAACACATGATTTCCTTACTTTGTGAATTGTCCAAGCATATTTTATTTTTATTTAACCCAGAGTAATAATTCGATTTTGAAAAGTTACGACCGTTTCAAACCATAAACAGATATAATATGAGCGCGCGTCGATATCTTTTATATGGGCCTAGTCCGCTGTAGCTTATGCCGTCGAGTTTTTATGTGTAGTCGCAAACTAAAATGCATTTACAAATCGTGTACCATATCGACATTTCTGAATCGATACAGCAATTTATCTCGCTACCGTACGTTGTAAGATTCGATGAAGTTATAAATACTTGCGTAAACCGATCTAATTGGCATTTGCCAATAAATAGGTACGCTCCACAAATCTATGAAGTTGTTATAAGACGACTTGACATGATGGTTTAAAAATTTAATACATTATTTATTCTCCTATCGCAAGGTAGACAAGTGGTAATAAAAGATAGATTTTTTAAACATAGGTGCGGCTAAATAAACTCCTGTCCCGAAACTTTTACAATGGAGGACTTCTTTGAGGCCACTTCAAACGCTGTATGCGTCGCTGAATAAAGTGTAAGTCAGAGTTTAGTCCATTCAGTCGATAAGAAGAAGAATATACTCCAGTAATTCTCACCTTGAGGTTCGAACCCTCTCTTACTGCTAGCACCATAAGAGATCTCCCTCAGCTTCCCACTATCCACATCCACATATCCATACTTCCCAGCGACATCTCCGTTAGGATACTTAGTCTCAATCTTGAAGGAACCATCGGCACCTTCGTACCCATAACTATATGAGCCGTCATCGTTTTGTCTGTTGATTTGCTTCAGTATAGGCACTGGGGTAGTTGTCGGCCCATTGTAGGATTGCGCCTGGATGTAGCCGATGGCTAGGCAGATGAGGGTGATCTGGAAAAAGAGAGGGTTTTGGTTAAATACGTGTGGAACACGTTGCCTGGTAGTATGTTCCCTGTTGATTATAATCTGGACGCCTTCAAGGCTAGAGTGAATAGGCTGTTCCTAGACAGGCATGCTCCATCATCGGCCGCATCGTCACTTACCACCAGGTGAGATGGCGGTCAATTGCCTGGCTAGTCCAATATAAAAATAAAACAGACAGAATACGTCGGATAACTCCCGACCAAGTTTACATATAGGCAAATATCTTCTAATTAGAGATGAAACGGATAGTTGTTTGGCCGGATACCGGATACCGGATACCGGATATCCGGCCAGCCTCCTAGCCGGATATCCGGATATCCGGCGGCCGGATATTCGGCAGAAAATAGTCTCTGAACAAGTTTGTGCAAGCTGTAATCGCGGCGTGGGACTTTATACGACTGCATGTGTTTATGTAATTTAAAGTCTTCGTTTAATGTGAATAAAAAAAATCGTGGACAAATTCACACAGCGCCTTTTAGCCCCAAAGTAAGCAAAACTTGTGTTATGGTTGCTAGATAACTGAGTAACTACTTATATACTTTTAAATACATACTTATTATACATAGAACACCCAGACCCGTTACAGAAATTAAAATTCATTATTTCAATTTCTGTCCGGCCAGGAATCGAACCCGGGACCTCTTGCGGGACCTCGTGTTGACCACTGAACCACTCAGGTCGTCAATAATTTGAACGTTAAACTGATCAATTCTTCCGCCCTCATACGGATTGATAGTTTTAAAATACGAGCTTACACATTAGCCCACAGCATCGTAGAGCATAAACGACATCGTATACTACCACTAAATATAAAGAAATTCATATTTTTATTCCAGTATTCCAGATATTTTTTTAATATCTTTATTATCAATATACACGATGTTACATAATATATGTATGAAGCCGTGAACTGGATGGAGTGCTAAACGTATTAAAACGATAGGAACAATTATAACACATGCTTTGCTTACTTTGCTTAGATGGCGCTGTGTGAATTTATTTATTATTATTATTTATGTCGTACGTGAAATAGTTGTACCTATCGTTTTAATACGTTTAGCAATCCATCCAGTTCACGGCTTCATACATATATTATGTAACAGCCTGTATATCTTGATTGACTTTGGAAAAAATATTACACTAAATACATTATTATACTAAACAGCACTTGTCAAAATTACACACGACAAAAATGCGCATTTATGCTGATCAGCGGGTGTCACCCTGTTGGGCAAAGTACGTTATGTCCACACTCGTGGAAGTTACAAAGTCACACCTATGCCCGAGAAAATTTGAGAACGCTCAATGCGATGGTGTGGGCATGTGCTCCGCCGCCCCAAAGATCACCATAGTGCAAGTAGCCCTAAATTGGCGACGACGACTCGCTGACGCGGAAGACACCCACACGCCACCTGGCTGACGGCGGACCAACGGGACCTGAAGGACAATATTGTTGACGCTGCTACTGCTCAGAATAGAGAGAAATGGAGGAAGCAGACAAGGAGAGCTGACTCCAGTTAATGGAAAAGGCATAGTGCAAAGAGACCAGAAAACTATTAATATTTTTTGCTAACCTACCAAATGAACGATACGAGTAGAATAGGCGCCGATGCCGACATAATAATAATAGTGTTTTGATTAATATTTATGGTTTTTGAACTTTTTGATACGACTTTTTACTCGACTGCTACAGAAGGGCATATATTTCCGATGAGCAAAATCACTTTTGTGAACTTTTCATCCATTTTTTACTATCCGGTATCCGGCCGGATATTAACGAATTATCCGGTATCCGGCCGGATAGTAAATTATGGCCGGATAGGCCGGATACCGGATAGTGGCCGGATATCCGTTTCATCTTTACTTCTAATGTACTGAACTGATTTTAATGAAACAAAGCTAGAACCTATCTCGCTTATACTGGCTTTCAAATAGAGAAAACCGCATCCAAATCGCCTTATTACTTCAGGAGTTACGATGCTACATACAACACACCTCGCCACAGATACACTCGTGAAACTTCTTCACACCTCGTTTTTCGTCGAGGATAAAAAATTAAGTTACTAAAGGTACTTCTACAAGTTGCATTTCGGAAAGTGTGAGAAGCAGTTTCACGACCTTATTGAATACGGTCAGGAAACGAGATCAGGGCGGAGTTTCCATCCTTATGTCGAGGATGTTCATTGAACGTACTAAGAAGGTATTTATTTTTATTATCGATGCTGTTTTTGGAAGTCAGTAGCTCCAAAAAGAGATAATCGTCTTCCATAACATCGACCGTAAAATAAAAATCCATCTCACCGTGAAGGTTACAGTCTAGACCCAGACACTGTTAAATCGAGTTCCGGAATGATTATATCTGTTATAAAAGGTTAACTCAGTTTAATAACATTTCATTTCAATCTTAAAATAATTGTGTTGAAACTGCATTCGTAGGTATGGCATAGTGCGGTCCATTCTCTTTTCGTTGTTGGCTTTGATTTTTACTAAAACGATACCTACTAATATTAAAATTACGAAATTTGAGGAATGGATGTTTGGACGTTTCTTACTCCTTCACGAAAAAACTACTGAACGGATTTTGATGAAAGTTGGCAGGAGCTCTATAGCTTGAAATTTGGTAGCTCATATTCCAGAATAGCATATAGGCTATAATTAATTTTGAAACTGTATATGTGGTTTTCGCGGAAACGGGTCTAGACCGTTATTTGAATTTTACGCTGACGAAGTTGCGGAAAAAAGCTAGTGTAAAATATGTGGACGGCATTGCCATAATCTCCACGTGCAACGTTTGCCCCAGGGATCATGAATTCCCGATCAGGGTTTAACAGACATTCGACAGAAACACTATACATTGAAAAATTGTTTAATTAAAACTGCACTTGTTTAAACCTAACGCACTTTCCAAACAACCAAAGCCGCGTCTCGAAGTTAGTCGACATTGAAAGCACTAGTACAGTGCCACAAAATCATCTGCACTGTAGACAAAATCAGAACTATAGTTGCCATTAAGTAAACCTTATTCCACTAGACTCACTAGCGCCGCCATCAAGATAGTAGCATTGCAGGGTAAGTGGCGCGCGAAGTGACCTTGATCTTGCGACGCGTGCGCGGGCGCACTGAGCGTGCTGAACGGCTGTTACAGTACGCGTTGCGAAAGTTTATTTTGGCTGATATTTTAGAATGGGTTCGACCAGTGAATCGAGTTTTTTTGCTGGATTTGCCCTACCGCTTATTTCCACGCTGCAACTGCTATGGAACCAGTAGCCGTATTCACAATGGCTCGGAAATCTGATTCGGATACGGAATTGACAAAGGACCCTGCAAAAGTTCTTAAGAAAATATGGTTTCAGTTATTTTTGATAAAATTTTCATATGTTATAGAGAGTAGAGTTTCCGTGGAATCTATCGGGATTCTGAATAACAGTTTTCGAATCGATCGACACGGATTCACAGATCACGAATTTCGTGTCGAATCGTTCGGAAACGGTTTCGAATCATTGTGAATACGGCTATAGGACCTACAGCGGCGACCACACACAGGTTCAGGGGGGCGATTCTCACGCATTCCACATTAGAATTCGACATTTTGTTTAGCCACAAATATCTATTAAAAAGTCACTGGATGTCTATTGCAAGCAAACAACTTAAACTTAACGATTTGCGCTAATCCTTTATTGTCAAATATCGTTTTAAATTACATTTTAATAGGGATATTTAGCTAGAAAATATGTCGAAATTAAGGGTCACAGAGCGAGAATTAGGCCCCTGAGTTTTACACTCAGGCGCGCCCGAGGACAAGCTAAAGATGGGAGAAAGAAAGATAGTGTGACTTGAAATATAACGAGTCTTCACGTCACCCATACCACAACTCTTAACATCAAGTCTTCTACCAGTGCTTTTTATCTGTCATGACCTATGGTGCCGAGAAGTAGACGCTTCCGTTAAGATTAGTTCACCAGTTCAAGGTCGCGTAGCGTGCTATGCTCGAAGTCTCTCTGAAGGATATAATTTGTGAAGAAATAACCCAATAGTAGTAGTAGAAGTTGGCCGTGTGGTGTCCGGCAGAGTAGAATAGCACCAACCCCTTACACTCGTGGGTGTCGTACAAGGCGACTAATGTTTTCGAGCCACAAGATCAAAAGTCTCCGTAGTCTGGAAAATGGGCAGCAGCATATTCCATTGTTATATTTTAACACTGCGATCTCCGACCCGCCTGCCAAGCGTGGAGATTCCCGACTCCCCTTTCGTGGGAGAGGCCCTAAGTCCTGCAGTGGACTGTTATGAGCTGTGGCCATGCGTAAAGCGAAGGAGTAGGTGCCAAATCTAACAATGGAAAACGCTGCTGCCCATTTTTCAGTATACGGAGACTCCAGACCTTTTACCTCGAAAATATTAGTCGCCTTGTATGACATCCACGTGTGTAAGAGGTTGGTGCTATCCTACTCTGCCGGACACCACATAACCGAAGAAAAAACACCTACACGACAGTGTATTAAAAATCAGAAAGTTGTTTCAAACAATTAATATTATTTATGTACAAGTTTGATATATGGCTTAGGCCGTAACTGTGAACTTGAGCCGATAACTGTCAAGATAAATAAGAAAATAAAAAACTAAGAATCTTCTGTAAACTATAGGTATATAACTCCGCGTAAATATTAATATAAGTTTTAATTATATCATGTTTAGTTAAATGGGTAAGAGCAAAATACCTTATAAGCTTATTTGTAATTGAAGTTCTTAACAAAACCTTTCAGGAAGTGCTTACAGTGGTACGTAGAAACTGGTTCTCCAGACTGATCGTTGCGGTTAATTGAACTAAAAAGAATAATCACAAGTTCACTTTGTGGTTACGGATTTAAAAATGAATGAGTATATTATTATTCATACGATTAAGTTTATGAATCATATCAATGTTGCCCTAATAACATTGACTCATTATCGAAAGTTAACCATAACCACAATCCCGCTCCGGCCATGTACCAATGACTGTTTTCTGAGTTATGTAGGTACATTAGTTGAATACTAACCGATGCTCTTACGGTGAGGGAAAACATCGTGATGAAACCTGCACATTCAGGCAACTGGATGTGTAACCATGATCCAATGAAATGAAAAAAATGTTAGCAGGGTCATGGAGGTCAGACGGCAGTCGCTCTACTGTAATTACCTGACCTGCCAAATCCTGGATCATGGTCAAGGCGGACCCCGGGCCCCGTGCGCGAGAGCACAACCGGGACATTAACGCCAAGATGATGATGATGACAATCCAGAAACACACTACTCTATTTTTAACCGACAACGCAAGAAAGGGGGGGTTGGGGTTGTTGGGGGGAGATGTCTTTGTATTTGACTACGGCATTATAGCTCCCGAACAGATAGATCAAATTTTGACTTGATTATGCATGATATACAACAAAAATTGTTTCTAGTAATCTCAAATCTTAATCTTAATATATATATAAAATGCTTGTGTGGGTACGTGTGTGACCGGTTTTCTTTATCACCACCAATTCCAATCAACACCCCATTGGGGTGGTAGACACCCCTTGGGTCCTAGAAGGAAGTTTTGGGCGCGGTGGGTGGAAGTGGGTGGTTGTGGGAGGCAAAAATGTAATATAAGATATATATCTGTCCTTTTATAACTCATTAGAACTTCGGGAAAGTTCTGAAAATTTCTAGAATGATCTAGAAAGTACTGAAATTTATAATATCGGTTATTATAATTCTGGAACGTTCCAGAAAGTTCGGTGTATATTTTAACCCGTGCAACGCCGGGTTTCGCAGCTAGTCTCTTATAAAACGTCAAACAACTGCGGAAACACAAACGAATCGACGAACAAGCTCTGGACTCCCCCGTCTCCCTACACTTCTTGAAGGCTTGATCAAGCCGATTTTTATCATGCCACTAGATCAAGCGGCAAATCATGTCATACTTAGCAATTAAATTTCCTACAAACCACCGCATATAGATATAAAATATAAATAGGCCGCCAGTGTCTGTCTGTCCAAGGTTGCAACGTTCACTTGTGGACAAAATGTCGGTTCTTATTAATGATCGGATCGGAATGTATGAAAAACTCGCTGATAAGCCGTGACAAATCTAAATTGATCGCAGATATGTGGGCATTATTCGTCTAACATTAATTATATAACGATTACTTACTTACATATATGTTAAATATTATTACTGTGTTTTTGTATTTAAAAGATTTGTGGCGTGCCAGTGTACGAGACATGTCAGCTTAGTTCTTAGTGATAAGCACCTGCAGATAGATATTTTATTACTTTATTTTTAATCTGCTCAGTGCCAGTACAACGTCAGACAGTCCACAAGTGGTAACTATCGCCCATAACATCTACTATTCACGCATTTAGGTTGCAGGCAACAAAAATGCAGAACCGCAAGTGCGTTGCCACTGTGAGGAATTGAATAGGTTATCTTAAATTGTCTCGAAGATAGCAAAAGTTGACCCTGATATACAAATGTGAACTTTGTAGGTGGACCAAGGGTAACTAGGGAAATCGTTCACGCACACTACTATGTAAACTACTTTGGTCACACTGTGAACTTTACAGATGGCCTATTAAACTTAAGGTATCCGTGGACATTATTTGTTTCTGTGGGTGCGAAGAAGCGTGGCTAGCATCGTTAGACAAAATTGGGTTACCTGCGTGCAACCCGTGGACCGTCGGTGGCCCAGTGGTTAAAGTATCCTACTCGTAAACGAGAGGAACCGGGTTTGAATCCCACTGCGGCCATGTAACATCGACTCTTTTTTTAGTTATGTACATTAGTTGAACGCTAACCGATGCTCTTAAGATGAGGGAAAACATCGTGAAGAAACCTTGTTAACTGAGTCACGGAGGTCGGATGGCAGTCGCTCTGCTGTAATTGCCTGATCTGCCAAATTCTGGTTTGACCCTGGGGCTTCGCGCTGAGAGAACAACCGGGACATTGACACCAAGATGATGGGTGAGCATTTTAGACACTGCGATCTGAAACCCGTCTGTCAAGTGTGGACACGGCCGTTTTTCAAACGATTTAACATGCAAATCAAACTTAACTTTAAATATATTGCAGCAAATCTGTCTATTTACATAAACACTCCATCCATCACTTACCAAACATACAATTTACACCTCACAGTTGAAAATTAATAGGAGATAATGAGTCATGACAATAATGTTTATCCTTTGTTCAATACCTTGTGTGAGATTTGTTTCTATTGTAGTATTATCATTATCATACTATGTTTCGTATATTGGGAAGTTATTATGTTGTTTACAGGTATGTTGAATACTTCTTTGTTTAAGCTACCACTGCCAACCTAACCTTAAAATTGAATTCATTTATCAGAAATCAATAAAATACACTTTTTCCATCAATTTTATTGCGGAGATATCACAAACTTTCTTGGCATGTTCAGTGCCACTTGAGATTGCTATCAAACGATAGCAATTAGGTTTCACAGAACACGTGGGGATCATGTAATCTCTAGATATACGTATTTAAAAATCTCATTTTGGTTGGGTATCGAATGGGATTCGAACCTACTTCGCTCGCCATTCGACCGCGACCATTTCTTAACTTGTGTTCATTCCACTTATAGATTTACCACGCGCCCGACCAGTTGGAACAAAACGCCTATAACACAATAATATACTTACAATCCACAATAGTGAGTGGGTTTCGCAACAAACGAAATAGATTGTTAAATGTAGATTATAAAACAATCAACTTACTCAAACGGTTAGCGACGAAAGTGTTGCGCCCGAGCACGAAAAATAGATAGAGCTGGCTGTTTGAACTGTTTCCTTAGTGTTAATTGGTTCCTGAATTAAAACAATAGGTTGTACGAGCGGCTGACATCGAATTTTGAAATATGGTACGAATAAATCGATTCTAAAATAACTATGATACGAAACTGTTGTTGGTCTCGAACACGAAAAATGAATGGAACTGGCTGTTTGTGCTTTTTCCTTTGTGTTAATTGGTTCCTGAATTAAAACAATAGGTTGTACGAACGCTTTTGATATAGCTAAGCGTAAGCGAATTCTTTTTGACGACCTGAGTGGTTCAATGGTCTGCCATGCAAGAGGTCCCGGGTTCGGTTCCCGGCCGAGCAGAAATTGAAATGATGAATTTTAATTTCTGTTACGGGTCTGGGTGTTCTATGTATAATAAGTATGTATTTAAAAGTATTTAAGAAGTATATCAGTTATCTAGCACCCATAGTACAAGCTTTGCTTAGTTTGGGGCTAGATGACGCTGTGTGAATTTGTCCACGACTATTTATTTATTTATTTTCTGACTACGTGTGGCTGATATCTTTCAAATATAAATGTTCCGAGATTAGTAGCGCAATAACCTAATCGAGATATAGGTTTTAAGACTTAGTGGTTATTCACTACACTTTCTGCGCAGGTGTTATCGGGTTTGCTACCGAGATTGGTATTGTTTCTACCTCAATATTTTGACGCAATTGTATCGAAATATGGAGATATTATAGTTTGAGACGTTTGGCAGATAACTATCGGCGATTTTTTAAAGAAAGGTCAGGTCAAGAGTACCTTACACCGACGAGCATGAATGAAAAGGTTGACGAGTGTGGAAGAAACGAGAGAAGTTTTTCAAGACCATAGCAAGTGCAACGGTATGGTCCTGCTTACCCCTACGGGAAAAAGGAGTGACGTTATATAATATATGTATCGTATAAACTATCTCAAAGGAAAATTGAAACTGCCGATCATTTTGATTGACGACATCGTACCTAAATGGCGCAAATTTCGAACTGTTCGCTTTCCGTACTGCCAATGTAATTTTTAGAATGCTAAATACAAAATTTTTAATGCCAAAAACAATAAAAATATATCCGTTCGACTGGAGGCCAGCGATTCAAAAATATGGCCCCAACAGTGGACCGCGGTGAGCTGATGAAGATGAAATAAGCATAATTTACCTATGTAAAAAATAATCGACGTATATATCAATCCACTGCTGGAATAGGCCTCTCCCAATGATGGCCAATACACCCTGCCCACTACTAAGCTTACCAAAACTTGGATTGGCTCGAGTCGTAAAATAAATACGCTTGAACAATTTACAGCGCCATCTAGCTCCAAAGTAATATTTTGTTATGGGTGCTAGATGACTGATAAACTACTTATATACTTTTATCTACACTCGTATCGTAATGTTCTAATTACATATTTGAAAAAAGTCGTTTAAGGATACACTTTTTTCAAGCCATTCTATATATATATTTAAAAAAATTACTTTTCGATACAGCATTTCCCATACTAATTTCATTACAACTGTAACGTAATAGTAGTTTATACAACTGTCATATAAAAGGGGGTATTAAAACATGAGTGTATGTTTATACGAGGCGTAGCCGAGTATGATAATACATAGTTCGACACGAGGTTTTTAATACCTAATTATATAACAGCCAGCCCCGTAACAGAAATTAAAATTCATCATTTCAATTCAAACTCAGGTCGTCAACATCGACATCTAGACTAAAAGCTATTAAAATTAATATACCTAATATTTAACAGTCACAATTTCATCTATTGCTACATTTACTACATAAAAATGTAGATCCTACATTGAAATATGTGATACTAAATTACCACGTGTGCAAGCTTAACAGCCTTATTTAGAGGCCATTAACAGGCTGACGCAAATGTTTTGGTTTCAAACTTACAACACTTTCATACCGGTCAGTAATGTATTAGAGTTAATTATATTATTAGTCTTCAACCTTCCTAAATAATTACACTTGACACAAATAAAGCACAAATCATGGTCTAGTTATTTAATTGATATTCGTTAGTCGGTGGGTTGTAAAAATGACCTTTCTTCTGTTAGGCTTCGTGCGCACTGTGTAATATGACGCTATAATATAACGACAAGATGGCGATTTCAATATGGCGTCATCCGCATACCTACATAGTGGTCAGACCACCTAGGTCCCAGACTATGTAATTTAACTGGTTACATCAGAGTTGGTTCACTGGTTTATCTTTGAAAAGGTATATGGATTAGTCCCCTACAACATTACTAAGCAAGCTGTTACATAGTAAACTAACAACTCTCCGAATATCACACCTTGTAAATGAACTCTCGCAAATAACTCACTTATCTACATTTATTCTCCATCTACGACTACTTCATACATTGATTTTCATTTGATTGAAATATAAACAGTATACTTACTTAATAAAGTACGGTTCAGAATAGAAAAAGACAACAATCTAGAACACGACAACCGCAAGTATTGTCCACAGAAATGTAAATAATTTGACATACTTAGATGATACTTAGATTTATGTAGTGTATTTGTTTTGTATTTAAATTTTTAGACCGCAACGTTCTAGACCTCACTCCGCGGGACTCGCGGAAGATCAGCGCCTCGGCTCCGGCCGTGGCTCATGCTGAGTGAGGTCGTTTTGTTGACAAGGTGTGCCACAGCACAGCAATTCCGAATCGATATATTCATTTTGTAATTTGGTACATATGTTTTTTATTTGTATGATTATTGTTTATTTTATATTATGTGATTGTTGTAATGTGGTGTCCTTGTTAATCAATAAATATCTTTCATTCATTCATTCATACCTACATAATTGGTAGGTACTCCAATATTCAACTATGTTTCTACTCATAGCGTTATCGCTGCGCGTGCTAGCTAATCAGATGACATAAACGCTAGTGGCTAGAATAAGCTGCTAGCAAGTACGTAGTCGTACCAGTTTCGATTTCATAGGCCGCGAGCAGCATTCTTGAGTTACTCAGCATAAATTACAGGTGGCTTTTATTGGACAATGAAGGCTTTCGAGGGCTTGTAGGCATAAAACTGTGTATATTAAACGATAGCCGGTTGGCATTTCCTGGTTACATGTTTGTGGAAGGTGTGTATAACTAGATCGAGCTGTTTTTATTCAAAAAATATAGTTTTTTCGCACATGTTATCGGGTTTGTTACCATGGTTTGTATCGTTTTCATCTCGATATTAACCTATGCTAACCGTGCTAACAAACTTGATAATATGTGTGATGAAAGTGTAGTGAATAATCACATAAGTCTTAAAATGTATGTTTGAAAAATACAGGGAGATATAAAATTGATTACACAAGGGGATACCGTATATACTGTACTTGTAATAACAAATAACTTACTACGGCACCACCTCTGAAATCGCAAAAAATAAATCAGTGTTTCATACAAAATTGAAAACGAATTCTGGCAAAATGTATAATGCAGCTGATTTTTTTGCGATTTCAGAATCGATCATATGTTGTCGACAGTAAAAGTTAGCAAATGCGTATGCGAATAGAGTTTCTATGTTCCAATTCAAAACACAGCGCCAGATTTGTATCATAGAAAAGACATCAACGCGCGCCATATGACCGTACTTTTAATCGTTACATCTATATTTAGTATAAAACAATGTCGCTTAGCGCCATCTGTCCCTATGTATCTATGTACGCTTATTTTAAACTACGCAACAGATTTTAATGCGTTTTTCAGCAATAGATAGAGTGATTCAAGAGGTTTATAAGTAAGAAAAAAGAGTATAGGGAGAGGTAAAGTAGGTACGCGTACGAAGTTGCACCGTTTCATTAGTTGATTTATAAAACAGTTTTTAATCTAATCGCTTAATTATTAGCACAAACACAAAATAGTATTTAAACACAAGCTTTTTTCCTCGATTTTATCCACATGTTAATCCCGTGTTTCTGCTTTACGAGGACCACATGTAATTTCTATGCTATTCTAGGTTATAAGCTACAACAATTATTATTTCTATTGCTATACTATACAAAGATTCATCAATCCATTCAGTAGTTTTTGCTTGAAAAAGTAACAAATAATTCATTTTGTAAAAATAATAAGATGTGGGAAGGCGAGGTCAGTAGAAATTACTAGGATAGTCGGATAGGAAAGTAGTATCCTTCCATCATTTGAACTTGGTCCGATTCTAAAGACAACCAAAACAGAATGTTCTTTGACATCAACGCATTGGTATTCAAAACGGACACTCGATTACCATCCATTATTCAGTGTTAGGCAACGCCTGGTGGCAAGCATAGTGTTACGAAAGACGTGTAACAATACTGCAATCGTTTTTCAAAAACTTTACATCAATACCAAGGTTGGGGCTTGGAGTGTCATGGTGACAAGTACGTACATACACGAAAATATCCAAGAAAGAATTTTACACTGTGCTCTATTATTGAAACTCTCTCCTCGAGTCGAACGGTTTACAATTTTGATTTTCGGCATGATAAACGCAATATTTTTTAAATCACATTGGTTCAAAAATAGGGAAAATCGGCATCATGCATATTGAACTTTTCACGCTTCTTCGATGTCAATGTTGATGTTATGCATAGACATAGATTTTATTTGGCAATTACTACAATATTATTATCTTTTAATGTCCAAAATTTGGCCACGCGCACTGCGTTTCCAGTGGCGTTTTCATGCAGAAAATAAAAATTGAACACTATCCTACTTGATAAGAGCAGTTCTAAAATAGGGTTTCCGGTGTATGTGTGGGACAACTGCACCAACCCCTTCGACTGAGGTATGGGGTATGAGATAGACGTTAACCATTGACGACCTCTGTAGAACAGAAAAGGCACAACAGCATTTTCTGTTATAAGGAGTAATGCGGTCTGCAACCAGGTCTAGCAGTGGACTGCTACGGGCTGCTTTTGACTGTTTTTTACATATTTAAACTAGACAGGCATTAGACCGCCATCACACCTGTTGATAAGCGACGATGCGGCCGAATATGGAGCACGCCTGTCTAGGAAAATCCTATTCACGCTAGCCTTGAAGGCTTCCAGATTATAATGATAAGGGTGTTCCATTCCTAGCCGTACGCAATATAAGGTCGAATCTAAGCGGCTTACTTGTGCCAGAGGCAAGGGGCATATTTATTCGTATAAAATACTAGCTTTTCTGATTGACTTTCTTCACGTGAAATTCAATTAAGCCACGTATCCGTAGGAACCACATTATAATCCTGCGTTGCCACTGTGAATCCTCGTAGTTACAATACAAATGAGATACTGTATTTTTATACGTTTCCATAAATGGAAAGAAATAATTTTTTTTAAACACTGGACGCTACGACACAATAATCTTACAATGCAATACAATAATATTAGAATAAATTAGGTTGGTACGTGTAACACTGAGACAAATAACAGGTAACCAAATATTCCCAGTGGCATTGTTCGTGGACAGCCAGCGTAAGTAGACTCTCCTTACCATAATGCTGTGGCCGCTTGCCGCGTTACACAACACTGGTTTTCAGTTGGCTGAGGAATCGCCCACCGAAATAGCGTATACACCAATTAACAGAGCGATTCATAAGAAAGGTTAGACTCAAGGGAACTCACGGACCCCCCTGTGATAAGTTTATTGATACTTACTCATAAGAATTTCTATACCAAGATAATTAAATATTATATCAGCGTCCAATCCAACCTAAAGACACTAACCACAGACGCATGACGCAACCTAGCAGGAACTCGAAAACTGGATCTAAAATGAACAGCCTACTAGCTTGCCTACGCCCCGGCATTGCCTATCAACGCTAGTAAAGTAAAGCGCATATTTCTATGCAACAACTCGTGGTGGAATGCAAAGCACGTAGCCCAGCAGTGGGCGTGGGCGTCGGTTGGGCAATCTGGTTACGAATGTAGCTAGAACTGGATCAGCTGATCGGGAAATGGCGGATTTAGATGTTATTAGGGTGGTTAAATAATAATAAGGTGGCAGTTGAGGAATTAAATTATTTGAAATAGACAGATAGTCGCGATATGCGAGTATCTGATCAGGTGCCCTGTTAACAGGATGGAATACACTGGAATTAAGTGATCTGCCTATTCCTGGATCGTGGGAAAGGCAGACCACGAGCCCTCGCGCTCGCCCACAACCGGGATATTGAGGTCAAGATGGTGATGAACTATCTCCCAAGCCAACGAATGTACTCGTAGATCAAAGAGACATGGACATTTAGAGCAATGGTTACAACGACAACAACTGTGACAGAAAAACTAATAAGTTTTTAGGAGGTAAGTAAATTTGTAGATATTTGTTCAATTTTAGACGTCGATAATTCGATCAGTTATGGTTTTAACGTACTTTAAGAAAACTTTCTTAGCAGTATTAAAGGTCAACCGATATAATGGAACCTTCCTGATTTTGCCTTCGACATTTTTTTTTATTATTATTGCTTTACTAGACAGGCATTTGACCGCCACCTCACCTGGTGGTAAGTGACGATGCGGTCGATGATGGAGCATGCCTGTCTAGGAACAGCCTATTCACTCTAGCTTTGAAGGCATCCAGATTATATTGATCAAGGAACACACTCGCAGGCAACGCATTCCATTCCTTAGCCGTACGCCGTTAAAAATATAGCGAAAGAAAACATTGAACTCTATTCATACAAGAAAAATCCTCTAGTATTTATGAAAAAACGCAAGGCAAAGTAAATTATCATTTCAACTACAATAATGAAGTGAGTATCATAAAACTCAATTAAAATGTCAAAAAACTAATTAACATTTCATCAACTAAATGCTCAACAATAAAGTTAACAATCACGGGTAGTAAAGCTAATTTTAAAACTCTTGCTAAAGCCACTTAGTACATTACAGCAAGACAAATTATTATTATTGTTACAGTGGATCCGTGGGAAAAGGTTGTATGGGAAATGGTAATCTGAGCTTCACTGGTAACGCACATTTTTATAGCTTTTTGTGGTCTGTGGTTGCAAATGGCTGATGAGAACAATGAATCAAATTACATCTTGTAATATTAGCTGGCCGGTGCGACTACGTTCACATGGTTTCAATTTATTAGGTGGTAGGACTCTGTCGAACCTGGGGAGCCCGCCTGGGTGAGTACCACCGTTAATCTGTTTATGCCACCAAGCAACAGTGATTGTATTGTTAGGTTCCGGTTTGTAGGATAGGGTAGCCAGCGCAATTACGGACATGAAGCATTTTATCTTAGTCCTAACTGACAACGCAGGTGCGGTTCTGCATTTTTGTTGCCTGCTACCTATATGCATAAATCGTAGATGATATGGGCGATAGTTATGCCTTACCATCAGGCGGGCTGTCTGTTCGTTTGCACTGAGTAGAATAAAAAAGAACTCTATCCCTTACAATTTCATCGCACATGTTATCGAGTTTATTACCACGGTTAGTATTGGTAAAATACCGATAACATAGGTGATGAAAGTATAGTGAAAAACCACGAAAGTCTAAAAACTCTATCCCCTACCCGTACGGTTACATAAACCTAATTAGTAGTACATTGGCTAGTTGATTTTTAATTATGTAGATTCAAATAGGAGAAAAAGATTCATCTGTGTGAAGCTTACTCGGAGCTCGTGCGAGGCATAACTGGCAATAAAGCAGACACTTCACCTAATGGAAAACTGTCATTGTAATCCACAACATCTACAATTAACTTAAAACGACTGTACAGGGGTGTCGTTCTAATAATGATATCATTAATCGACCCGATTGCCACATTTGGAATATTTTCTTTAGTAAGTAGTATCAAATAATTTTATTGCAACAATGAGCAAGTGTAACAGTGTAGTCTTTGCCTACAAGAAACAAGCGTGACCTTTTCAATTTCCGCAATTTTTACCATTATTGGCTCTATTACAATTTCCGTATTTTTCACATACCCAAATATGTCGTGGAAAATCCAACACGATTTTCCGTTTACAACAAATTTTGTAACATCACCAATCCACTCCATTGAATTTATTAATTAGCCACAGATAATTTTTCACACAACTCCAAAAAGAAAGAAAAACAAAACATCCAAACTGCATACTGACCTTAGCAACAAACATGGCGGCACTTTCCGAACGCGACTGTCAATTTTCCCGCGCGTTTATCCGCGGGCTTGCTCGAGTAACTTGTGCGCAGGCGCGTAGGCCACCTGTATTTATAACGTTGCTTTGCGTTGCAAAAGCGAGCATTGTCATGCGGCCCGCAGCCCTAGCCGTTTGGTAACCAGACACCCCTATATGAAACTAAGGGTTACGTCGCTAACATTGATTTGTTTGTATAACACCTTGTGCAGGTTTTAGGCCAACGCAAGCAATGTACTTAGGTAGTCAGATTTAATAGTGGCAATGGCCAATGCGCTATTTAATTGATTCGTCAACATTTATTTTTTGGTAAATTGGCGAAGGGCTTACAGCTGTCAAATGGAATCCTCATGTAACCAAAGATTGTTTGGAAAAAATCGGCCTGTTGTTTTTTACTAACCTTAAAATTCGTAGGACAACTCTCACGGAGCATACGCCTATAAACGAGAGTTTATTGGAAAATCGAACTGGCCACCATGATCAGGGGCCATACTTTTTAATCGCTCGCATACTATAGGTAATCTCCGAACCCCACTGCCGTCATGTACTGGCTACCTTATCCTTCAAACCAGAACATAACAATGTAAACATTATTACTTGGCGGCAGTAATAGATGAGGTGGTGGTACTCACTCAGGCGGTCTCCTTAGGCTTGACAGACTCCTACCAGATTATGAAGAACTACTATTTTTATCTGCGACTTCGTTCGCGTGAAATTCGGATTTCCATTCCGCACCCGTTCCCGCGGGAACCACATTAGATTTCAGGAGAATTTATGTACGTATATAAACTCTTTATTGCAACAACATAGTACATTACAAAAGAAAACACTTACAAAGCAAAGGCGAACTAATCCCACGACGGGATCTCTTCCAGCTAACCTTAGACAAGCCGAAAGAAGCTTTAGCGAGCGGCAGAGGCAAGAGTATCTTACTTAAAAAATAACCAAAGCTACATACAAACAACAATAAATACATAATGCTACAAATATGTTAAAGCTACATTACTGCGAAATTTCATTAAAATCCGTTCACTGCTTTTTGCGTGAAGGTGTAACTAACATCCATCCTTATAATTAGGATAGGATAGTAGAATCAGGGGCGTAGCTAACGCCGTATCAGCCGTATCAATGATACGGGGCCCCCGAGCCATAAGGGCCCCCAAACGTGTGTAACCAAAAATTCGAATCCATAATTTCAGTTAAACTTGGCTCTACTTCCTGGGGAAAACATTATTTAATAAAGAATTTTAGAGCCGTTCCGCCAAAATAATACCAAAAAGTTCGAGCTCGCCGCGCTCGCTCATTTATTGTTCGCCAAGTTCATTTTATTATTAAATATCATCACACCAGAATGTCAAAAATTTCAGATCACCTGGCGCTGTTGTCCATTTACTGAAATACGATATTTTTATTAAAATTGTGCAAGGTTTTGAGATATAAATGAAAAATTTTTGATATATAAATTACAAGTTTAATGACATAATTTATTTTTGTAAAATACCCAAGCCAAGGCTTGATGATAGCAAATATATCAAAAAATCCGAGCACGCCTCGTTCGCTTCGTGGACCCAGCTTATTTACAGTATATTGTCACACAAATGTAGATCTCGCTACGTTCGCTTATTCAGTGATTAAAGTTATTTTTATTATTAACACGTGAATTTATGTGAGTTCGGTGCACTCGACCATTTATTGCCTTAAGCTGAGACCAGGATTTATGTTATTCATTAGCTGGAGTTGCCGGTATCAACTAGGGGGCCTCTAGACAACTATTGATACGGGGCCCCCGAAGGGATAGCTACGCCACTGAGTAGAATGTAAAATGTATGATAATATACTATAAAACACTCATACATACACATCATCCACATCTTTAAAACTAGATTTTTTTTTGTACTTTGGGAAGATCCATGCGTGAACTCCATCGTCACCTGCCACTCCGTGCTTGCTAATTCGACTTGCTTCTTACATAACACATTGACTGAATTGCATGCCCTCTACTAATAGTTGTTTAAAATCATAACAAACCACCACCACATGAACCACATACGTGGACGAAACCAGTACTTGTCAAATGATCTAGACGATTCGAGCAAGGCCAAGTGTAACCGGTGCGGCTGGTGGTTTCGACATGCGGTGTGGTACGGGAGCCAAATGTATAATACAGAAGCATGTATGTGCAAGAGCCTAAGTGCATTTCTACTTCAAGAAAATTGTTCTTTACCGCTACAGCAACATTCACGGTATTTGGTGCATCTTTAGTCAAAATCAGTTTGGTATAAGAAGAAAGCATTAGCTGTCCCTTGTGCCCAAAGGACTCATCCCCAGAGTATTTTATATAAAACTAGCTGCGAAACCCGGCGTTGCACGGGTTAAAATATACACCGTATGTTTAATGGTGTAAAAAATACATGATAGAAATTTTCAGAACTTTCCCGAAGTTCTAATGAGTTAAAAAAGGACAGATTATTAATTTCAGTACTTTCTAGATCATTCTAGAAATTTTCAGAACTTTCTTTTCTAATGAGTTAGAAAAGGACAGATATATATCTTATATTACATTTTTGCCTCCCACAACCACCCACTTCCACCCACCGCGCCCAAACTCCCTTACTTCCTTCTAGGACCCAAGGGGTGTCTACCACCCCAATGGGGCGTTGATTGGAATTGGTGGTGATAAAAAAAACCGGTCACACACGTACCCACACAAGCATTTTATATTTATATATTAAGATTAAGATTAAGATAAGTAAAACCTTAATTCATGAATGCTATAAAAAGCGTTTAACAACTGCACTGTATTACAAAGGAATATGATTCTTAACATTTCCTACTGTAGGTACACCCTGCCTGTAATACTAATATTATACAAAGAACTTATTTGATTGTTTGTTTGTAATGGATATACTCAAAAGCTGAATAAGCGTTTTTAAATATTTTTTCACCATTAGAAAGCTACATTATCAGCGAGTAACAAAGAGTATCTCTCTCTCTTCTTAATCGGACACTCTTGTCAGAGTGGTCGTGGTTGCTTAGACGAGGTACCCGGAGAGATGTTCACTGCGTCGTCGCAGACTTTCCCGAGGATTGCTTTCTCAGCGATTTGCGTTTATTTGTTGCCGGTTAGAGACGTTGCGAGTACATTGGATCATGGTGGATTCTGTAGCTACATAGAGTATAGTTATTCGCAAAATTCCATGTGGTACCTACGCGAACGGGTCCGAAACGTAGTAATCGAATTTTACCGGGACGAAGTCGCGGCCAAAAAGTTAGTAACTAGTAAGTTAGTAGTATACAAAGTATACAAAATGTTGTTTGGCAGAAAAGCGTGTAATGTGTGATTTTTACTGTTGTCCTAGCCTAAGCAGTGTGTAGTTGGGCTAGGATAATATTTGGCCATGGCAGAATAACAGCGGCTGTCGGTCTCACTGGCAGCCATAGCTGAGCCATGGACCATTTTGTTTTGTATAATTAGTTTTTATTTTTTGTTTCTGATGGTCGACACTAGTCGAATTTATTTAAATTGTTAATTTTTATGCAAAGCAATTAAATATTTTCATTTCATTTCAAAAGGCCAAAGCGAACGCTTAACTCCTGGTGTAAGATCCAACAACGCGATAAACAGACACCCGAACACAGTGCACGTATCGAATGAAGCCGTTAACACGCCACTTCGTCTACATTAATACTAGCGAACCGCCCGTGTGTTCTTGTGGTTTCCCTATTAATAATGCGTATTATTATAATACGCATACCTACTCGTATATTCCGGAAGAAATTCTCTAAATGACAGATTATAAACCTTCCAGAAAGGGGTGAAAAAGTTTTTGAAAACGGGGTCGGTGACGCGTGAGTGATGCCCCTGGTATTGCAAACGTCCATAGGCTGCGGTGACTGCTTACCATCAGGCGGGCCGCTGTTTGCCTTTGTGGTATAAAAAATATTATTAACCCTTTAGCCGCGCTTCAAATTAGAGAAATGAAGAACTGGTTTGAGTACACAATCAAATAAAAGACATAAACGGGAGCGTCGCCCGCGTTGAACTCTTTTCTATGAAAAGTCAACAATTGAAATTGAATTACATTAATGATGCTGCGTATAACAATCCGAAACTATGAATGTTAATCATACGGTTTTTTTTTAAATAACGCTTCATTTGGTACCATTTTCATTTCACCATCTTAATATTGATGAGGCTAGGCTAATGCTAAAAAGTAGCTAAATTAGGCCATCGGCGTTGGCCCTAATCCTTACTGTGCAGTCTTCCATCCCCAAATGATCCTCAAGCCCTCGACCCTGGTGCTGCTGGTCCAGGAGACGGGTTCGCTGTAGACGGCGGCGTCCAAACGGCACTGGAATTCCAGTCCTCCGCGCGGAAGCCTCAAAGTCTTATAAGTGTTCCAGCCGCACCCAGTGGGTACAACCGGCAATAAATACTTTTGAATAAATTCCATCGATCGGTGAAGAAGGCATAGGCAATGAGCATCCTGCTGCTGAGCTAATGTTGATGAAGTATGGGGCTTCCTGATTGGTCATGGTCATATTGGCGTTAATGTCCCAGTTGTGCTCCTAAAATTCTAAATAATCATCTTGGCGTCAATATTCCGGTTGTGCTCTAGTGCGCGAGGACCCTGGGCTCCAGCTTGACCATAATCCTGGATTTGGCAGATCAGGTAATTACAGTGGAGCGACTGCCATCTGACCTCCGTGACCCTGTTAACAATAGCACCTAACCAGATTGGATCATGGTTACACATTCAGTCGCCTGAACTACTCAGTAAATTGACATTGGTAAGCCGCACTGGGGTCCGAACCTGGTACCCCGGTACTCTGGTACGAGTCAGACCCCTTATCCATTAGGCCACCAGTCCACCTTCTGATTACACAATCCCAAAAAATATTACCAATGAAAAGGATACCTCTCTTCACAGACAAAAGAATACATTATTATGCGTATCTTTAATTCTAGTATTATGTTATGTGTGGCATTTATTAATGTATCAACATGTTCATGGTGGGTGTATAGAAAAGGCTTTTGTCTTAGCGTTCATGCATTATGTATTATTTGAGAGCTGAATAGGGCCTTGAATTAGAGTTACTTAGATGCATGCCCAACGTGCCTTTGTGCGCAATAGCATTCACTAAAACTCCCTTGTCTCGTCCTCGTGGCTTAGTGGTGAGAGCAGATAGTACCTGAGCTGGAGGGAGACTCAGGTTCGAATCTCACTCGCGGGACTCTATCGTTCGTGCGAAATGGATGGGCAATGGCGGGCATTGATCTCTAGGTCACATCTTAGGCCTTGTTTGTGTTAGATTCAAGAAATGTTTTTTTTTTTTCAGACAAACAGGCTTGCGGGCCACCTGATGGTGCGTGGTCACCGCCGCCCATGGACATCAGCAACACCAGGGGAGTCACCAATGCGTTGCCCGCCTCTGAAGAGACCTCTAATATACCTCTTGAGCGATCCCATGTCATAGTTCAAAGGAAACACTGTGGCTGGGAGCTCATTCCACATCCGAATCGTACGAGCGAGAAACGTTCTTTCAAACCTTCGCGTGGTGACCAACATAGGGTCTACGTAGTGTATAGGTGATAACTGATAAAGATTGAAAGCATTATGAGTTGGTGATGCTAGGCAAACTTTTCATTAATTGCTTTAGGGGTTGTTTCCCACGTATTTTAATCCTTTCAGAGGGTGAAATTATAGATTTTTTTGTTCCTATTTAATTTGTGTGCAAATCTTAGCCTACTTTTTATTCTCTTTATTTTTAATAGAGGGTTTTTTCTGGCAAGAAAATGTCACCATCATAGTAAAACATGTACATTGAATCAGCTTAATCTACATTTTCAGCAGTGCTCTAAGCATTTGCCGAGTTAGGATTGGCTAAAACAATATTACATATACCCACTTCACTCTTCCAATCAACTAAAGAGCAGAATTGGGTTTCTAACTTCCCGAAGCTTACAGACCTAGGTTTTTATGAATCAGTGGGCCAGTGTTGAAATCGAAGTTAAGTATAAAACAAAGTCGCTTTCTACAGTCTGTCTATGTACGCTTAGATCTTTTAAAATACGCAACGGATTTCAATGCGCTTTTTAACAATAGATAGAATGATTCAAGAGGAAGGTTTGTAAATAACAAAAAAAGGTAAGTAGGGGTGAAATAGGTATACATGAACAAACTAGGGTCCACTAGGTATGTATAATAGCTAGAGATGCAACGGATAGTTGTTTGGCCGAATACCGGATACCGGATATCCGGCCACATCATAAGCCGGATAACCGGATATCCGGCGGCCGGATATTTGACTGGACAATTTGTCTCTAAACAAGTCTGTGCAAGCTATGTGTGTGGGTGGGAAATTAGACAAGTCATGGGATTTTAAGTCGTCGTTCAATACAGATAATTTGAACTTTATTCTGTACAATTCTTCCGACTTCAACCGGTACCCTCGATTTCAAATATGGGTAATTAGCCCTAGCATCGTGGACCAGAGTGTAGTGAAAGATTCTCTTAAGCTCGCATAAGAAGACAGACGAAACCGCATGCTCTCAATGTAGGAACAATTCGTATTTTAACCCAATTTATAATAATTTATCTTTATTTGCCTTAGAAAATATTTTTTTTGCTAACCTACTTACTAAATGAACAACGGGTAGGTACCTAATCAACAGTGTTTTGATAAAGGAATATTTATAATTTTTGGGATTATTTTTTCATATGAATAAATTCACTTTTATGTACTTTTCATAAATTTTTTGCTTTCCGGTATCCGGCCGGATATTAACGCACTATCCGGTATCCGGCCGGATAGTAAATTAACGCCGGATAGGCCGGATACCGGATAGTTACCGGATATCCATTTCATCTCTAATAATAGCATTACCACCAGACACGGGAAGGAGAGGCGACCACAAGAACGGATGGCTAGACGTCGCTCACGGGAATTTTTGGTGTGAGTTCGGACAGACTATTTAGAATGGTGTTCTGTACGCTGCTTCGGAAAGGGAGATAAAATGGCCTGTTCTAAACAGGTATGGGAAAATGCACAGAAAAAAACAGGAAAGACAAACAAAATAAATAAATAATAATGCTTCGACGAATTCACACAGCGCCATCTAGCCCCAAAGTATGTGTTATGGCTGCTAGATAACTGATAAACTACTTATATACTTTTTTTCAAATACATAGTTATTATACATATCCAGACCCGTGACGGGAATTAAAATTCATCATTTCAATTTCTACCCGGCCGAGAATCGAACCCGGGACCTCCACTTGGCGACCGGCATGTTGACCAATTGAACCATTTAACCCGTCAAAAAATCGCTAGCAAAAGCCAGTGTATAGAGAATGCCCACTTCAATGTAGAGTGCAATTCAGAAACTCAGACGAGGAAGTCATTAATAAGAATTACAAGTGCCAAAGTTTGCTACGGAGCGGGTTTTTATTCGTGTCGGTTCAAATTCGGGGTGAAGGACTGAGAAATGCTATTTTCGCAATGCTCCGCTATACCTGTAAAGTTGTGTTATATCGAGGTGAACTTGTCTGTCCGTAGACATGCCGTCAATGTCTCGTTCCTGATGAAGATTGCTCAATTCAAAATTGACTGTCCACAGCTGATTATTATCTAACTGTTCATTAATGTGCCATACCATCATTCGCGGTACAAAAAATTGTTCCATATTCCATTCGCACGCACAATTTGTTAGGAAAGGTTTGTATGTAGTATAAATAATAATTATCTTGACGTTAATGTCCCGGTTGTACTCTCGCGCACGAGGGCATGGGGTCCGCCTTGACCATGATCCAGGATTTGGCAGATCATATAACAACAGTGGAGCGACTGCCATCTGACCTCCGCGACCCTGTTACCAGGGGAACCAGACCAGGTTGCATCATAGTAACTCATTTAGGTTTAATCACGATGTTTTTGGATCACCATAAGAGCATCGGTTAGCATTCAACTAATGTACATAACTCAGAAAAGGGTCATTGGTACATGGCCGGAGCGGGACTCGAACCCGGGACCTCTGGCTTACGAGTCGGATACTGTAACCGCTCAGCCACCGACGCTCAAGTACTTAAGGTGGTATTTTTCTAATTTATTTGTGAACTAGTGGACCCGGCGCGACTTGGTTCGCGTGGCGTCCGACCCCTACATACACCTACTTACCCCTACCTACCCTTTTTTCCCTTTTTTTAACCCGGTACCTTTCGCTTACGAGTCGGATACCTTAACCATTCGGCCACCGACGCCCAAGCGTTGTGGATCAACACGCGTTTGATAATGACGTAAGTACTAAATAAGTTCCAGCCAAGCACGTGAAAACATGCCATCGCCGCAGGGCGTCGCTTGCTACACATTTTCAACGATTTTACACATTTATTGCTGTGTCCAAATGCGACGGCAAAATAGTTACTAACGCCGTATACAGACCGGAACGACGGACAACCATGATATGTCGAATGTAGATACTTAAAGCTGGTAATTAGGTTGCTACTTAGTACCTGAACTGTTGCAGTTTGAGGTTGCTAATGAGCTAGTCGTTAGGTACGTGGAGTGGCTTGTCGCTAGAGGCCCTGTCGCTGTTTAGTAACCTGGCATAATATTAAGGTTCCTAGGTAAGTAGTGGATGTACTTATGTTCTGAGAATACAGTGTATTCCTCTCTATAAGTATCTCTATACTTACCGCTATCACACCAACAACGATTCAATACACAGGTGTGCTTGTGTCTTCTCCATATTAGTGTAGGGTACTGTCATAATCTCTACGCTTAGCAGGCAGGTCAGAGATGGCAATGCATTGTTGTTAATATTCAACAGAAAACGATTGTGCCTATTTTCTGTATTACGTAAGTAGCCTGTAGACAAAATTAAATACTTATATGTTAAGTACAGCGCCACAAACCAGAACTAGATTTAAGCGTTTTGAACGCCTTAACAACTATTCTGCCGGACACCACACAACTTAGGTATCTTTTTGTTATAGGTTGAATATATCAATAAAAGTAAAAGTTTGTTGAAACAACATTGAAATTGGAACAACAGTTTAGTACTACTCCATAGACTCATAATTATAGTCAAATGTCATATCCTAAATTTAACTGACATTTGTAACAATTTAATTTGCCACAAAAGAACTACTGAACAAGTGGTCTTTCAAGCGATTGTTGAGTAAGTAGGTATCTATTTGTTTATTTCATTGTAAACAGTAATTACTGAATAAGCTACGCGCAAGGATATTGTAAATAATAGTACCTACTACGTGGGTACCTTCACCTCAATAGGTACGTTGTTTGGCTCGAAGTCAAACTACAGGTTTTAGCGTTCTATCTTCTGTATCTTAATGGGCTTCATTATTTTTTTCATAAAAATATTGCATAATTTCATGTTGGTACCTCGGATTTATGTTGCACGAGTCCGGATATATTTGTTCCGATTTCAAGTCCCGTTTCTATGCAGTGTGCGCCAAATGGCGGAGCTCGCGGATGTCATCTGCGACCCAAACTGTCAAGCTTAAAAGGCTTATTATTGGTCTGTGGCTATGGCTGCGAAACATGGTCAGCGCTAACAAAGCACGTCCACAAACTCCACGCCACCGAAATATTATATAGTGATGGATGTGCGGCGTTACGCGACATGACCGAGTGCGTAACGAGAACATCCGTGGCAGCCTTGACGTGAGAGACATCGCGGATAAGATCGCAGAGCATCGACTGCGCTGGTTTGGTCACGTGTAAACCTCAATAATACCTGGAAAATAGGTGCCAAAAGTTGCGTGTCAGGAAAGAGGTACCGAGGCAGATCAAAGAAGAAAGAATTGTCTCCTAAGAACATCATCAAAGCTTATAACTGTAAGTGTTACTAGGGTATATACACTTGTCATATAACCTATAGATAACTTGTTTGAATCTATTCATACAAAACAAAAACACTGCCGAATGCAATAATCTCGCGTAAGAGGGTCGGGGTATGCATGTGATATTTAAAAAGTGCAAGAACGCAACACATAGTGTCATAAAAATTCTATAAGCAGTGACTAATGTTTCCTACCAGATAAACCTATCGGACTCCCCTACGTACTTGTATAGGAAATCGTTAACATGGAAGCATATTCAAATAAGCACAACATCAGAGCGAATATTTCGTCAACCGCCACAGGCAAGGTACTCAAGTGTAACTTAGCTAATAATCCGTAGCTTGCGTACATTAGAATATATATTAAGTGTCCGTAGTCGGATTATATCTGCATAAATATGTGCCCGTAATACTCATTAAACTTTTACTTACACTCATCTACTAGTGTGCACTGAATGTGTTTTCGAATTAGTTTGGTTTACCTATCGTCTCATCATAATTATAGCCTTCGTACCCGTAAACTTACTAATCCCACTATTGTTATAAATGCGAAAGTTTGTGAAAATGTTTGTTACTCCTTCACGCAAAACTACTGAATGGATTTTGAAGAAATTAGGCAGTACAAGAGCTTATATCCCAAAATCGCACCGCCATAATTTATCCCGAAATGCAATATAGACCGCCAGAACAGGTCTGAAACGTGATAACCGCACTTTACTTGGACGAAGTCGTGGGCAAAAGCTAGTACTTAATCTACGCGCCCATTCCTCGTATCCCACAGGCCACAAGGGTAGGCAGAGACATCGAAATGCTACAAGCTACGATCCAAGAACCTAGTAATGTGACTCTTAACGGTTAAAGAAATTAAGAAAGATTACTGTTCGACACAAAAAACCCATTCTTTTAAGTAGGTATTGTTATAATAAACGTAGGTAGGTACTCTGTTAGTGACTCCACTGAACACTGACGGCGGAAGCAATCATCTCGATCCATCTCTCGTGCAATCAGCCAGAGTAAGTATTACTGATTATCAGAAGTGCCTACGGGCTCGTAAAAAGGACATTAATTTGAAGGCCCTGTCGTTACTGGAATATTGACGAAATATGGACAAGTACCTAACCGGTGCGAATAGTATGTATTTTATTTATTTAATTTACGACTTCATGAGCAAGTGTTCCGAGAAAATACGAGATGTGGTGAAGGTAAGTTACTTTGGATGTGGACCAAAAGTTTGAATTTTCTGTTTCTGTTGTCTAACTGAGAAACTATTTTTATAATAACGCCGGGCGACACCATAGTTTATGCGGTGTCCTACCCCTACCCTACCCCTACCTATCCTTTTTATCTTTTATGGTATAAACCCAACAAAAACAGAATTAGTCAATAAGCAGTGCATCCGTTCTAAAATAATGTCTACCTATATTTGTCAAATTAATTTTTATTTTACAGATTAGTAAAACGAGCAAGCGCACCTGATGATCATCGCCGTCGTCCATGAACATCCGCTACACCCTGGGTTCGCAAATGCATTGTCTGCGTTTTCACCTCCAACCCGCCTTTCAAGTGTGGAGATAAATGTCTCAAATATGGAGGAGCCTAAAATCTATCCGTAGACTGTTATGGATTAAAGGGGCCGACTCGTAAGCGAGAGGTACCTACAGACAGGGTTCGAATCCCAGTGCCACCATGTTATATTGACTCTTTTCTGAGTTATGTACATTAGTTGAACAGAACACTAACCGATGCTCTTAAGGTGAGAGAAAACATCGTGAAGAAACCTGCACATTGAGGCGACTGAATTTGTAACCATGATCTGTAGCCGTATTAACAATGGCTCGGAAATCGGAAAAAGTTCTTAGGAAAATGTGGTTTCAATTAATTTTGGTGAAATTTTCATATGTTATAGAGAGTAGAGTTTCCGTGGAATCTATCGGGATTCAGAATAACAGTTTTTGAATCGATCGACACGGATTCGCAGCTCACAAATTTCGTGTCGAATCGTTCGGAAACGGTTTCGAATCATTGTGAATACGGCTACTGGTCAGATAAGACTGTTATGGGCTGTTGAATATGATGATTAGATGAAGGTGAGATATATGACTAGCAGATGGCGAGATGCAGAAGATGGTGCAAGATTAAATAAAAACAGTTTATTCACCTAAGTAACTTAATAATTATAAGTAAGTCACTCGAAGTGTCACAAGATGATGTATGATTAGAAAGACACAGTTTATTCACTTTAATTAACTTGATAATGATAAGTAAGTCGCTCATTCAGTGATACCAATTCAGAAGCGTAGCAAGGTCAGTGAGAGTGGTTCCGCATGGACTGTGAGTGAGTCACACGCATCTTAGCATGCGTAATCCGAACGGAAAGCCCCAATGGACTATTGAAGAGGTATTGGAGGTTAAAAAGTAGGGAAACGACATTCGGACCTTAACCCTTACCATTTACCCCTACCTACCTTTTATTTCTTGCTTATAAGCCTTCCTCTTGAATCACTCAATCTATTGTTGAAAATCGCATTAAAATCCGTTGCGTACATAGATACATAGAGACAGCCGGCGAGAAACGACTTTGATAAAACAAAGTGTATGTATAGATGCGAAAGTAACTGGCTGTCTGTCTGCCTTTGAGCAGCTAAAATACCGAGCGATGTTGACCAAACTTACGGACATAGGTTATATTTTGACGTCATCATCAATTCACGATAAATAATATTTTCTTGGGCTAGCTGGAAGATGTCTCTAATAGTAAAGTGCCACATTTAACCACTCAAACGGTAATGGCTACAATTGCTCCCAGACACAAATTCCGGTTGTACCCCAATGGCAACTATTGCCGCCAATTGTTAAAGTAGAGTACAAGGCGTTAGTGGTTAACTTACGTTCCTTCTCTGTGTTTTTGTGATACCTACAATAAGAAAGAAACTTTAATTGAGCTTTCCGCAGCTTTTACCATACAATGCCTGGCTAGATCTAAAAAAAACTACGGAAATTTCGCAGTTACACCCAAAACACATGACACGCACAGCTTTCGCAGGCTGTCGTGGCATATGCTGAGTTTCGCCCTATTGCACTCTCCACATAGCACAGGTACTTACCTAACTAGAATAGAGTATATTTTCTTTCCGATTATGTCTACATTGTACTTCATTTTTTTTATTTATGCCTCGTGTCTGAGTGGAATAAAAGTGTTTTACTTTGCTTTACTTACTTTCCTGTCCTAACAACAGGAAAGTAAGTGACACGTGCGGTAAGTACATACCTAGGTGTACTTGCGGCCATGACACCTGGCGATTTGTACGCGCGCCGCGCCCGAGTCGCAACGCAACCAACTCTGGCGATTATTATGTATGTATATCATGTAAGTATGTATGCTGGTACCTATATCATCGCCACCGTTGCGCACAGCGTGACAATGAGTGCCGATATCGAAAGATATCGTGACAATTACTGCGAAACCATGTTACTCACTTCAGAATCAAAAAGGTTCATCAATCACCCATAGGTCATCAAGGGCGTAGCCAGGATTCTGTGTAGGGGAGGAAGCGCAAAAACTCCTATAGGTGTCGGGCATGTCATACACAGGCCTTTTGAGCCATTTTTCTCTTATTATTTTGCCCTTCGGTTTGTACAGCTTGCTAGGGGGTGGCAGCTGCCACCTGTCCTATGCTGGCTACGCCCATTATCATCTCTGCTAAACATAGGCCGCTCACGAAGCATTCTACAACTTCCACACCGATCGATTCTGGCCTCTTTCATCCATCGGCTCCCTCCGACCTTTATAAGGTCCGTCCTATAACGCTTCGATTTCCGTAGTCACACCACTCAATAATTTTTCGCCCCATCGGCTATCGGTTTTGCAAGCTGTGTGGGTTGCCCATTGCTACTTCAGATCGGCTAAGACCTATGTCGATGGCCTTAGCTCTGCATGCCTAGTACAAGTGTGCTCTCGCACGCAGTAAGCGACAAAAGGCGCGAAATTGATACAGCTATCTCTTTCATCTTAGTATTGAGTGAAGGAAACAAACGCTTTCTCGCGGCGCAAGATGTGTCGCGGGCACACTTGTGCTGGCCATGCTGCTCGGATGTAATCAGTTTTGAATCTATCACGTAGAGAAAATGGAGCATGTATAGCTCTTTCCATCGCACACTGAACGACTTTGAGGCACCATGTCTGTTTCGTAAGTCATCACTGGGGAAACATGGGTCGATAACTTTTTATTAACACTGGATATCTGGGACAAGATTTTCCGCAGTTTCTCGAATGCTGCCCAACCGAGTTGGATCCGTCTATTGATCTCTTCTCAAAGTTGGAACTACCCAACTGTACAGTTTATCCCAGGTCTCTATTCAGAGGGATATAGCTCCCAACCATATTGGAGTGCTGTATACACATTTGACATAAGCTTCGGATCTTCGGCGTAAATACACCGAGTTAACTTAGCTCTATGACTGCGAAGCCATTTAATGAACGCGATCCGTGTACTGAGCGCGCGAGTTCATGTATATCGTATCCGTCAGTCGTAACTCAAACAGATTATACATCGCCGTCTCATTCGCTCGAACCGCAACCGAGTGAGATGGCGATGTATCGAGCCTTCAATTATTGCTACTCGAATTATTTAAGCGGTCGTACCTGATGGACATGACCTCTCACGCACACAAAAACAATCCAGGGATATTAAAACCAGCAATCTAAATAAAAGAAACTTTATTTTACTAAAACGGAGAAATAATATCGTACTAAGACGTTACACAAACAGATGGCATCTATAATCATCTTAAAACTAACAATATATAGCTTACTCTCAGCAGTAAGGCGCGCGTTTGTACAAAATAAAAGGCAATCCTTGAACATACATAGATCTATAACACCGACAATACCCTACACTCAAATCACAACGCAACAAAACATGGCTTAGGACTTGATAGCAAACTCTTAGACTCCTGTTTCTACAGTAAACGCGTACCCGCATTGACAGAAAACGTGCAGTTACCCTATTGGCGCGCACACGACGCGGTGACTACGCGAGGACGGCGCGACGACTGTGCGGGTGCGACACGATTACTGCGTGTATGTTACAAATAGTAAATAAGCTTTCTGTCATTAGTACAGAAGTCAAAATGGCACAAACTTTGGGGACAAATCGTGCAGATATCGTGTCTGTATGAGCTCTTAGGATGCAATATATTCATATCTTTACTATATATGCGTACGGCAAAGGAATGGAACACGTTGCCTGTGAGTGTGCTCCTTGCTCATTGTAATCTGGACGCCTTTAAGGCTACGGGTATCATATCACTCGCGTGTTCGCTACCCTGTAGGCCTTGTGGGGCATGGGCGACCCAAGAAGCGATGGATTAACATCGCTGAGTCGGATGCGAGAGCCAACGGCTTACGACGCGAGGATGCCGAAGACCGGGCGAAGTGGAGGACAATGAGTAGGAAAGCGGACCCTGGCAGAGGCCGGGATAAGCGATAGGACGATGATGTTCGTGACCCTGCATATATATTAAGTATCTATTCAATATCTCTGGTCTACAGTCGTTACTCGTGTCCACAGATCACGGAACCAAAGTTGCAAAAAGTTCAGTGAAATAACCCTCTGTCGTAGTCGGGTAACAAGTTTTTTGGCCAGTGTTTTAAGATATTTTATGGGAAGTCGGAATTTTGCGAAATTCAGTAAAACAAGTCTTATGGCCATTGTGTTAAGGTCGTTTATGGAAAGTTACAATTTGGACATGCGACAATTTGTACCGAACACAATATTGTCCCCCACTTCCCCTCCCGGTGGCCACACCCCTTTTCCTATGTAAAATGTTACCCCACGTCCTCTTTGGTTCCGTGGTCCTGTCTGTCTGTCCGCAGGAATCCTAATATGTTTTTTACAAATGTAGCCTGTAGGTATAGAGCGATAAGGCATATTATTGTATTACAGCTAGGTTATATAATAATTGTAGTAAACTCTCGAGCTCTTTCTATCAAGTCCCCGCCAGCCAACTAAAACATACAAATAACCAACCGACATACAACGAACAATTTACAATACATTACAATTATGTACCAAACCGGTAAAGTACGGACACTATTACATAACATTTTATTTTTATATACATTAAAGAATTCTTGATTGAACCAACTCCCAGCAACTAGGAGTTCTCTCCACTCCATAATAAATACAGTCATAAATACACGAATATTTTCTTAGCAGAGAACCCTGGGCCTCGAGTCCGCTAATTTAATATACGATCGAATTGTAATTGGATCGCTGGTGCAGCTCAATGGCAGTTTTACTCGTTTTTGGTATTCTGCTACAATTAAAACTGCAGTTGAGCTGCAATTACAATGGACTCGAGGCCCTGATCGATTGAAAACAATCCACATAAAATATCAGGGCATCGATTTTTATTTTCAGGCACGATCAATTACTGAGACATAATCTATTGAATCTCCTAAAGGGAGAAAACTTTCATTCAATTTTATTCTACAACATTCCGGTTTGTTGTACCTCTTGTTAATAACATTAACTTCAGATTTGCTTAGACAATGCTCTCGAGTCTTGACACTTGCTCATTGCCTAGCAGACGTTAGACGCATTGTTTTGAACTTTATTTGATTTCTTCAAAATATCATTTTTTTGTATTACAGAATAATTAAAAAGTATACCGACAAAACGTGTAAACAAAAACATACGTAGTATACAGACACGTGTAATGAGCTCTTGATTAAAATCTAGTCATAGGTAGTTAAAATTATAATTAAAAATGTCAAATGTAATATTGTAATTCAATTGCAGCAACCGTTTTCTTACAAAACGGATCTGTTAATAAAATATTTAAATAAAAATTATAATTATTGTTTACAATATTTGTATATTTATATGTTATAATAATTATGTTCGTGGTTCCAGCTTGCACGTGGGTGTTATTCTTTGATTATATAATTATTACATGAGTAATAAGTAAAATTTGACTTGTAGTTATTTCAGAATTTTACTTGTATATAGGTAAGGCATAATTGGGTGTGTGTACCCAAAATATAGGCACTTTCAATTTACAATAACAACGAAAATATCAAATCTAATCTTACGTTGTTTTATGTGCATTAGAAAATAAAATGTGTGAAAAATAAGGCAATCATCTTATGAAGGCACGACAAGTTTTTTATAAGAATTACGCATAATTTATAATGCAGGCCGTTAATATTACGAATCTGTTTTCATCTACAATTGTACAAAATTTCTAATAATAACAACAATGCATTTTGGCCGTCTTTTGCTTTAAATAGCGGTGGAAAGTTAGAATTTCAAATGCGACAATTTGTAACCAATAATTTCCCGATGGAGACCTCTCATACCTACATAAAATCTACTAGCTCATGCCCTGTATTTCGTAAGACGGACTCCTGAGGCTTGAAAATAGTTACACTCGAAAACCTTAATACATAAATTTGTCCATCTGTGCTGTAACAATTTCTTTTATATTTCCAAAAGTATAACCTCAAATTCATCATCATCAAAGCCATAAACCCGCTTTGCTGAAGCTCTGGACGCCTGGACACATTCTCCCACAATACATCTTAGGCCAGTATTAGCCCGCCAAGATCCAGGTGACTCCATATCGGGTCACAAGCAAAAATATGTTTACTCAATGCGTGGCATTTCTTTTTTATTTCTCCTAAAACCACGTAAGTATAAAAACAATTTTAAATCAAAATGAAAACAGATCCGCAAAAGTCACAATATACGCGAGGACGGTACGAAGTTACGTAGGTACATAATATGCAATACAACATTACACATACATACACCAATACATACAAATATTTGGGTAAATATGGCTTAAAATATATCTCTACAAATCCATTTCGCACATATATTTTTTTAATATTTATATTTACTCTCAAAAGACCTCCAATAACGTTTCTAACATTACAAAGTTTTAGAAAATATACGATTCTGATTTACAATTGCACCACGAAGGCAGGGCACCGTCAACTTGAAAGGAACTCGTTCTATCTTACATCAATATTTGAGATCAAATTTGTATTTTTGCTCTGACGACGGCCCCGGGTTCAGTTTAAGACACTTTGCTTCCACATTATCATCAGAAGGCGGACAACTTGACTGAAGACTGGGGTGACACGAACGTTGTAAGACTTTAGAACAATATTCCGTATACTGTAACAGAATATGAGACCTGCCGATCTTAAGACTAGATGTCCACGCTCTTCCGATGTCAATTAAAAATAAGAAGTTAAATTAAGCCCTATAGGAAATAGGGCGTTGCTTAGTTTTCATACTGTCGATGGCACTTACTAGTTCAATGGTATCAAACGACCGAATCGTCAAAATATTTCCATAGTCGTAGACCATGAAGAAGTTTAGTCAATAGAAAGCAAATCGGCTCGGTTTTGTTGACACCGGTTTGCGGCGGGGGAAGAGGTAAGGGCCAGGCAACAACACTGCGCATTGTAGAAATCTACGACGTCATTCAAAGCATCGTGGAATGATCCGATGCACTGCTGCACCGCACAAATCTGCGATGTCCACACTTCGAACAGGCACGTGGTTCAGAACAAGATGAGTAATAACGACACCGATTGCTTCATTTCTTTCATTGAGGAACGTCCCGTCCTTTGGGATATATCTCACTGGAAACTGAAGTTATGATCGTTGTCTTCTTGTATGATGCGTTGCGTTGAAAATTTTTGCGTTGCGTCAACGCATTCTATTGCAGTGCCAAGCCGTTTTTGCGATGCGATGTCAACGCAGTGTTGTGTCCTCGCCGTAAGCGTGGCTGAATGCCATTGGCCGACGTGCGGTTGACGTAAAGTCTAAGCTGCGTAGGATGACTCTGATGGGCGAAAATATCCCTCGCATGTGTTAAAATACCATATGTTCGGTGAGTTGCGATCCGGTGCTTGCTTTCTCCATTGGATAAATTGCTCCATGTCATAGACACAGTCGCTCGATACCTTTATATGCCTACACTTAACAAATATTCCCGTAAATTAGAAAGAACACATATCACTTAAATCCTATCATCGTTTTACGATATTGTGGCCCATCTTTGTTAATGTTTACTCCGTATATTAAACAAGTTTTGGTTAGCGTTTTATGAGTAGTATTTACTGTAACATTTTACATGTTACAGTAAATAAACAGTTCAAGTCAAAGCAGTCAGCTGTTATGGATGTCGTTAAATACTAAAAACGCTAGTGAGATTGGAAGCCAGTCACCTGTAGAAGGCAAATATTGATGGAACCACAAATATCGTCGTGCCAATGCTGTTGGTTTACAATTTAAAATTGCATTGCAATGCTTCAAGCTTTAGAATAGTAACAATCGCTCCGATTTGGCTGGAGCCGACAAACAGTCCGTTGCAGTCGATAATAATCCTTACGTTCTACAAAATGAAGTCGTTGTTCGGATGTCCGACCACGTCCGTCGCACCCAAAGCGACTTTATTTTATACTGCGTAAGGATTAGTGTCAATTGCAACTGACGATTGGTCGACTCCAGCTAAAACGGAACGTCTGTTACTAGTTTTAATGTAATATAAGAAATACTCTTCGACCCATTTCAATAATTCTCACAAAATTTTTACATCCATCGACTTCATAAATATGATGACGTAGAATTTGAAATTAGATCATTACAATAATGCTTCAATATATTCCACAAAGTATTCCAATCATTTATATCTAATTTCTACTATATAATATCAATTTCTGCCATCGTTAAAATGGGGAAAAATTGTGCAAAATATACTCAACAACAACTCTTGAAAGCCGCAAACTTTTCCGTACATCAATAATTACTTTTTCACAGAAAGCATTATTTACATCAATAATATCTTTTTACCTTGTCATAAACATTCACGAGTATAATAATTATATCTTAGCTTTTATGTCTTTCTATCATTATAGTTACACTTACAGATTAAATGACGTTAACATATTTGTTACTTGGACACATGATTTGAGCTGTATGTCGTAATACATTGCCGCTGTACGTTTTTGGGGCCTCTAGAACTAAGAACTAAGCCAAGTAATTGTGATGGCGATATACAATACTTTCCGACTACCGAAACGTTGCGGAGCAACTTGTGATTATATAAAAAAAAAATTACAAAACAAAATGAATACAAATGCAATAATAGTTCGTAAAAAAACTGAGATTGTGTCGCTAATACCAGATTTCCGATAAAAAAAAGCGGTGGGGGGGTTGCGCCACGGTTCCGTGGCTAGGAGACTGAGGAGATCGCGTTGTGCGGTGACCCCATTTGCGTGAGGACTTTATCCAGCCACTGCAACGGTCCATGGAGGTGGATCTCGATCCAGCAGGGAGTCGAGGTGACGTCCTGTCTGTGGTACTCCGCGCCCCAGCCCTTCACGAACGACATCCGAATGGTGCACATCTTCGTGAGCTCGTACACCGCTTCAAACCCGTGGTTGACACTCTGCGACAACAGCTGAGCGAACTCTCTATTGTTAAATATCTTCAACGAACACCCGGGGGGTATCTTGCACACGGTGGACGGGTGGAAACCGTGGTGGTGGTTGCAGTTGCGGCTCTGGACGAATATCGCCGCGTCGGACAGGCACTCCGCGTACACCTCACCGCCAACGTAGTACAGATGCACACCCTTGCCTATGTGACGTCGGGTGTTCTCAATAGTGGAGTTCCGGTTCACGTTGCTGAGCTGGCCGAGGCAGAACCGGTCGCTGTTATTCGAGGGATCCGTGAAGCCGTCGACGACCACCGAATGCGAGTTGCAATGGAACACCTCTCCCACCCTGCAGTTCAGTTCGTAGTAGGCGACAGACGCCCAGTACAGAGGCTCCTGGTAGGACACCGGGGCGACCTCCCCCGGTGGTTCCGTGTCGTCTGAAGGCGGGGAGTAAGCCGGTGGGGGCGTGTCTGGTAGTTCCGAGCTCGCCGACGGTGGGAACCCTGAACCTGAGTAGGAGACGTTGTGCGGCATGGCCGGCTCCGTTTGCCTTTGAAAGGGTAGTAAGGAGTGGCCAGGCGCGAACTCTGAATGGCGAGGAACCAATACCGGTGGCAGGACAGGGCTCTCCACACGTTTGTAGTGGTACGGATTGATGCATACCTCTTTCTGTTTGGCGCTGAATGGGAACTGGCAATGCTCTAGGGGTTTGAGCTCGTGGTGGCTCTGGAGGTCGGGCCAGCGCCAGACGCGACAGTATATCACGTGCGGCAGTCCTTTGCGATGTGAGACCTGGAACACCAGAGCATTTTGTTAATCGAGATATATGGAGTAATCAATAGCGTGGCTAAATGGTGCGAAGATACTCTTTGCGACCGAAGCAAGTCTTGTTACCCAGGAGCTATAGTTGCTAAGTAAAGCGACCAGGTCAGGTCTGGTCAGGTGGGGAAGTAAAGACGCAGCATGGGTAAGCCTCCCACAAGGTGGACCGATGATCTGGTAAAGATCGCAGGTACCAGCTGGATGCGATAGGCAAAAGACCGGCCTTTGTAGAGATCTCGGGGGGAGGTCTATGGTCAGCAGTGGGTGTCTTTTAGCTGATATGATGATGATGATGAGGTGATGGTTTGGTCTTGCCCGAGGACCAGCCAATACTGTCTTAGGACCCGCCACAAGTTGCAACGAGAACATACAAATTACTTAGTTGTTTAATAATACAAACTACGAACTAACAAAAGCTCATAAACGTAATAAAATACAGAACCGCAAGTGCGTTATCGGTGTGGGAACTTAACTAATATGCCACTTGGCTATCCTATCCACAAAACATATCAACGCAAGCATTGTTGTTCGCTGTAATAGATAAGGTGAAGTACTAGCCCTTAGGGCCAATACACATCTAGCGAATTCGCTGCATGAGGCCGCGTCTAGTATACCCTTTGAAGGATCCCATGGCATAGTTCAAAGGAGACACTGTGGTTGGAAGATAATTGCACTACGTACGGTATGCACAATCAGTTCGCTGTTTATGTGGTTTACAAGCTTTTCAAGACATCGCGGACAAGGCTAAAAAAGCTCGCCGGCGCTGGTTTGGGATACGTGGGAAATATTTGCCTAAACCTGCAGGTATGAGGAAATATTTTTGATAGGAGAGATGAATGTCATTTGCAATGCCTACTAATGCCACTCCTGTCCTCATCCTACTTCTAGAATACATACTGGCGATGCCAGGTCCTCTCACAAGCGAAACCCTATCACTGGCCATCCACAAGTACCAGGCAAACATAAACACACGAGTTAGGACCCCCAGAAAAAGGAAATGAGCTCTCAGCCTACCCTACTATGTTGTCTCAAGTTCTAAGTCTCTGGCTAAGTGGGGCTTAGTCGAAGAAACACAGCAGCGACGCGACTGTGGAGCTCCATCCCAAACCATGGAGCATCTGCTCTCTTGTCCTCTTTGTCCTGCCACCTGCTCTAGAGAGGAACTGTTCCTGGCGACTGATAATGCCGTTGCCGTCGTAAACTACTGGACAAGCCAGATCTAGGGTTTTCGAAAATTGAATCGACGAAAATGAAGTTTACTCTACGGAAAAAGGGCGTGGCATATGTATCAGGAAACCGGTCCCACGGAAGACCCAAGAAGCGACAGTTTGACATTTCCAAGTCGAATACGAGACCCAACAGCTTACGAGGCGAGGGTGCCCAGGACCGGCCGAAGTGAAGAAAGGGCAGGAAAGCGTGGATTCGTCAATCCTGGCAGAAGCCGGTATTGACCGCTCGGACCAGTCCATGAGTCACCAATGATCAAAGTGACGACATATGTGACCGTTCCGTACTTTAGATGCTAGTCGAACTTCAGCACCACAACGAGCTCGCCCCTCGTTAGTTGTGCCTCCTAATAGAAGCAAACAAGTTGGACCAAGGACCCTGAGACTAATTGAACAGTTTCGGGAGCGTTGGCACTCCCGTGAGTATATTGTTATTGTCGGACTGCCGGCTCGGACCCGTCCATATGTCGCCACTTAGACACAAGGCGACACACAGACCGACAACATTCATTACACATTAGCTACAACCGAAACGGGATCCGTGCCGTTTTTGCGACCACCGTCGCAAGTTCCGGGTTCAATGGACTGCCTGGTTGCATGCAAACACCTACTTGTATTATTTTTTTTACCACCAAGGGGCAAACAAGCGCATGACCCGCCCGATATGGTAAACAGGTTACCATAGCCCAACAGCAGTTATAGAGGAGGAACATCTCTTAACTCCGGGAACCAGAAAATGGAAAGCAGCATTTTCTGTTAAAGGTATCAACCAACCAAACCAACCAGGTCTGCAGACTATAGCATTGCCCACCACTAAAATGCACTGTGGATGGATTTATTAAAACAATTGCAATATTGATAAAAATTATCACATTCAAAATGAAATAAAATAGTCTGAATATTTAACGAAACACTATTTTAAATAATCCATCTCTTGGGTTTATTTTTATAGGGGCAATTTGTAAACACGTTTGATCTTGAATTCAATCTTCGAGTTTATGCTTACAGCTAGTGTTGCGTATTCTTTTTTATATAATTGGACTAGCCAGGCATTTGACCGCCACCTCACCGCCACCACGATGCGGCCGATGATGGAGCATGCCTGTCTAGGAACAGCCTATTCACTCTAGCCTTGAAGGCGTCTAGATTATAATGATCAGGGAACACACTCGCGTGTAATGCGTTCCATTCCTTGGCGGCCGTACGCATTATAAAGGATTTGTCACGGTTCAGAAGAAGAGTAGACGTCGTGCTGCTCAGAAACTTCGGGGCACCGCAGTAACTGGTCCCAACTTCCTGCTGCGCCATGCGACACCAACGACGGCGCTCTACCTGTCCCGCCTTCATTACACGGTGACGGCAAAGGACGTGGAGAAGCACATCCGCATAACCAAGAAGTACCTCATGAGGGTCCAGCTCTAGGAATCAAGCCATGAACGTACGTTCAACTCGTTCGTGGCGTTGGTTCCCACCACAGATTTGGATTTCTTCATGAGGGAAGAATATTGGCCGAAGGGTGTGGTGTACCGGCGATTCCGTGGGCGACCCAGAATTTCCGGTGCCGCCGAACGACATTAAGTGTCAGTTATTTTTTAAGATATTCATAAATTATATTTTTATATATTAGTTTACAATTTATAATAATTTGTATGTACGTATAGGTTTTATCTTTGTCTGTATTTTGTATCAGTTTATTTTGTATTTATGTTGTTTGTGTATTTATCAATATGGGCCTCAGTTGCCTGAAATAAATAAATAAATAAAGCGTGAGTATGGTCAAAACGCACCTGTAATCTGCCGTCGAGAGACCGCGGTATCGTGACACACTTGGACGGGGTGCCAGGGCACGAGAGCGCCCGCTCCAGCTCCTCAATGGCACCTTTCCGTTTCTTCAACTTCTTCACCAAACTGTCCACCGCCTTCTCCGCCCATTTCTCCTCCTCGTCGCCCTGGGAAATTGAGATGCAGGTGGTTAAGAATTGTTGCAGATATTTTTTTTTGAGTCAGAGAATCAACAGCTTTTAAAACTTTCGCATCAAATATTCGTAAATAACAGAAGGTCAATAACAGATTCTTATTCTCTAGAAGTAACCTCCACCTTGCAGAATGCTGCAAAATGCCCACTGCTGGCCATAGGCCTGTCACAGAGATCTCCACAAAGGCCGGTAACGTGACTTGCGCATACAGCTGGTACCTGTGATCTTTACACCATCATACCAACTTGTGGGAGGCCTACCTCTATTCAGATCAACATTGTTTCCTAAATTTTACAAAAAGAAATTGCAGTGTGGTTCCACCTATATTGAAAACCCGACCTATACCAACCATATTGAAAATTTACAATGTAAGTATAGTTATTTGTCCTACAAGACAGGAAAAGTAGGTTTTGCTGCGAGTGCAGACGACTTAAAATTACGATCCATTGAAGTAGTCTAGAATTGAATCACGAACCTAGCGAGTGATTCTAATTTATACTGAGCACAGATAATAATTTACAAGCACGAATCATAAAAATATTTTTTCTATGCTGGAAACCATGTTGAAAATTTACAATGTAAGTATAGTTATTTGTCCTACAAGACAGGAAAAGTAGGTTTTGCTGTGAGTGCCGGCTTAAAATCACGATCTAGCGAAGTAGTCTAGAATTGAATCACGAACCTAGCGAGTGATTCTAATTTATACTGAGCACAGATAATAATTTACAAGCACGAGTCATAAAAATATTTTTTCTATGCTGGTACCTATCCAATGACGGGTCTGCCTCTATGTCATTAGTTTATCTATACGTCATAGTATAAAACAAAATTACTTCCTGCCGTCGTATTTATGTACGCTTAGATCTTTTAAACTACGCAATGGATTTTAATGCGGTTTTCAACAATAGATAGAGTGAATAAAGGTTTATAGTAAGCAAAAAAAGGGAAGGTAGGGGTAAACTGGGTGTACGCGAACGAAGTCGCGCCAGGTCAACTATGTAATGACATAAAGGCCGACCGCAGTCTATTTCCGTTAACTAGAAAATTTTCTGCAGCAGTGTTTTTTGAGTCCCAGATATCGCTGGAGGGATGAAGTCCTGAAAGACCTGCACGCACTAGGAATCCTCGATTGGCAGGAGATAGCGCAGAATAGGGAGAGGTGGCGATCTCTGGTGTCGGAGGCCAAGATCCACTTTGGGTCGCTGAGCCAGCGCAGTAAGTAAGTAAGTAAGTGTTTTTTGAGTATTTTGAATTTGAGCCATGCAATTTCCGATTTGCTGGCGCGTGGAGATTATGCCCTCCACAAAAGTGGAGGACGTTCAAGTCCAGCAGTGGACTGTTCATCATCACAGCCTATAACAGTCCACTCCCTTGACTTAGGGTCTTTCCCACGAAAGGGGAGGTTATTGCCATAATCTCCACGCTTGGCAGGCGGGTTGGAGATCACAGTATTGTAAATATAGCAATGCAAAACGCTGCTGCCCTTTTTCCAGCTTACGGAGACTTAGATAATTCGCCTCGAAAACGTTAGTCGCCTTGTACGACACCCACGAGTGTAAGGGGTTGTTGCTATTCTACTCTGCGGGGCATTACACGGCCAGATGAGTGATGTGGGCTGTTAATTTATATAAATGTGAGTTTTTCAATAAAACACTTGCAAACATCATTGGATAAGTACAGTCCCCTGCACAGAAATCAACAATAGAAACCCTACCTGCTATTACTAATCTACTATCAGCCAAATAAATTGTTTTTAGGTCCTGAGTGAATTCAAAAAGATATATATCTAATCTCAGGTACATAGGTGTGGTGTGTCTTTTATGGGCGATAGAAAAAACACACCTTGGTAAACAACTTTTTATATGAATCAGCATACCCAGAAATATGGAGTGAATATAATGCAATACAATGAGTCACATAGACCAACCAATAACAAGTACTTGAAGTGGTAAAATAATCATCTTGGCGTTAATGTCCCGGTTGTGCTCTCGCGCACGAGGGCCCGGGGTCCGCCGTGGCCATGATCCAGGATTTGGCAGGTCAGGTAATTACAGAGGAGCGACTGCCATCTGACCTCCATGACCCTGCTACCAGGGGAACCTGACCAGATTGGATCATGGTTACACCTCCAATCGCCTGAATGTGCAGGTTTCATCAAGATGTTTCCCTCACCGTAAGAGCATCGGTTAGTATTCAAATGATGTACATAACTCAGAAAACAGTCATTGGTACATGGCCGGAGCGGGATTTGAACCCAGGACCTCTGGCTTACGAGTCGGATACTGTAACCACTCAGCCACTGACGCTCAAGTAGTTGATGTGCTATTTTTTCATTTTTATTGTTTATGGAAGTTCATTTTTTAAAAGGTTTTTAAAATTCTATTAGTGTTTAAAGTTACGAAAAATCTAATATCAAACTAAGGGGTCTTGCCAGCACGTGCGAAATTGCATTCTGTGTCGATTGACAATAAAAACTAAAAATCGCCAAAATGGAACTTAGGAGGTATTGGTACGTCCTCGATATATCTATCTATCTGGTTTCGAAACCCAGTTTCGAGTTTCATCAAATAAGTATATTTTTCTGGTAAGGACGAGAACTTTTAAAGGGGCCGGAATGAAGAGTTGGATTGAATTGGAATGTTCATACTTTTGTTTTGCTGAATGAATCAACTTCCTGTTTCATTGATGAAATCCATAGAAGTTAGTGAATTCCCAAATTTATTACCTATTCTTTAAAAATTTGTGACAGACAGAGTGAACCTGTGTGTTCATTCAATAATAGTTATTTTTGTTTGTAACCACCATTAATGACTTATTACCATTAATGACTAGTGTAATGATAATATTTTAATTTAATAAATTTTTTGACTAGTCTACAACTAGGAGCATTGGTGGTCGCGCGGTTAGGGTATCCGACTCGTAAGCGAGAGGTACCAGGTTTGAATCCCACTGTGGTCATGTACCAATGACTCTTTTCTGAGTTATGTGGTCAGGTTCCCCTGGTAGGGTCATGGTCAGATGGCAGTTGCTTCCCTGTAATTACCTCTTCTGCCAAATCTTGGATCATGGTCAAGGCGGATGCGCGAGAGCACAACTGGGACATTAACGCCAAATGTTTTGACTAGTCAAAGGAAAAATTACTAACATAATAGAGCTAGGTATGTTGATTAGTTAGATTAGACCATGTTAATGTCTTTTGTATTGCAAAGTAATTATAATGATATACCAGTGAAGCAACTATTACAATAATATTATGAAATGAGACAGTGATTGAATAGCTTATCAGCCATAAGAAACAGGTATTATTTGAATGGATAATTGGATGAGACACAAATAGGCTGTCATTCATGCTGTGTAGTCTATACTAATATTATAAAAAGAAAAGGTTTGGTTGTTTGTTTGTATGCAATGGATAAACTACTTAAGCAATTTAAGAAATTCTTTCTCCCATTATAAGCTACATATTAGGCAGCTTTATATCCCAAAATAGCATAGGATATAAAAAGGTGCAATTAAAAAAGTGTCTAAACTGCACCTGTGTGATTCCAGGGCAGGTCACCAGTTCGATGATAATGTGAATGACCAAGCAAAAATGGATTGATTATGTTGTATTGATTATTAGTTACATCAATACTTACATCATGATAAACAGAAATAAATAGTACGTGTAGCAACAATCTTGAAATAATTCGTACAATCTCGACAATTAAATGTTATAGGGATTTGTCAACATAAACATACGCTATACAAAATAAACAGCAACACAAATTTTGTTACAACACTTAGGTACCTAGTGGAACAAAAATATCTGAAAGGGATGATTGCCAATCTCCTGATCTAACCTGTTTCCAGCCCAGTAGTTTCTTAACAGCAGGACTTGTAAATGAGAAGAGGCTGTTCAAACTGGACATAGGTCCACTGCTGGACGATTCTCCATCATCTGTGTCCATGTTTGGTTTACAGTCCTCTCAAACGCTATGAGTCACCAGGGCGGTCGCAGCCCGCCAACGTCGCTCAACAAAGCGATCACTTCGCCATCGATCACTGCACTTGGTTTGGTATTCCCCACGACGCGTTTGATCCAATTACTAACACAAAATAGGTATTAGCGTGACAGCGTCTACACGAATCGTGTTACTTGACTTGCACCTGTTATTTTATTAACTTATACTGGCAGCGTTATCGCAAGCACAGCGATGAAAGACACTAAAATGCAGCTCGATGTTTCATTATCAGATGGCGAGCACAAATGAATTTTGTTAAAATTTACAAAATGAAAATAAAACGTTTGTCAAAATGCCTTCATTTACCACAGACAATGCATTTTTTTTTAGGTACGTTGTAGGTAAGATAGTGAGATTCATACAGCCTTAGCTTTAGTAGATTTGTGCATATGATTATATGATTCATAATAAACTTGAACATCATTCGTGTTTCTTTGGTTTTGGCTGTCTGTGCCCATTCCGTCCCACAGTCGTGACAGATGAAAAATCTATAATAAGTCTATGGGGCTGTCCGACCAAAGCTCGGCAGGAATAAGATGCCAAACTATAAAATAAAAAATAAATAGATTAAAGGTAAACGTGCACCTAGACGTGCCGATTGCTTATTCAATAATTTAAGTTACTTTCATTGTCTTTTATTATGATCAGCATCATCACATCATCACAGCGCCTAAGCCAAAATATTAGAAATTTCGAGCTCGCTCCGCTCGTTCATTCGTTCATTGATCACCCCAGCTCATGAACTCATTGGCGATCCAGGATTTGGTGGGGAGCGGGGGGGGGGGGGGGGGGGAATTATAGGTATTCTCAACGTGTGGGCGCGCTGAGCAAAAAAAAATTATTTTAGTAGGGTAAACGGGCGGATAAACGAGAGAGTGGAGCGAGCTCGGATATTTTAGGTTTTAAAACTTGAGGGAGAGCTACGAATGTGTGAGCGAGCGGAGCGAGCTCGAAATTTTCGATATTTTGGATCTTAAAAGCTGCGGTGATCAATGAATGAGCGACCGGAGCGAGCTCGACATTTTTTACGTTTGAGGTAGTAATAATTGAATGAATGAGCGGGCGGAGTGAAGTTGTAATTTGTGATATTTTGGGATACAAAAGCTTGAGGTAACCCTTAAATTAATGAGCGAGTGGAGTGAGCTGGCAATTTTAAACATTTTTAGTCTTAACAGCAATGGGTGATCCTCACAATAGTACTTTAAGGAAATTAATTAATGAGTGACCGCAACGAGCTAGGTGAATGATAAGAAAAGAGTATTTAAAAGAGCATTTTTAGCATTTTAATTTTGTAATTAGCTTAGGTGCTGTGATGATGTGTGATGTGATGCTGATCGTAATAAAAGACAATAAAAGTAATACAAGTTATTGAATGAGCAATCAGAGCGCGCACAAAACTTTTAACATTATGGTTTTTATAAGCTGGGGTGATTGTTAAAATGAATATTTGAGCGAGCGCAGCGAGTCGGAATTTAAGTTTTTGAAAGATTGATAATAGTATGAAAATCCTGAAGCAAATGAATGAGCGAGAGACGCGAGCTAGTAATTTTTGTCATTTTTGTTATAAAAACCGTGGGCGATTATTAGTCAGAATCGGGGCTGAGGGCACATGTTATTGGAGGCAGCATACGACACTTTGTGCCGTTTGCTGCAGAGACTGCGCGGGGGCCCGCGGTGCTCGAATCAGCATAAAAAAACTGTATCAGGAGTAGGGTCCCACGATCTGGACATTTTTTGGGTCAACAAATATCAGTCGCCGTCGATCGGGGGAACATTTGACTATATTATTCACTGGTGGACTGAAAAATTTTCTCTTAAGTTTTTTACTCGACTTTTGGAAATATAACTCAATCTAGCTTTTTAAGCTTAGCTAAGCTAAGCTTAGCTAATTCTAGGTGAAGTTTTTTATATGTCCGGCCCAGAATTTCGTATCGGTACCTGGTATCGGTATCCTGGGGTGAGCACCAGACCATTATGGGGTGGGCACGCCCCCTCCCCCCCTTCCTACTCCTATGCATGAACTATTTAACAGGACTGAGCATTCTTCGGATAAAAACGAGCCGAGTATGAGATATAGAACAGAGGCCGTATGTCTCTTTCTAATAGGGTTACCACATATTTTTATTTCATGAAATATCCATGGATATCCATGGAAATATCTATGCATAATATATTATTTGTCTAATAAAATCTACGTGCGCATATATATAACATATGTTATATATACAGGGATAGCGTATTTTGAACTATGGTTTGAACCTTTAGAAGTACGTCATTCTAAAAAATGGATCAAGGTTATCTCGTGTTTCATTCCATCATGAATTCATGGTAAACCTGGTCATCAATTATAATAACTTAATAACTAATGTTATTGTTACCTTACCTACCTATGAAAATATATACCGCAACACCCATACGATTCACTTCGACAAGAGCACACACAACACTTTTTTACTATTTTAAATGATTGCGAAAATTTAAATTCGAATCAAGCTGTTATGCATCCTGTAGAAAAATAAAAAGTATAGTTTCATGGTTTTAAAAATATATGTATGTATGTACGTAAATTCTTAATTGCATAATAAATAAGTACTGGTATGACAAAAGTATAATATAACAAAGTAAAGGAGCAGGAAGGGCAAGATTTCATGGAGTTATAGGACACAAACTTTCAATAAACGACAATTTTTTAGTCTGGCAAGATAAAAGAGCGGAACACGCAACCTCTGTTCTCGCTGTCTCTCTCGGCTCGAGTAATTAGCTTATTTACCCTCATGGGATGTCATCATCACAAAATAGACAGTGTATGAACATAAGGTTGCTTTTCGCAATTGTAATTTTAAAAAGTTTTCTGTACTGTAAAATATGATAAGTCCATGTTGCCGACACCGCGGTCTACAGGACCGATTACACCTTAGCTTAATTCAGCAACCTAAGTCATCAAAGTCAACAAAGAGACAAAAGATCAAAATGGAATGTACGCTAACAAAATCAGGTCTATTTTTTACGCACCCGATCTGCTATCCAAAAGGCGTAACATAAAAATGGATCTTATTCTGTGAGCAATACATTCCATTTTGATCTGCTCTCAAATGATTAAGGTTGCTGGATTAAGCAAAGATGTAATCGGTCCTTATGGTGACAGCGATACACGCCGGGCGTGGGCGGCGCGGCCGTCATGCCCGTCATAATAAATGTGCGGTGACTGCGGCGCGTCCATATGCGCGTTTACCTTAAAACATTTTCGCTGCAAGTACCACCGAGAACGAGAATATTCTCGAAAGGAACGTCAAAGTTGAACATATTCATTTGTCATTGTGATTCCAGATTCTTAGCGAGTGTCTGATATTTTGGAGTATCGCGAAAAGTGTGTGCAGAATATCTGTAAAGTTAATCGCCACGTTGTGTATCATCGATTTTGTCTTAGCTCTAAGTGCAAAAGATAATATCTTCAACTATTTGCGGCATTTACCGTAATAAATAATGGAACAGGTAAGAGGTTATGCTTTGACAAGCTTACTTTCTTTGTATTTGGTATCATGACAGAAATTGTAACCGTGCCGTGTTTGTAGGTGAATCAGCTGAAGGAGAAGGGTAACGCGGCTTTGGCGTCAAATTTGTTCGATGAGGCGATACAGTTTTATACAGACGCCATCGCCTTGGACCCTAGTAACCACGTTTTGTTTAGTAACCGATCGGCGGCGCACGCGAAGGCTGGTAATTACTCGGCGGCTTTGGAAGACGCTGACAAGACGGTGTCTCTGAACCCGTCATGGAGCAAAGGATATTCGCGTAAAGGTAGCGCGCTGGCGTACCTTGGCCGGCTCGACGATGCCATCGCAGCTTACGAGAAAGGCTTATCATTGGAACCCAGCAACCAGCAACTAGCTACTGGCCTCGCTGAAGTGAAGAAACAAGCGCAAGAATTTAAACTCAACACACAACAGATGATAGCAAAACTAATGATGAATCCTCAAACTAGAGAATGGCTCAACGATCCTGAATATGTTAAAATGGTTGAGGTGAGTATATCAACTTTTATTTGCCTTTGCTGTAATTTATATTTATAATATTATAAAGAGAAAAGATTTGAATTTTTGTTAGTGATGAGAAACTATTGGACTGATTTTAAAAGTACATTCGTAGAACTGTTCAATTAATATTTGAAAACACCATGATGAAAACTGCACACTTGGGCAGTTGAATGTATAACCATGATCCAATCTGGTTAGGGTTGTTACTCCACTGTAATTATCTGTTCTGCCAAGTCAAAGCGGTCGCAATTCAGTAATTAAATGGATACTAATAAGAACTGTTGTAGGTATATTCTTATAAATAAATATTGAGTTACTGTTATAAAAAACATTTTAAGTTTAAATACCACTCTGTACTAGAGCTTAACTGGCATTTAACTAGTTGGGTCCCAAGAAATGTATAACATAGAAAATTTATTGTGAACAACCCAGGTGACTATTTTGAGTCACCTGGGTTGTGACAGGTTAATGGACTTCTTACGTACATCAACAAATAATGCTAAATAGATGTTTTATGAACTGAATACACAGAGCAAATTATTTAATAAAACTTCTGTGATTTTCAGAAACTAGCACAAAATCCCTTTGACATGCAGAGAAATGCTAACGTGAACTTGGGAGATAAAAGAGTACTTACTACACTTAGTGTTATGCTAGGCTTAGATATCAACATTTCCGATCCATCGCCAATGGACGTAGACCCACCTGCTGCTCAGAAGAAAGCTACGCCACCTCCCGAGCCTACCAAGCCTGAGGAGCCACCCAAACCAAAATACGATGACTTACCTGAGAACCGTAGGCTAGCATTACAACAGAAAGATTTAGGCAATGAATATTATAAGAAAAAAGACTTTGAAAATGCATTGAAAAATTACCAAAAAGCCGTTGAACACGATCCAGCAGATATCACATTCTACACCAATATGGCTGCTGTTTATTTTGAAATGAAGGAATATGAGAAATGCATCAAAGAGTGTGAAAAGGCTATTGAAATTGGTAGAGAAAATAGAGCAGATTTCAAACTAATAGCTAAGGCTTTTACTAGGATTGGTGAGTTATAAACAATCTTATCTAATTAGCCAATAATGGACCCACATATCATTCATAATTATCAATGGTGTCACTTCATAATAATCCACACATTGTCAGCAAAATGCAGGTCTGCAGTTTTGGTCTTTCCAGTCACTCCCTGCTGGTTTGTGCAGATCACATCTAGCCCCAAAATGTCCTACATAATGTGGTTTCCGCTCAAGAACATGTCTACCCCAACAGCTACCTGTTTTTTGGCAAATATGACCAGCTCACTGCCATTTTATATTTCAGATTTGTTGAGCACTGTCAACTACTTTTCTGTCTAATGACTTCGTTCTGGATAATAATCCACTGTTAGACTGGAATCGCTTACACTTGGTCAATCATTGACAATTTTTATATGCCAATCAGAACAGGGTCCGATTCGTAAGCAAGTAGAAGTACCAAGTTTAATCACCATTCCAATTACTTTCTGAGTTATATATATTAGTTGAGTTATACTATACATTAGTGGATCACTAACTATGCTCTAAAGTCTAGTCCAATCAGGTTGAGTTACCCTATCAACTTAGTCACAGGTCAGATGGCAATTGCTCCACTGTAATTACCTGATCTGCCATATCTTAGATCATATCAAGGTGGATAAGGTGTCTCAGTTATGTTTATTAGTTAAACACGAACCTATGCTCTAGCCTACCTAGAGTCTAGCTAGTCCAATCTGGTTGGGTTCCCTGTTAACGGGGTCATAGAGATCAGATTGCAGTTGCTTCACTGAAATTACCTGATATACGGAATATTTGCCAAGATCATCATCATATCAGCCTGAAGACGCCCACTGCTGGGCAAAGGCTTCCCCCAGAGATCTCCACAAAGGCCCGTCTTCCGCATCGAACTGGTACCTGTACTCTATACCACATTGTCAGTCCACTACGCTGCGTCTTCCAGTGCGTAGTCACCACTCGAGAACTTATCCCATCGGCTACCTGTTCTGTGAGCTGTCTGCCCTGCCCACTGCCACTGAAGCTTGACAATCCTTTGTTGATCAAGTGACTATTAGTAATGTGATTCTAATGTCTTCCTCCAGGTAATGCATATAAGAAAATGGAACAGTGGAAACTGGCCAAAACTTACTTCGAGAAGTCAATGTCAGAGCATCGCACACCAGAGATCAAGACCCTGCTCAGTGAAGTAGAAAAGAGAATAGTCGAAGAAGAGAAGAAAGCTTACGTAGACCCTGTCAAGGCTGAGCAGGAAAAGGAACTGGGCAATGAATTCTTCAAGAAGGGTATGTTGGAGTTTTGTTTTTATAAAAAGTAGCCAGAGATTTAACCACCATCTCTCTTCCTTCTCCTGGTGGTAAGGTGCGGCTGTTGATGGAGCATACCTGTTGCCTGCTCTAAATTTACAATCTTTTTCTATTGAATTTTTCCCTCTTGCTTTCTGCAATCGGCTGTTCAAGCCATAATCAGATGGTCTCGACCTTAGTTGTCTTTGTACTAATATTATAATGAGAAAAGATTTGTATTTTTATTTGTAATGAATAATCTCAAAAACTATTAATTAATTTTTCGCTTTTAAGTTCCTACTGCTACTTCAATTTTCAATTTACATTTCGTCAAGTAGGCGAGAGCTTCGGCCGAAAGGGACTGAAAATCTTCCGCTTGCCCGCTGTACTTTGGTATTCGGACATTCATATATAATGTGATTTACTTCAAAAACTATTAGACTGATTTAAAAAATTATTTCACTAATAGAGTGCTACATTATCACTGAGTAACTTAAGCAATTTTTTATCCCATATAATAATAGGTTCCCATGGTAAAGTTGCTTGTTTACAGAGATTCGAACCGCGCGCGGGAAAAGGCTCTGAAAACAGATAGTGCATACATTTGCGTTTTTAAATCTGCATTTTTTTGCCTATTCGAGCTACCAAGTGTGGTGCTTGGCACAACTTAGGACCATTGTCAATGATAATTGTGTAAATACAAACCGTCACTTCACACATTTTCCTACTTCTATTTCATCATCATATCAGCCGAAAGACGCCCACTGCTTAGCATAGGCCTCCCCCAGAGATCTCCCCAACGGCCGGTCTTCCGTATCGAACTGGTACCTGCGATCTTTACCAGGTCGTCGGTCCACCTTGCGGGAGGCCTACCCATGCTGCGTCTTCCGGTACGTGGTCGCCACTCGACAACTTTCCTGCCCCATCGGCCATCTGTTCTTCGAGCTATGTACCCTGCCCACTGCCACTTTAGCCTGGCTATATCGGGTGACCTTGGTTGCGCATAAAATTATCGGAAGCGACGAGGCTTTATCTATACTAATATTATAATGAGGAAAGGTTTGATTTTTTGTTTGTTTGTTTGTATTGAATAGGCTTATACCCGTGTACCCGTAGTGGTACCCGTGCGAAGCTCGGGCGGCTGCTAGTATTTCATATGTCTCTATATATTCATACACATTGCAGGTGACTACAGCACAGCAATGAAGCACTACTCAGAGGCGATCAAGCGCAACCCAGATGACCCCAAGCTGTACTCCAACCGTGCGGCGTGCTACACCAAACTGGCTGCCTTCGATCTCGGCCTCAGGGATTGCGATCAGTGCTGCAGAATTGATCCCAAATTCATCAAGGGCTGGATCCGGAAGGGGAAGATTTTGCAGGTATGTTTTGGAATACCACTGGACGGCGAAAATAAATTTTGTAACAGGATAGTTCAGATGGTGGACATGATGATGAGTATAGATGGCCGTGTGGTGTCCGGCAGAGTAGAATAGCACCAACCCCTTGCACTCATGGGTGTCGTACAAGGCGACTAATGTTTTCGAGGCAAAAGATCAAGAGTCTCCGTAGTCTGGAAAATGGGCAGCAGCATTTTCCATTGTTATATTTAAACACTGCGTGTTGACAAAGATTATGGCAACAACCTCCCCTTTCGTGGGAGAGGCCCTAAGTCCTGCAGTGGACTGTTACGGGCTGTGATGATGATAGATGTATAAATACGCTTGGTCAATTCACACGCCGCAATCTAGCCCCGAAGTAAGCAAAACTTGCGTTATGGGTGCCAGAAAACTGATAACATACTTATACATTTTTAACACACTTAATATACATGTAACACCCAGACCCGTGAAATGATGAATTTTAATTTCTGCCCTGCTGAGAATCGAACCCGGGACCTCTGCGTGGCAGTCGGCATGTTGATTAACCGAACCACTCAGGTCGTCAAGGATATTCCACTATAGATCGCAGATACCACCTGGACGCGGAAGGCCTAAGGCCCTGTCTCTAGGGGAGGCCTATGCCCAGCAGTGGGTGTGTTCCCGCTGATATGATGATGCTGATGACTGATGATGATACCTTATATTCCCAGGGCATGCAGCAGGCGTCCAAGGCTCTGACAGCGTACCAGAAGGCATTGGAGCTGGATCCTAGCAATGCCGAAGCGTTGGAAGGCTACCGCGCCTGCTCCACACAACTCAACTCTAACCCTGAGGAGGTAGGTGCTTTTTCCAATATCAGCTGATGTTGGTTTTGTTATAATCTAGACGCATTCAAGGCTAGAGTGAATAGGCTGTTCCTAGACAGGCATGCTCCATCAAGGCTTACCACCAGGTGAGGTGGCGGTCAAATGCCTTTAGTCCAATAAAAAAAAAAGAGTGTCCGTGGCCCAATGGTTAAGGAGTCCGATTGATAGGCGAGAGGTACCGAGTTCGAACTCCAGTTCTTTTCTGAGTTATGTATTGTACATCAGTTGAACTCTAACCGATGCTCTTATGGTGAAGGAAAACATCCTGATTAAACCTGCATATTCAGGCGACTGAATGTTTCAAAATCAAAGTCAAATAATTTTATTCAAAATGGGTTTACAAAACTCTTATTGAACACTTGATGTTCAATTGATGTATGAAAAGATTGTGGGTTTAGTGAAGAAAAGAAAAGTAGGTTTCATACCTACACATTCATTCAGTAGAATGTGTAACCATGATGCAATCTGGTCAGGTTCCCCTGCTAACAGGATCACGGAGGTCAGATGGCAGTCGCTTATCTGCCAAATCTTTTCTTGGATCATGATCAAGGCGAACTCCTGGCCCTCATGCGCGAGAGCACAACCGCTACATTAACGCCACGATTATACTTTTCCCCTTGGTTTTGTTGGAATGCCTTTTTTTCTGATGTTGATAGAATCTCTAAACAATAAACTTTCCAGCAGGAACTTATTATTTTCCCGGGATAAAAAGTAGCCAATGTTAACTCTGTCATAATGTAGCATTCTATTAGTGAATGAATTATTTAAATCGGTCCTTTTGATAGAATCTTTGTTAACAATAAACTTTCCAGCAGGAACTTATCATTTTCCCGGGATAAAAAGTAGTCAATGTTAACTCTGTCATAATGTAGCATTCTATTAGTGAAATCATTTCTTAAATCGGTCCAGTACTTTTTGAGTTTATCCATTATCAACAAAAATACAAATCCTTATAATATTAGTGTAGACCTAAGGCTACAGCCGCGAACTCCAATAGCATGATTCCCTCTGGAATGACGTCACCACACGCAATTCAGATATTCTGTGACGTCATTCCAGAGGATGGTGTTATGCAATTGGAGATCGGCGGTACCGTTCCAGGTAGCTTTCTTAGACCCTAGAGAGTCGGAATAGGCAAATGTGACTTCGCTACTCACTATCCCCTAGCCACCTATCTAGTCTCTAGGCGCCCACGCGTGCCAATGCGGTCAATCCTACTAAATCTTCAAGGAACGAGCCTATAGTTATATCTTTGGCAACATATTTGCAGTACCCCGGTCGCTGCGGGGGGTGTCCATGGGCGGCGGTAATCACTTACAATCAGATGACCCGCTCGCTCGTTTGACTCCATCTATACTAATATTATGAAGAGAAACGATTTGTATTTTAGGATTTTTGCCGGCACCGCATTTGCTCCCCTTAGGTTTGTCCTCGACCCTTTCCATCAGTAGGTCTAGCACAAGTTGCTCTCGCGCGATAAGCGAGAAAAAGCGCGACATAGGTATTGCTATCTCTTTCGTCTTAGTATTGAGAGAAGGAGACAAACGCTCTCTCGCGGCGCGAGCTTTGTTGCGGACACACTTGTGCTAAAGCTACATGTGGGCAGTCCGTACGTGTGCCATCCTAAGAAATAAAAATAAAATATTTTTGTTTGCCGTGTGGTGTCCGGCAGAGTAGAATAGCACCAACCCCTTACACTCATGGGTGTTGTACAAGGCGACTAATATTTTTGAGGCAAAAGATCAAGAGTCTCCGTAGTGTGGAAAATGGGCAGCAGCATTTTCTATTGTTATATTTAAACACTGCGATCTCCAACCCGCCTGCCGAGCGTGGAGATTATGGCAATAACCTCCCCTTTCGTGGGAGAGGCCCGAAGTCCTGCAGTGGACTGTTACGGGCTGTGATGATGATTTTTGTTTATGAACAAGTCTGGTATAACAAACATGGTCTGTTACAATAAAAATGATCCATTACATTAACAATTCTGTTATAATTACAATAAACACGTGTAATTGTCTTAGGTGCGCGCGCGCGCGATGTCGGACCCCGAGGTGCAGGCCATCCTGCGCGACCCGGCCATGCGCTGCATCCTGGAGCAGATGCAGCAGGACCCGCACGCGCTGCAGGACCACCTCAAGAACCCCGACATCGCCGCCAAGATACAGAAGCTGCTCGAGTCGGGGCTCATCGCCATACACTAGGCTGCCGGGCGGGGCGGGGCGGGGCGGGGTCGCCGCGACCGCCAGGAAACTACCAATTTGGTAGAATTTTCCCGCGCTGGCAACATTTCGGGTTTCGCACGTCACGGGTGCGACCGCCTAACTGGATTATTTCGCGGTCTTTCTAGGTTGTCTTCTACCAATCTTTTCCCAAAGAAATTGGATTAATTTAGTCCCGTTTCTTTGGGCTAATATAATATAGCCGGGGACGAATTCGATTGAACGCGGAATAGTTATTGCTGTCATGCTTCATCTCGCTCGCTCGCGATTGGTGTCGTGAAAGGTGCGATCGAGATGACGTCAAAAAGCTTGTCGCGGTTGGGTGAGGCGGTAGCACCCCAGTTTTGAATTATTTAGAGGTTCCGACGAACAGGCCACATATGTAACCTGTGCAACGCATTAGGATATCTGAACTCTTCAATTTTTATAAAAACGTACACAAAGTTCCATACGATATTGAGTGTTTTCAAGTCATCTGTTTTCTGACAATTTCAAGGATACATACATTTACACTCCCACCCATATCGCATAGGGGTAGACAGTGACTAAGGTCCTCCTGACACCTAATTTGTCTCCATTAACGTCTGTTGGTAGGTTTAATAGGGGAATTTTAAGAGTCTAGAATAGTCATAATGCGTTGCATATGTTACGTACGTAGTGTCAGTCCCCACCTTACTCACCTTACTCCACTCATACTCACCACGTATCGGACTGCTGCTGCGATCGCCCAGAAAATTTACTCATTGGTAGAATTTTCCTCACGCTGGCAATATATATTAGTTTTTTTATTAAGTCACAATTTTGTAATGTGAAATTTTAAATTATGTACGCTGGGTTTTAGTTTTGCACTCAGTCTAGAAACCACTGATTTTAGTCTTATTTCCTGTAATGTTAAAGTTAAGATTTTTGAATATTTGTGTTTTTTTGCCTACCGAACAAGTAAAATGTTTTGAGGGTTAGGAATATTTAAATAATTAATAATATAATATTTATCACAATTTTATATATTGCGGTTAATATAAAAATGCAAATTGCTTGAAGATGTTCTTGTAGTAGGCTTATCTACCATTCCAAAGTATGCTTTTTCAATTCAGCTGCAATAGTTGAAATCGGTGCATTGGTGTCATACTTGTATGTTAGGTTTTACTTTAGCGTCTATAGTTTTACGCAAATATACTGCCTAATTGAATGAATTTACATAATATATTACAGTTTTGTAAGTTGTTCAATAAAGATTTATGTAGGCAAGACGTTGTTTTACTCATCTCCAAAAATAACATAAAATTACGTAGGTGATTTCCTTTCGCAACGAAGTCTAGGTTGAATGTTCGCGTGTTGTCCTACCCCTACCCTACACTACTCTATATTCCGTCCAAACTCACTTGTCCTATGCAGCAAATTATGTATTTAAATGGATATAGCAGCAGTATTCGTTGAAATTCACATTTTTTGTATTTCTTGTATAATTCAAGACATTTACACACAATATACGTAGCGTGATTGATACGGCAAGTCGTGATTTTGGGCATTGTTTGTTCACCAAATAAGACAAGTCGGTATAAACAGATCATACACATATCCTACACCTACTCTACCCCTCCCTACCCTTTTTTCTTACCTTTAACCAACCCTGTATTATAATACAGCGTTTTTTGTTCTGTTAGCTATAGCGAACAAAATAAATAATTATTGAAATCGGCCGTTTCCGAGTTATATCGAGACTAACGCAAAGCAATTTATTTTTAAATTGTATATTCAATTTGTGCCACTGTCAGGTTCCCTTGGTAGCAGGGTCACGGAGATCAGATGGTAGTCGCTCCACTGTAATTACCTGATCGCCAAATCCTGGACCATGGTCAAGGCGGAGCCCGGGCCCTCGTGCCCGAGAGCACAACCGGGACATAAACGCTAAAAGATGTTTTTTTTTTATTGGGGGTGAATATTTGACCAAGTCGCTACAGTTTAGGCCGACGTATTCACGAGCGGCACCGTAACTGGGAAAAAGCTGCATATTGCTCAAACTATAGCGAGATTTGTTGTATTGGCGAGACCGTTACATACATAATCACCAACGATATGTCGCACCCATCTGGTTAAATCAGCCATTTAATGAGAAGACTAGTCCTTTAATTAAACGCCGGCATTCAATTGAATGACTAGGACGAACGTAGATTTTACTAGCTTCTCTCGACGTTTAACTAGTTGGCTTATTAAAGCCAGCCCTTTGGCGACGGCTGAACTAAAATCAGGCAGGTGATTTCAAATTTAGTTCAAAATTTCGTGTCATTTTATATTTAATATTATAAAATAGGATAGTGCACTGTTGCTATTGTTCCTACTACATAGTTACAAGTAGTAAATAAGTTATAAATTTAAAGTTTTATTAAATATTTTTACTTAGTTTAATACGGTTATAGGTACCTACTCGCAATACTATTAATTGTATACCTACTTATTGAATATCTTGCCACTAATAATGTTTTATTAAACAAAAGTGATCTTTATAAATTCATTATTTTTTATCTTAAATAAAGTTTATCATTTAGATATACCCTTTAACAAAACGGCTAAATAACGTTCAGCCAAGTAGTTAAACGTTACATTTAACTACTTGGCTAGTTATCCTTTAGCCATTTAACTAAATGCCGGCGTTTGATTAACGGACTAGCCTTCTAAATAAATAGCTGATTTACCCAGTTGGCTGCGACAGATACATGCCATATGCTCGAAATACAGTCGAGTTTCGCAGAATATCCGCCGACATGTTTTGCAACTGCGTGTCGTTTTGCGACTAAACGCTTTTTAAACACTAGTGAAAGATGAAAATAAAAATATTTGTGAAACATGCTCATATATGTAGAACTCAACCATGACTGTACCGAATTTGTTGTAAATTGTAAATCTGTTTATACTGTGACGGAAAGCCGTCACCTCCATCGCCTTGATTCCGTACCGAAAGCGTAACAAAGGATCTCATGTTTGAACCTCTGTCCCAGTCTAGATCTATGGATCCTTGAATGCCCAGCCGCTTCAATAAGTAAGTAAAGTGTGGTCGCAGAGCAGGAAAAAATCGTTCATTGAGCTGATACTACCTGTCTCTGTAGCTCCAGCGTAAATATATTGAATCACAGTCCCATAGATTCAGAGACGCGAAACTGTGCGAGGGTGATGCATTATCTATACATAGTACTAGCGGACCCGACAGACGTTGTCCTGTCTACACGTCTTTAATTTGAAAAAGCTAAAACATTCTGACAAAATTGTGAATCTAAACCATTCCCAGATCCCCTTGAACACACACAAAAAATTTCATCAAAATCGGTCCAGTCGTTTGAGAGAAGTTCAGTGACATACACACTCACAGAAGAATTATATATATAAAGATAAAACAACGTCGCTTCCCACCGTCTCTCCCTATGTACGCTTAGACCTTTTCAACTACGCAACGGATTTTGATGCGGTTTTCAGTGTGATTCAAGAGCGAGTAAAAAGGGTAGGTATAGACAAAGATCTGTACGCGAACGAAGTGGCGCTGGGTCTACAAGTATTATAGATAATCACAAGATAAGTAGTAACAGGTCAATGTACGAATTTAATCCTACTCCGCGGCCGCATCTTTAGGTATAATTTTATCTACAGGACCAGAGAGTACATACCGAGTTTCAATTCGAGACAAAATGTCACACATCTCTATAACACACACTAATGCAAACGCAGGGATGGAACAAGGCAGCCCATCTGCTGATAAGTTATATTTTGCTACGAATTTCCACTCGTAACGAACATAAACAAATCTGACTTGTGGGTATATTTCGCTCCAGACGATTTCATAATTTTTTTAAACATGTCCTTATAATTTAATATTGTCATTATATTAAAAGGTAAGGTGTCTAGTGAATCAAACTCACGCCCTGATACCTACTACCGTCTTTTTGATCTCTCGATCCTACATACCGTGAATCGGCTGTGTTGCAAAAAGGTGGGTTTGATGATTTTGACCGGTATAAATGTTTATAGGTTGCCTCATAACTTCTAAACTAAGTAGGTACCTACTTACTTATCGTTAGAAGTATCTACATTATATACAGGTTGGTCTATGTGACTTCGCAATAAATTAAATATGATGCCCTCGAGAGGACATAATCATGAAAAAAAACAATGAATAGAATAGGTACATTAATATATTAAACAGGCAACACATTCTTTATTTTTAGTAAAAATTCATATAATGATGGTGCACCAGGACAGAAGCACAAAATAGAAAACTAACAAAAGGTCCACTCCCGTCGTCTTCGAAAATTATTACCTAAACTTGCCGACTCACTAGGGTTGCTACTGTATTTATTCTGAATTTTAAAAAGAGTATTTAAAAGATCGACTAATGTCCCTTGCAAAGGACCAAAATCTAATCCTTCCCATAATGTGATCATATTTGCTTCCCAAGCTGTTCAGATGGTGTTCATTTATATTAGATTTTCCATACCAGCTTCAGACATTAAGCCTTTAGTAGGCGTAATAATAATCTACTGTTTAATCACTTTTTAAAAATTTATCACCACCTGATTATATCATCAAACCCTGAGAATAACCTTTCCCTGACCTGGGATTTGACCCACTTCCCTGTAATCAATTGAATTAAAAATTTCATACACATGTATATTGATGGAAATGCAATACGTGCTTAGTTACGTACAAGTACTTTTATTTTATCAATAATAAAATATTCATTTTAAGTCGACACTTCAACGAATTCTCGCGTTAACAATCGCGAATGAGCACTGCTTGAAACTGCTTGAGAATGCCTATAAACGTAACGTCAATGTGTGCGTGACGGAAATGGCGCATTGTTTCCAGTGGACCTTCTGCTTGGGGCGGGCCGTTCTTTATTTTGTGATAGAAGGGACTTGCGTCTACTTATTATCTTGTTTTTCAAAATGTTTACAACGCAGCACTTCCAATTTGCAACCCAGACATCAGCATGTCTGGTCTTTAGGAAACCTAGAAAAACATATAAATGTACAAAAACGTAAAATTGTTTAATAAAATGTCTGAACATTTAAAATGTCATTTACGGACATTTTTGATATGAAACCCTAATTAATATATATAAAATTGGACCGCTATTTACAAGATTTAAGTATTAAATTTCTATACAATTAATACTAAATGCGACCCTGTTAGCATCAAAATATTTTCGTACCTATTTAGACACCGAAGTATTGCTCAATTTTCCAATAATTTTAAATTTATCTCTAATGGCATGTTGTTTTAAGGTAAAGCATTTTAATTATTGCAAATTCACACTATTAAGATGCATATTTTTGTCACAATTTCTAAAATTGATTCCCGATCGCCGCGACCACGAATGAAATTACTTACCGATGAAAAGATAATCCAGGTGTGTATCCATAATTTGCGCTTTCAAATTAATGTGCACTAAATTACACCGTCTTTTAAATGGTTTGATTAAAATTTTATTTGGAAATTATAAAATTTACACCGATGTTTTGGTCTCGAGGAGCGTGAGCAACATGTCGAACGTTCAAAAAATTGCGCGCGGCATTTTCGGATAACTTATTCAAATAAATGGAAAAAAAACGGGATAGCAAGATTAATAATCATTGTAGATTGTAGAGTGAGCGAACAGGGAATATTTGTGATTTGTGTCTAGTCTGTTATGTCTGTGGTTTACAGCGGCGACAGCGCCTCCTATTGTCAGTATCTCAGAACTTGTTGGCCATTTTCAGTCAGCTTCGCAGTGTTCTTAGTACTGTGTAGTAGAACTTAGTAGTTAGTTAGTTTTCTTCTACCATGCGCCGAGTTCACGTACTATACTGTGCTACAATCTTATCTGACCCGGTGACAGACTGGGTGGCACTGTTTTTGGCATTGACATGTCAGTTCAAATACACTTCAAAACGAAATGCCGCTATTTCTCCACAGTTTCAGTTTGGCCACCGGGTCACATGAAACGTTCATGGGGTATTTATTTGATATAAGTTTGTGGCACTTTATCTATACGAGTTCCTTTTTATTCTATAGAAGTCTTACTGCGTTACCTAACGTATTTCTATTATTTACCAGAATATGTGTCAGATGTATCGCCTTTTTGATCATTATGACGCGTTTACGATGGTCACTTTTTTTCTTAGGCCAGCTCTAATAAAAGAATGACCGGACAACTCAGCGAGTGATTCGAGCTTTGTCGCCATAGTAAAAGTTTTAGAAAATTAAAAATCCTTTCCAATGATATATCGCTCTTAGTTATTGATCATTGTGGGCTGAAATTTCCACCACTAAATGAAGTTTATTTTAATGTATCCCACAGCGATCCGAGAGTTGTATAAAATAAAAGGTGTAGAAAATGAAATCTCCGTTATAATCTTCGTTAGTGAAAAGTGTAAATAAGAATAGTAGATTTTTAAGTTTTCGTATGGCAACTGGAGTTTTGACACTTGACTTGACAGTGACGGTTGACAGTTGACACTAACTATGTTTGGCACGTTGATCAGCTGATTGGCTATTGCTGATTCACACACGATTTTCGCGAGGCACGTTTACTGTATTTTAGCGATTGTATTACGCTTTGTTAGTTCGTTGGCATTGTGTTTATTACATTTTAAGAAACAATAACTTCGATTAGCACTGTTTGAAGCAAGTGATAAGATCACTAAGTGATTCATTGAACCTAATCTCGACTATGTACGAGTGTGTGATCATGTGCATAAACAAATAAATCACTCTAATTACTAATCGTTAAATAGAAAGTGTATTGCCGAAATTACAACATCACTGTGAGTATATTTTGTACATATTTATGGATTTATGTCGTTATGCGTATTCTTTCTGTGCTAATTTAATTATTTGACCACAAGTACTTATTTGAAGTCAAAGATAACAATATTATGTTGTATGTATGTGTTAGATATCGCTTGTTTTTAGGCCAGCATTTTGTCGTTTATCAGCAGTTTGTATAATCAGTTTTTGTTAGGTATAGTGCATGCCTTATCTTTGGGTATTTATCAGGTTTTGTTGATATGGAATATAACTTTTTTCGGTTAGAAGATACCAAAGGGTGCAACTCCAACCGTTTTTTCATGTAAAAATAAAGTACCTGCAGGATTTTCTCATGTGTACAATAAATAAATAAATTGGTAATATATCAATTAAAACACTTTTACACACTAGTTACACATTGTATTTATATACTCTTAATAAATTGCGACCGGTTTCTTACATCATCTTCTGGCATTTTTTGCCATAATATAACGGAGTTCTATCATGAATGTACAACACAAAGTGTCAACTACTTAAATAGTTAATAAATGAGTATAGATAAAGCATAACTTATTCTGTTCTCGTAACTGTTTACTAGATTATGTCGCATTGTTGCTGAATTTATTGTTTGTACCTCTATTTTATATAAGCGGTTACTCTTTATCTGCATTATTTGAATCTACGATTTGTAGTTAGGAATAACGGGATTTTGAGATTATTTTCCTGGTTTGAATTAATAAGGGACATTGATATGAGAATCGTAATTTTATTTAGAATTGAATTAATTTCCTAAACAAGTAAAGAAGAATAGGTATCCTAAAATAGTTCAATCAAAAAAAATTTTTTTTTTTTATTACTTTACTAGCCAGGCATTTGACCGCCACCTCACCAGGTGGTAAGTGACGATGCGGTCGATGATGGAGCATGCCTGGCTAGGAACAGCCTATTCACTCTAGCCTTGAAGGCATCCAGATTATATTGATCAGGGAACACACTCGCAGGCAACGCATTCCACTCCTTAGCCGTACGCATTATAAAAGTCGAGCCAAAGCGGTTCGTGCGGATAGTTGGAAGATCCACGACATAAGGATGAATTGCTCGCCCGGATCGCGTCTCCCGATGGCGGAAAGGGGCCGGCGGAATGAGGTCGTGCAACTGCTTCGCACACTCTCCGAAGTGCAACCTGTAGAAAACCGACAAACGCGCAACCCTACACCGATGCTCGAGGCTCTGCAGCTTAGCCTCAATTAACTGCGGATCACAAATTAATCTTTGCACGTTTTTCCACCGAATCCAAAGCAGCCAGTTGGTATTTGGCTGATCAGAGGTGGCAGCAGTACTCCATGCAAGATCGGACTTGTGCTTGATATAATTGAAGCAACTGCCTTGAAGTGAAGTACCGCTTGACCTTCGAGAGGATTCCAAGTTTCTTTGCAGCAGTCTTGGCTTTTGATTCGATGAACTGTCCAAAGTTGAGATTGGTTGATAGCTCAACACCCAGGAGCTGTAGGTTGTCGGTAATTTCCACAGACACATTCCGGAAAGTCGGAGCTAGATGGAATGGACTCCGTTTAGCGGAAAACAAACACGCCTGTGTTTTGGTGGCGTTGAACGACACTAGATTGGCTTCGCCCCAATCGGACACTGCCTTGAGAGCCTCGTTAAAGCGACCAACCATGGCCTCTCGACAAGACTGAATATCGCCCCTGTTAGCTTTTGCACCTGACAGATATCTATCCGAAAATACATAAATCACAAAAATACATAAAAATCTACAGTCAAACATACATAATCTATAGTCATTTATTCCTAGCAAAATGTAACATTTTTAGAGTTTGTATTTTATATAATGTCCCTGCTCTTTGTGTGGTTTTTCTCATTAACCTCCTCCAGGTTCTTTCATTGACCTATGTGTCCAATATGGCCCAGCAGTAAGCTAGAAGTTAAGAAACTTTTTTTGTAAGGATGTTTAATGCTCTAGTCTGAGTTTGGATCTATCCTAATTTTCAGTCTACTGACTCTGTTCTGTAGTTTTAGTCTTGAAATGCTACTCGCTCCATGGCTCTGTAACATTTAGCTAAATGCTTGTGTTGGCCCTTGGTTAGTGATCACATTTAGCAACAAAGCAACTGTAGGTCTCTCAAAAATGAGGAGTGATTCTATGTGTGGTCAATAAAGCGGTTGTGGGCCTAGGGTCCGGCTGATCAAGGCAGGGGTAGGGTGGAGTAAGGTTGATGTAGGGGTAAGACAAGACGCGAACAAAGTCGTGCCGGGTTAACTAGTAATAGTCATAACAAATTCGTACAGAACAGAGAAATATTGACATTTTATAAGAACATAAACGGAATTGAAAGTTAGCTACAATGCTGAACATTTCTTTCTAAGTACATGTTTCGTTATCTAATCTTTCATGTGATAACTAAAACAACATTAAGGTTTGGTTTATGATATGGACTTTGGTCAAACTGAGGTGTGTTTTACTGAAAATGAAAAAAGTATTTATTGAATTAGGATTACGTTAATTAATATCTTTTCAAAAGTCAAAAATCTAACGGAAACCAAAGGGAAAGTTAAGCGAGCTCATCCAGGTAGAGGGCGACGCATGCAGAACGATCAGCGCGTACGAGGGCTTACTCCGATTGGGCTGACACGATTGTTGTCAAGCTGTTTTGTTTGTTCCTAAACAGACGATATGAATCAGACGAATATGGCGACCGCTTACTTACTGCGACACAAATAAAATGAGTTGTGCCTATTTTGTGTCAAAGTGTACTTGAAGGTAGGATGCTACTCTTTCCTATCCTGTGTTCCGATCGTCGCTATAATTCCTTGGGCTGTTGAGACTCGGAGCCCGAAAATTACGCTACTCATACTAGGAGTGTAGGAGCATGCACCTAGAAGTCTATGTCATGTGTAGGGGACAACCAACTTATTCCCAACTAATGAAAATTAAAAATTAATGAAAAAATGCAACAAACGGACTACTTATCGCGGCTCATTATATTTTTACATAGGTACTTAGCAAATGTAATACATACCCAACAGCGTAGGTATATTGCCCCGAAATTTATGCAAAATTTGTAATTTTAATTAAAATTCACATACTCTCGCCATTAACAAGGTTTATCGTGCCATTATCATAGTAGGCAACACAGTGAGCAAAAAAGCGAGAGGCTGCTCATAATCTAGATTGACTGAACAACTAAAAGATTTGGGAAACGGGAACGGGCCCCCTACCTGGATGAGCTCGCTTAACTTCCCTTTGTTTACCGTTAGATTTTTTACTTTTGAAAAGAGATTAATTAACGTAATCCTAATTCAATAAATACTTTTTCATTTTCACATCAACGTCTTACCGAGTCGCCTAAATTGTCATCTAGATAGAAGTCGACTGACAGAATTGTCTTTCGAGTAGGATCACACATAGTCACGATCTTCAGACATGAAGGACCGATCTGAGGGAGACGTCGGTGGAGGTAGACAACGACATCGACCTACTGGTATAGTCTCAGAGAAATCGGAAATAAATTTACTGGCATACTTTTCGAGAGGGGTTCGAAACGTGTCATTTGCATGTCAGGAGCACTAACCACTAGGTTATACCATCATGGCTATTTTTACCGGAGCCAAAGAGGAACACACGATATTTGAATCGCAGTAACAGTTTCCCGGGCCACAAATGGGCTATGATGGATGAATCTGATACAGAATATGATTTACTTACTGCGCTTTCTCAGCGACCCAGAGGACCTTGGCATAAGATGCCACTCATGTCAATCCTAAACGGTTTCCTTCCATATCGGCCTCTGAAGCTAGGACAGATTCTTCAGCGTTTCTTCCAGCCAGCAGTATCTAGAAACCACCAGACGTTTCCCATTCGGACGTCCGAAATATATAAATATGATTTAAACGTAATAAAAATAAAATTATAAAGCGTTAATCACTAAGCTGACATATAAAAAGATTATAAAATTACGCATTAACTCCTTAAGATAAACCTTCCGATAAGATACTGCAGACTATTCTATAGATTCTATGAATGTACCTGTGTCTGTCACTGGCGTAGGGTATGGATTGGGATTAAAATAAAACTACTCGATTGAGGCAGCCTTTAGTACAATGCAAAGAGCATATGACCACCTTAAGAATTACATTTCTTTGCACTACTGTACAGTTGCTTAAAGGTTTTATAGCATTCATGAACTAAGTTTTTATGGGGTAAACGACGAGTCCTTTGAGTATAAGGGGCATCTAATTCTCCCTTCTTTTAGCAAACTGATTTTGGTTAAAGATGCACCAAATGCCGTGAATGTTGCTGTAGTGGCAAAGGAAAATTTTCTTGAAAATTGAAAGTAGTAATGCACTTATGTTCTTGTACTGTACACACTGCCGTGCTAATGTTAAGAGCAGTAATTTGGCAGCAATAATGAAAAAGACAGAAAAGCCGATCTTCTGGGCACTCTCTTTGCTTCCAACAAAATTGAATGACGACGCGAAGGCCCCGTATACCGCGCTGCAGGAGTTCTTCTGCGGAGCACTCTTCTCTGTGGACGTCGTCAATCCAGTGGGCCTGATGGGACAGATCCAGCTTCTTCCATTTGATCGCGTTCAACGTCAGGCGGCCCGAAATGTCGACAACGAGAGTCTCGCCTGCCGGCCTGACAATCTGGCTTTACGGAGAGAGAAAAACCCCCGACCAAGTTTAAATTTTTTCTAAACTACTGCACCGAGATCAACAAACCATCTCGATTAAACTGCCTTTCAAATTAATAAAACCGCATCGATATCAGCCCGGGGTGGGCTGATATTTTATTTTTATTATTCTGGTCTCCCCACACATACAAACATACACAGGGCCAGAGATACACACGGGTCAAACTAACACGCCACTTTTTTGTCGAGGTTTAATAAATAGGAAAAGTACTGTCTATGTGCATTAAAAGCATGTACATACATTTGCCTGTTTATCACCCACAAACTGACTGATTAGGGGGCATGTCTATCTAATCCTAAAAATATTTTAGTGGTTATTCATTCAAAGGCGCCGCCAAGGCCGCGCAAGGCCGTCCGATGTGGCCTGATGATTGCAATCAGTTGATAGCAACCGGACAACGTGACGGCTCGGATAATTATTACACTGTCATCCTGACGACCTGAGTGGTTCACTTGGTAAACATGCCGGTTGCCACGCAGAGATCCCGGGTGCGATTCCCAGCCGAGTTTAAATTGAAATGATGAATTTTAAATTCTGTTACGGGTCTGAGTGTAGTATGTATAATATGTATGTATTTAAATATAAAAAGTATATAACTTAGTTATCTAACACCCATAACACGAGCTTTGTTTACTTTGGGGCTAGATGGCGCTGTGTGAATTTTTTTTCATTTTGAGTCATATAGCTCCGGTGATTAATGAATGAATGAGCCAGCGGAGCGAGCTCAAATTTTATATTTTGGGTTTTATAACCTGAGCCAATTGTAATAAAAGCAACTAAAATGAATGATTTCTCGAGCGGAGCGAGCTCAAAATTTCTGACAGGTTGTCTCTGGGGATGCTAAGTGATCATAATTAAAATAAAATATGTCATATCATGCATGAATGGACTAGCTCATAATCTCGATTTTTTTTTATATTTGTTGTTTTTAAAGCAGGTGTGATCAATGAATGCAAATCAATGAATAAGCGATTTTTTTGGAGTAATAACTCTTAATTGATTGGTGAATGTTAATGATAAAAAAAGTAACAGATAACAATGAATTAGCGAGTGAAGCGAGCTCGAAATTTTTGATGTTTTGGGGACACGCTGGGGTGACCGCCAGAATATTCATTCTGGGAGAGGGAGGTCAGTGAGCTAGGAATTTTTTGCCTTTGGCCTTAAGCCTTCTACAAGTATAATATAAGTTTTTACATAAGGTCCGCACAAAATATATCGGCGGTCCGGATCTAGACCGCTGTGTGCCATTTGGTGACCCCTGTTCTTGTATGATCCCTGATTTCGAAAGGAAATCGCTAGCAGAGCTTGTTAAAATGTGGTAATTACCATTCAAATTCTAAATCGGTATTATTACGAAACGCGTGCCCAATTTATCATCACAGATAACTTGTTAAGCCAATAATAACAATTCTATTGCGACATTCAGTTGTTGCTGTGGCGTTGGACACGCAGCATTCATTGATTGAAACCATTTAGATTAGAATAAAATGGATAACAGTAATTATTCCGAAAACAATAGTGAAAGTAAAGTAGTGGATTCCGAAAACAAAAGTGGAACTAAAGAAGTGAGTACAGAGAACAAAAGTGAAATAAGAGAAGTAGAAAAAGCGGCAGTGCAACAAGCTGATGTGAAAAATGCAAAGGATTCAGGTAGAAAAGTAGTTGCAATAATATTGCGTTGCGAATATTACATATATATATTTTTTTTTTTTCCGCTCATCGCAAAGGAAATGGGCACCCTCCGGTATAGCGGTTGGGAGGGAGGAGGTGAACTCTCATGAGTACCAGCCGGCCGGCCGGACTGGTTATGCACGACTCGCCAAAAAAGGGCCTAGGCGCATACGTGCTAAACACCCCCTGGGAGCACCTGCAGCCCTAAGGGCTTTTCAGGTTTCATCAGATGCTACACCCCGTTGGGACGGGGTGCGCTCTGCGAATCCGCATGCAAGGCAAGCAAGACGCGGGCGTCTACGTTCCAATCTTATACCATAGATTTTTCACCTACCCGCGGAAACAACTTTGGTTTCTAATGCGTACAGCGAAGGATTCAAATTGCCGTATGGTGTCCAGTAGCCGTATTCACAATGGCTCGGAAATCGGATTCAGATACGGACTCGACAAGGGACCCCGCAAAAGTTCTTAGGAAAATGTGGTTTCAGTTAATTTTGATGAAATTTTCATATGTTATAGAGAGTAGAGTTTCCGTGGAATCTATCGGGATTCTGAATAACAGTTTTGGAATCGATCGACACGGATTCGGCGCTCACGAATTTCGTGTCGAATCGTTCGGAAACGGTTTCGAATCATTGTGAATGCGGCCGCAGTAGAGTAGAATAGCACCTACCCTTTCGACTTAAGGAGTCGTACAAGGCGATCAATGTCTGGGGCTAACCAGCTAGAACCTCATTATACCATACATGTGCAGCAGCGTTTTACGTATAGTGCTTTCTGCACTGCGAGTGCAACCATGTCATGTCACTCAGCATGAGCCTCGGCTCCGGCCGTGGCTCATGCTGAGGGAGGTCCTTTTGTTGACAAGGTGTGCCACAGCACAGCAATTCCGAATCGATATAATCATTTTGTAATTTGGTACATATATTTTTTATTTGTATGATTATTGTTTATTTTATATTATGTGATTGTTGTAATGTGGTGTCCTTGTTAATCAATAAATATCTTTCATTCTTTCATTCCATGTACTAATGACTCTTTTCTGAGTTAAGTACATTAGTTTAACACTAACCGATGCTCTTACGAAAGAAAACAACGTGATGAATCCTGCACCATCAGGGAACTAAATGTGTAACAATGACCAAGCAAGGCAGCTTTATAATCTGGACGCCTTCAACGCTAGAGTGAATAGGCTGTTCCTAGACAGGCATGAGGTGAGATAGCGGTCAAAATCCTGGCTAGTCTGATAATAATAAAAAGAAAAACAACCTGCCAACTCCCTACTAATGTGGAGGGCTCGTGAACTGCTGCTGCGATGATGTCCAGGATCACTTAAATACGTTGCCTGCGTCCGAGTCTATTCCTTGATCAACAGTAACAAAGGTTACTTGTAATCTAGTACAGGCTTCAGTCTCAACACAGGGTAATTCCATATGTAACTAATACTACATTTGACACAACTTTCGTTTTCTTTGTGGTAAAAGATATGTGCATAAAAAACGGTTAAATATGGTTTATTTAACAAATGTAAATGTTTCGAACACTACATATAAAAATAGATCGTGTTGGTAATCTTCAGAAATCTTCCTCGATGCAACCTTTATAATTGTAATTTCTATTTGTAGTTGAAGTACATGAAGCAAATGATTGGGATGTTGAAAATTACTTGTATAATAATTATGTGCATAATTAAAATACTAAAGTGTTACCATCAAACTATATCTACTATTTTTACAACGAAAACCAACATTAATATTTTTTTTCATTTATGGTAGACTTTTACGTGGAATTAGGTACCCACACATAATACAGATAAATGAAATTCAATGTAACAATTGTAAATATGGGGAAAATAAATAACGATTTATATATAGAATGTTGTGATGTGAATCAGTTCAAGCCCAGAGAATAAAATCTGCTTAAATTATATGTGTTTCTTATACAATTCACGACATCTATACACAGTGGATATACGTAGCGTGATTGATACGGCAAGTCGTGATTTTGTTACGAGTATTATTCGTTTACCGAAGAAATCGTGTTAGCCATAGAAATCAATGAAAGTAGTGTGTTAGTCATGAAGAGTAAAGAGGCTACCTCTTTACTCTTCACGACTAACACATGTGGTGTCCGGCAGACTAGAATAGCACCAATCCCTTACACTCGTGGGTGTCGTACAAGGCGACTAATGTTTTCGAGGCAAACAATCTAGAGTCTCTATAGACTGGAAAATGTGCAGCAGCGTTTGTCCAGTGTGTTTCCAGTGTTATATTTATTACACTGCGATCTCCAACCCGCCTGCCGAGCGTGGAGATTATGGCAATAACCTTGCCTTTCGTGGGAGAGGCCATAAGTTCTGCAGTGGACTGACATGGGCTGTGATGACCGAATAAAACTAGTCAGTCCGGACTGATTTTAGACAGTTTTTTTATAAGTTGTTTTGTGAAGGTGCTTCAACAAATGTGTTTGCAACTGTTGTCCCTTTTGTTTTGTTGCAAATGTTGGAAACAGTTTCAAAATTTTCAAACTGTTTCGATTGTTCCCAGACCGATGTCCGAAGATCGACTTTTGTAGGTATTTGTTGTTTGTTACAAATGTTGCAGAAAGTTTAATTTTGTTTATAAATGTTTCATATGCACTAACAGCGGATGTTTCAAAAATTTTACCAACTTGATAATCATAATCACTTTATTGCTTTGTATTAAAAAAAATGGTTTCAGATGTTACATTTTTTTTAAATCACACAAGAACTCTGCTAGGGCACTGCAAGTTACAAACAACATTTTTTTACAAAGACAAAATTACGACGTTATTTTATGGGCCCAACAATAGTGCTTTACGTAACTAAATTAACCATTTTAAACCTATGTATTACAACCTAATACATATGACCTACCTACATAAACTTATAAAGCTAATATTAACAATAACATTATCTATATTTAAATTGGTATCAAGTTACTTACTTTCTACAAATTATTGAACTGATTAAAAGCATTTATTTAAAAATATCAATGTTATTACTAAAGAAAGACACCCCGAATGTTGTTGGTGTCCATGGGCGGCAACGATAGCTTACCATCAGGTGGTCCTTGTGCGGATTAGATTAATGTTTAATTGTTCATTATAAATTGTGTTCCGTATTATTATTTTTAATGTTATTCCCCACTAAATTGCTTTTGTTAACTCTGTTTGGAACAACGGGGCCTCCTGACACAAGTAAACCTTTACTTAAACGGAGACCCATACAACTCATAAAATAGTGATTGTAAAAGTTGATGGAATAAATTTACATAATACGTTGTCAACTGAAAATCCTTTTTTGCGCAGTATAGTACTTCAAAGAGCCCAAATACGATATGCTTATCTTGTTGCGTAGATACATAAGTTTCTGACTCCATAATCAATACATCCCGATACAATATTAATACATTGTCATCCAAGTTACATAGTTATACCTTGAACGCCGGGAAATGGGTCAAATTAGGCCTGCGAGATTCCTGTGAAGTTAACTAAAATCTTGTAAAAAACTCTTAAACTACAGAAAAACAGCAGAACACCAGACCACAAAAGATGGTGACGTGCAAAATCGGGCTGCTGCTCGGCTTCGGAGCAGCAGGCGTGGTCTTCGGGGCCCTGGCTACCATCTTCTGGCCGCCGATCTTCATGGGGCAGCTCAAGAATGTATGTATTGATTTAGGTTATTTATTACCACGTATTAGTTATAGCGCAGAACTGTAAATTACGTAGCGAACAAATGTCTGGCCATGCCATCCCGCCAGGAAGGAGAGGCTGGCTCAAAAAGCGGTATGACATGCGTGCCAACAAACTCGCCACCAGGATGCCGAACAAGAACGAGTATGAAAGCGGACCCTGCACCCTCACGCAAAAGCACAACCGGGATTAACGCCAAGTTAAGCATTGACCATCTGGTGTCCGGCAGAGTAGAATAGCACTAACCCCTTACATTCGTGGGTGTCGTACAAGGCGACTAATGTTTTCGAGCCTAAAATCTAAAGCCTCCGTAGGCTTGAAAATGGGCAGCAGCGATTTCCATTGTTTTATTTGTAATACTGCGATCTCCAACCTGCCTATCAAGCGTGTAGATTATGGCAATGACCTCCCCTTTCGTGGGAGAGGGCCTGGTCCTGCAGTGGACTGTTATGGGCTGTGATGATGAAGCACTGTTAAGCTTGTGTTCACCAGGGAGCAATATCACTGGCTGTGTCACGCCACACGTCGCCCAGGCCACGATACTCGGTGTCACAAGCAACTAAAGCGCAACTCGGTCTTTCTGAACCTGTAAACAGTTGCAACCTTCCAACGATGGAGTTCGGTGGTTCAAAATGCTCTGACGTTGATTTAAGGTGTCAAAATTTGATATAAATGAAATTTGTCAACAGCCCATGACAATACATTGCAAGAGGTCTAAAAGGTCACATTAGCGTTTCATATTATGATTTATATTAGAGTGCCACGAACTTGGCCAATACTTTAACGCGACGCCATTTTGAATTGTCGTGTTAATGTCAACAACAGCGACGCTGCAGTTAAGTTAAGATGTTTTTTTTTTCATTTTTTCAATCACATTATGGAACGCTGTGGCCTTTTTAGACCACCTGGACTTATGTTGGACGTTTTTTTTATTCTATGCAGTGACAAACGAGCAGCAACCCACCTGATGGAAAGTTACTGTCACACACGGTTACTGTCGCCCATAACATCATACGATTTATGCATTTAAGATGCAGGCAACAAAAATGAAGAACCGCAGGTGCTTTATCACTGTGAAGACTATGGTCTACGCATCTCGCATACGCATAAGGCATCCTGCCTTATCCTTAAAATTGTTGCTTGGCGGTAGAATAGATAAGGCGGTGGTACTCAGGTGGACTCCTCAGGCTTGACAGAGTCCTACTACCTGACAAAATGATCCTTTGCCCACAGATGATGGCGCTGACGAACGAGTCGATGAGCTTCGACATCTGGCGCGAGGTCCCGATCCCGATGTACCTGGAATGCTTTTTGTGGAACGTTACCAACGTGGCTCAGATCATCGACGGGACTGATACCAAGCTGAAAGTGGAGCAACTCGGCCCGTACGTTTATAGGGAGCAGCATACTAAGGTGAGAAGGGTTTGGATGCGCGAGAACCACTGACATTTAGGGACATAGCGCCACGGAAATTGTGGTACTTCTTGTATGGACCGGTCCGGGCGCGGTCCGGCTCTGCCTGGCATTGTCGGGCGCTGCCCGGCTCTGTCTGGTATTGTCGGGCGCGGTCCGGCTTTGCCTGGCATTGTCGGGCGTTGCCCGGCTCTGTCTGCTATTTTCGGGCACGGTCCGAAAATAGCATCGTGGAATGGGAGTGCTCCGGCCATGGGGCGGCCCACGTGTCACTGTGTGTTTCCTTCCTACTTTCCCACCTTTTTGACGATTGAAAGAGATATTTAATGTCCAAATCAATAAAGTAATTTTGAGTTGAGTTTGAGACCGGTGAATGGTATCCCGTATTTTTTTTTTTTTTTTTTTTTGTTATCCGGCAGACAAACAGGCATGCGGGCCACCTGATGGAAAGTGGTCACCGCCGCCTATGGACATCAGCAACACCAGGGGAGTCACCAATGCGTTGCCCGCCTCTGAAGAGATCTCTAATATACCTCTTGAACAATCCCATGTCATAGTCCAAAGGAAACACTGTGGCTGGGAGCTCATTCCACATCCGAATCGTACGAGCGAGAAACGTTCTTTCAAACCTTCGCGTGGTGACCAACAGAGGGTCTACGTAGTGGGGATGAGTACCCAGCCAACGGCGGGTGGTGCGAAACCTATATGGTATAGACTATATCAGCTTTTAAACTCCAATTCTGCCGGTCGGAACCGAATATATTCCGAACAAAACTCTTCGCTACAGTCCACTGCGTAGTGAATATGCGCGGGGCTTTACGTAACTATCACATATCGCGTGGCTGCACTATCCGTAGGAAGCGGCTGCGCCTATCTAAATATTACGTATAACTTTCATTAAAACGTATCACACACAGCTGAAATTGCTACTGGTTAGTTCGGATATTAGATCGCTCTTATGTCGATGACTGCAAGAGTTATTATCGAACCGCTTGTGGTTCACGCCTTGTATGTGTTGTTTTCACTAAGAAGTCATTACGCTTTAGGGTCAATTGAAGGTGGCTAGACAATATGGTGCAAGAGGCATATTATTAGCTTATAGTCTGTTAACAAAATCAAAATGAGATAACTAATTGCGTTAGTGGATTTAGGCGTGGTTCTGAATTATCAGTGAGATAGTGTATCAGCTGAGCGTTTTTCATACATTTTATATGCTGTCTATCGATCAAGTAGTTGGCCCGATAGTCTCTTTGTGACTACAGGGTGTCAAGAAAGGCCACATTAGCGTGTTTCATAATATGACTCATATTAATTGGTCACCAACCTATCTGATGCGTCGCTGTTGACATTACCATACAAAATGGAGTCAGTTAGTTCCAGTATTGGCACCGTATCATATAAGTATGTAGCTCTCTAATATGAATCATAATATGAAATGCTATGTGGCCTTTTTAGACCCCCAGATGCAATAAAAATGTCAAAATTGGACAAAAATAGTTTTTTTTAAAGTTTCCAAACAGATTTTTGGAGATGTTACCTTTCTCTCTATCTCTCTTAACAAAAGAGAACTAAAGGGCAAAAATACCATTTAAAAAATCTGTTCTCATTACAAACATAATAAATAATAATTGTTTTATGATAACACCAACTAATGTAAACATCAGATGGCCTTTGCCCAGCAGTGGGATGATTCAGGCTGATATAAATATAATAAATGACGTAAACATCCGTTCTAGACCATCGATGACACATGGGGGCACAAATTGGTCTTCGAACTGGTGTCTGACCATTTGTGAATCAGTTGTACCTACTTGTGACTAATTTATTATTAAATTCGTTATCTCTGCAGTTTAAAGTCTTTACCCGACTGCGCTAAAAGGAAGGTTACCTTACTATGTATAGGGCATGAAAACGTCATTACCGCTTTCCGTAAGGGCTGTTTGCTCAAAAGACGCCCACTGCTGGGCATGGGCCTCGACCAAATCGATACAACATATCGAATTCTCCCAAACCAGTATAAACGGAGCTAACGTTGCTATGCGCGTCTTTAGAGACGCTAGCGCATCTTATACTGGATTTGGGTATATCGATATGCTGTTGACTGTAGGTGTAATGGGCGGCAGTTACCATTTTCCATCAGGTGGACTGTCTGCTCGGTAGTTTAGTTAGCTTTACTTTGACATTTTACACGGCGCTATCTAGCCCCAAAGTAAGCAAAGCTTGTGTTATGGGTGCTAGACAACTGATAAACTACATTATATACTTTTAAATACATACTTATTATACAAATAACACCCAGACCTCTAACAGAAATTAAAATTCATCATTTCAATTTCTGCTCGGCCGGGAATCGAATCCGGGACTTCTGCGCGGCATGTTGACCAACTGAACCACTCAGGTCGTCGTGTTACCGAGTTGTACACAAAAAATAAATATCGTTTGTATGCTATTCAGTGGCAAACGAGCAGACAGCCCGCCTGATGGTATGTGGTAACTGTCGCCCATAACAGCAACAATTCATTCATTCAGGTTGCAGGTAACAAAATTGCAGTATCGCAGTTGCGTTGTCCACTGTGAGGACTAAGTTGAAATGCTTCATGTCTATAATTTCGCTGGCTACCTTATCCTTCAATTATATCAAATTGTATTACAGGAATTCTAAAAATCTCTCCGTCCTTGTCTCCCAGGTGGGGATAGAGTGGAACGACAACAGCACAGTGACGTACTACAACCAGCGTTACTGGCACTACGAGCCTGAAATGTCGAATGGCAGTCTCTCAGATATGGTCACCAGCATCAACCCCATTGTGGCTGTAAGTTTACTTATTTTGTTTATTTATTTAGGACCATACAGTTTTACAGTGACTCCCGAACGGATGGACCGATTTCGATTCGGCCTTCTGTATTTGAAAGCCAGTTTAATCGAGAATGGACATAGAGAAAATATTTACTGAAGTAATAGAGGAGACACCGCAAGTATTTTCTTTGAACCACGCTTTGCGGTCCATGGACAACAGTGGCCGCAGTCAGTTCTGAGACATTGCGCGACGCGGACCAATCTGACAGTGGCTTGGATATTCAAAAAAACGCCATCTTGTGCATTAAAAACTGTACGATCCATTCGAGGGCCAAAAATAAATAAAATGATAACATTTCATCGGTCATTGTATGACTTAGCAGCCTCCCCCCGCACCTCCCGCACGTGACAGGTTGGTACAATATTTTTGTTTGTGATGGCTGCTCTATTACGTTAGTAAATATTTTCTCTATGAGAATGGAGATCATGGCATTAACCTCCCCTTTCGTGGGGGAGGCCCTTAATCCTGCAGTGGACTGTATGGGCTGCGATGATGATTTGATGAGCTTGTTTGTCGTCCATTTTTCGCCAATATATTTGAGTACACATCACCTGACGATATTTATATTGATGTACCGATGTCAGTGTCATTTTGTGTGACTATCGTGTTTGACAGGAGTTTCAAAATAGCTGTTTTCTAACCTTTCATAACCTGGATAGCCTTTAACTTGGACCTGGATTAGAACATTTAGCTGCATACTTTAAAGTCTACAAGGAATCGCTGTCGTCGGATACGATGAGGGGGACTATATATGCATAAATTCTCAGACACTGTTTAAGATTACATGGATATGACACCTGTTATGCACTTGATAACTTATCGAATGGACGTAATGAATGCTACGTGACTTGCGATTGGTAATCATGAACTTGCATTTACAAATGTTTCATTGTTTGTTGTTTCTGTAGCAAAAAGACGAAAGTTGTCTATTTTTATACCACTATGGTGGCAAACAAGCTTACGGCCTGCCTGATGGTAAGCAGTCAGCGCAGCCTATGGTCGTCTGCAATACCAGAGGCATCACCCACGCGTTGCCGACGCTGTAAAAACCTTTTCACCCCTTTCTTGAAGAAAGGGGTGATATTGGAGACGTTTATTGGATGCGTTCCTTTTTACGCAGTCATTCACCGTTTTTGTCTATTGATACAATACTATTTTAAATAGTATTGTATTCCTGTCGGTGAGTAAGGTCTCCACTGCTCCATGGGGTGGTGATTTGGTGAACCACTGCTTTGGCAGTGGAGGGGCCTTTTGTAGCCTTTTTGATGGCAGAGTAACGCGTAAGCAATACCTCTGGTCTTGCTAATTTCTTGCTTGCTTGTGTAGGCAGCGCTGACAACTTTCCATCAGGTGGCCCGCTTGTCTGTTTTTCTATCGTATGATATAAAAAATAACATTCTTTAGAGTGTAGTCAATATAATCATCATCATATTAGCCGAAAGACGCTCACTGCTGGGCACAGGCTACCCCCAGAGATCTCCACAAAGGCCGGTCCTGTGCCTATAGCAATTTTTTTATTGGGCTAGCCAGGCATTTGACTGACATCTCGCCGGTAAGCAACGATGTTGCCGAAGACGGAGCATGCCTATCTAGGAACAGCCTATTCAGTGTAGCTTTGAAGGCGTCCAGATTATAGTGATCAGAGTACGCACTCGCAGGCAACGTGCACACATTATAAAGGTTGAACCAAAGCGGTTTGTGCGGATATCTGGAAGATCCACGACATAATGAGGAAACATCGCTGATGTTTTTTTTTTTTTTTTTTTTTAATTTATTTATTTACTTATGTCATACGGTAGGCAAACAGGCAAGCGGGCCACCTGATGGAAAGTGGTCACCACTGCCTATAGACATTAGCAACACCAAGAGTATCGCTAATGCGTTGCCAACCTCTATGATGGTGTGACTGACGCCGTCAGCGGATGCACTTTCTTGTCACTAATTCAGGTATTACTCTGATCTACAGACGGTAGCCTACTCGGTGCGAAATTGGAACAGGCTATTCCGTATAGGCGCCAACCTGATGATGACGGCTCTTCACGAGAACATGTTCCTGAAAGCCAACGTAAGCAGTTGGCTCTTCGACGGGATCCACGATCCAATCATCTCGGCCGCCTCGAACCTGCCCATACCCGTTCTTATACCGTACGACAAGTTCGGCTGGTTCTATGACGTAAGTGGCTTTCGGCTTTACTTCACCTATAGAGAGAAAGAAAGAAAAGACATTTATTACACATAGCACACCACGACACAATATAAGTTATATCCAGTGTCAAATAAGTTGTATTTAGGTAAGTTACAATCTATCATCACGCTTTATAAAGCACCTACTTACTCACTTTCTGCATTGTCTACTGGTTGACTGGAAGATAAAGCCTTAATGGCTTTAAGTCCGCCAATTGTATTATTGTGCAATAAAGTTTTAAATAAATAAATAAATAAATAAGAGGAGACTTGGCGGGTCACGTGGTTCGACTTGCGCTCTATACGATTACCTGCGCGAAATCCCCTCCACTGCCATTTGACAAGTCTCTTCTTTCGTGACGCGGGTTATATAGACAACAGAAACATTAATTATTAACATATCAAAAACAGTGCGTAGCCTGTCAGTGTCAGTTAGTCTTGTTTGCTGACGACACTTCACTGATATTTAAAATTAATAGGAAAGATAATAATATAGACGAAGTAAACTGTGTTCTTCAGAATGTGCTTCATTGGTTTACGATTAATAACTTAGTCTTAAACTCTAAAAAAACAAAATGCGTTCATTTTTGCCTCCCTAATGTTAGAAGTAATCAATGTAATGTTATATTAGATAAAACGCAACTTGAGTTGGTAGAGAAAACTACTTTCTTGGGCGTTAATATAGATTCAAAAATTCAATGGGGCTCACATATTGAATCATTGGCTAGTAGGTTAAGTTCGGCTGCATTTGCCGTGTGGTGAATAAGGAGGCTAACGGATGTGAATACAGCTAGATTAGTTTATTATAGTTATTTTCATAGTATTATGTCATACGGCATCATACTATGGAGCAAGTGTGCTGATAGTGACATCATTTTCAAACTACAAAAGCGAGCTGTAAGAGCAATATATGGATTACGTCGACGTGATTCGCTCAAAGAATTGCTTAAAGAAATTGATGTATTGACTTTCTCAAGTCAATATATATTTGATAATATTATGTATGTTAGAAAGCATATTACCCAATTTGCTAAAAATACTGATATTCATAATGTCAATTTAAGAAACAAAAATAAACTGGTAACACCTTTGTTCAGACTAAGTAAAGTAAATTCATCTTTCATGGGTAACTGTATAAGATTTTATAATCATATTCCTGAATGTATTATTAATTTGCTTGAATTACAATTTAAAGAAAAGGTGAAAACAACTTTAATGAAAAAAGCCTATTATAAAATTGATGAATATATCAATGACAAAAATGTATGGTGTACTACTAGCTCTTCGAAATAGGAAGTTATTTATAAATTTACAATTTTGTAAATTGGGGAGGATGATTTGATGTGGAATAGTCATTGAATAGCAAATATTTTTTAAATGTGTACGGCATTGGCAGCGCATGCTCACTTAAAAGTTTGCCTGGTGGTGGCGTGGGGGTCGGGTCGTTCTCTTCCCTCAAATATGGTTGAATTGGACGATGGCTGGGCCCTGCGTCATGCTCGTGAACGGGTGCTGCCTTGGTGGACTGGCCTGCTTTTGCTGTGCCATTTTTATTTTTATTCTTAGTTATCTTGACCGATTTGTAGAGGTTCACATCATATTCCAATCAAGACCGGCTCACTCAAATTAAATTGACAAATGTATCAATGTAATGTAATCATATTTAAATGTACCTGTGGGTTTCTTGCCGTTTCTTTTTCCCACAGATGGTCATTTTCCTAACTGAAGCGGCATACTGACAGACAGACGACATTCTTTTTACTTATTTGTTCCGAGCTCAGGGGGCGACGCGGGTTGGCCGGCTGGGGCGCGCGGGGTGCCCGGTGTCTCGCCGGAGTGAGCCCTCGTGCGCGCTGATCGGTCTGCATGCGTCGCCCCCTACCTGGATGAGCTCGATAACTTCCCTTTGTTTTCCGTTAGATTTTTGACTTTTGAAAAGAGATTAATTAATCCTAATTCAATAAATACTTTTTCATTTTCATTTTCATTTTCAGTGCCGCGTCCAATCGCGTGTTCCCATCATCCAAAGCACTATATATTTTTTCTTTTTTTCATGCTACTTAGTGACAAACGAGCAGACAGGCCACCTGATGGTAAGTGGTCACTGTCGCCCATAACATCTACAATTCATATCAGTTAGGTCGCAGATAACAAAAATGCAGAACCGCAGGTGCGTTGTCACTGTGAGAACTAAGTTTAAAATCCTCATGCCAGCAATTTCGTTAGCTACCTTATCCTTCAAACCGGAACACAACAATGCAAGCATTGTTGCTTGGCGGCAGATATAGATGAGGCGGTGGTACTCACCCAGGCGGACTCCTCAGGCTTGACAGTGTCCTACCACCTGATAAACATGTCTGTTCTGGAATTGAACTTAATTTTATGGTAGTCCATTTGTTAATTCAACCGTCTTCTTGTTATTCAACGGCGCCGGTGTCCTTTTGATTGGCGTCTGCATTGACGCGCACGAAAAGTAAATACCTAAGTGTATTTTTAAATAAGTCAACATTAGGAAGGTTAATGAATACAGATTTGCCGACCAAAACAAGTTCCGAAGAGCCGATTTGTATGTATGCATGTATTTACGTAGGTAACTACTTACGACGTAACCATGATCCAATCTGGTCAGGTTTCCCTAGTAGCAGGGTTATAGAGGTCAGATGGCAGTCGCTCCGCTGTAATTACCTGATCTGCCAAATCCTGGATCATGGTCAAGGCGCACCCCGGGCTCTCGTGTACGAGATCATTGACGGGACATTAACGCTAAGATGATGATGACCTATTTACAACGGAAGTGGTTATGATAGTATTCAATGAAATATTTGTTTTACGATATTAACTAACAACGTAACAACCATATAGCCGGTAATAGCTTTGATTTATTTAGGGATAAAAACAGAAAAACGGGTCGTGACTTCGAATTCGTTTATGCCGAATTTTGAAATAACTGGTGACCCGACATACTCTGCATTGTCCTACTTGGAATGACCTACGATGCATTGTCTTGCTTAACAAGAGAAATGATTTGTATTTCTTTTTGTAATCTTTAAAACTATATTTAATTTGAAATGGTTTGTCTAAATAGTGGAAGTGAGATACTTAGTTGTAGTGTATATCACTGATTAAATGTATCTATATCCTAGTATAATCCATCAAATTGTTTGTTGAACAATCGGCCAGAGCGTCGGTGGCCGAGTTGTTTAAAGTATCCAACTCGTAAGCGAGAGGTACCGGGTTCGAATCCCACTGAGACCATGTACCAATACCTGTTTTTTTTGTTATGTACATAGTTGAATGCTATCCGATGCTCTTACGATCAGGGATAAATCGCGATGAAACCTGCTCATCCAGGCGACTAAATGTGTAACCATGATCCAATCAGGATTTCCTGGTAGTAGTGTCGCGGAGGTCGTATGGCAGTCGCTCTGCTGTAATTACCTGATCTGCCAAATCCTGGATCATGATCAAGGCCTACCCCGGGCCGTCGTGCGCGAGTGCACAACCGGGACATTAACGCCAAGTTGATTATTGTTTTTCTTATTTATTTGTCTAACAATCCGCCTAGCTACCGATCGATAATGACATACAACCATGAATGCAATTTATAACAGAGATAGTCTTATCCTTTAATGACTTAGTTCCGTAAGTGACGTTAGTCCGTAAAAGTGTTTTTGTCAGGCACAGAATGCAGCACATCATGATTACAGCGTATAACAGTCCAGGGCTTAGGGCCTCTCCCACGAAAGGGGAGGTCATTTCCATAATCTCCACGCTTGGCAGGCGGGTTGGAGATCGCAGTGTTATAAATATAACAGTGAAAATGCTGCTGCCCATTTTCCAGCCTATGGAGACTCTAGATTTTTTGCCTCGAAAACATTACTCGCCTTGTACGACTCTCACGAGTGTCGAGGGTTGGGGCTATTCTACTCTGCCGGACACCACACGTTTGAAGTCAAAAGCCCAACCAAGACATCAACCTACTCAAAACCAGTATAGAAAGAGCCAATATTGCTATGAGCGTCAATACCGATGCTAGCGTATCTTATACTGGTTTTCGGTTGGTTTATGTACTGTCTTTGTACCCTATAAACTTTCCGCTTGAATCACTCGTATCTATTGTTGAAAACCGTATTCAAATCCGTTGCGTAGTTTAAAAGATCTAAGCGTACATACATATATAGATACGGAGGGACACACTGCGGGAAGCGACTCTGTTTTATATTATGTATAGATTATTATATTAGACGGGACTTTTATAATAATAGGTGTAAAGAACGCGAGTTTAGTTTCCAGATTCCTGTAACCCTCGACGTCACAGCCCGCCTGTTTGTTTTTAGTTGAAATCTAGGCTTATTTTTGGAAGATTTTTCAAATAGAAACGATTGTCACTTCTTGGCAATATACATACATACATACACTCAGTCACGACATTTCCCAGTAACCACATCATTTCACTTGCTACCGTACCGAGACCGTGCCGTACCATGGTATCGAGACGCACGTATCACGATCAAATCAATATTTTAGAGAAATGTCAGGTCCAGAGCACCCTTTTTTTTTTTTTAATGGTGGAAATCTTCGAAAGATACCACGTCACCCGGGGGAATGACGGTGGACATGTGGGATTGCCCGAAAAGGACCCTACCCACTAAAACCCCTCTATGTATCCACAGCCGCTTTTTATCGGAACACCATAGGACCTCATAGATAGTTCTCGCTATGGTGTTCCAGCGTAAACCCAAGCAGTGTTGGGTCAGTCAACACATACAGGAAACGTCCTGATACACTAGGACGTCTCCCAGTCATGTGGAACCGTGCAATGTAAGGAAAGAGACCAGGTCCAGAGCACCCTAAACTTAAGTTCATGTTTGAAAAGGCGAATGAATGTGGAAGAAGCGAAAGATTTGTCAGGATCGTAGCTGAAATATTTGTTCTAACATACTGTTGTCTTTACTTTTTATAAGATTGGTGGGATACACCGAATGTGTGTGACACTAATTCCGACAACAAGATTTTATTGGTCGGTCACGGATCATAGCAATTGTTTTGACATTGCGTGCTTGTCCTCATTCCGAAGGTTAGATAGACTTTTTTTGCTAAAAATAATAAGCTATATGTAAAAATGAGTTATCAAATGAAAATGATTTCTTCATTACAAGCTTTTATTGTGCGGTAATAGTACCTACTCATCATAGGAGCATCGGTGGCTTAATGGTTAAAAGGTCCGGGTACCACGAGGTCCCGGGTTCAACCCCCAGTGCTGCCACGTACCTATGACTCTTTTCTGAGTTATGTACATCAGCTGAACACTAACCGATGCTCTTACTGCCATATCCTGGATCACGGTCAAGGCCACCGTCTCGGGCCCTCGCGCGCGAGACCACAACCGGGACATTAACGCCAAGCAGTTTTTTTTTTTAACCATTTCAAAGAGCTCAAACACGATGGAGTTATCATCTTGCGTTCAGTAGTTCCTATGGCCACCTTCCGCCGTCATCAATCATCACAGCCCGTAACAGTCCACTGCAGGACTTAGGGCCTCTCCCACGAAAGGGGAGGTTATTGCCATAATCTCCACGCGTGGCAGGCGGGTTGGAGATCGCAGTGTTTAAATATAACAATGGAAAATGCTGCTGCCCATTTTACAGACTACGGAGACTCTTGATATTTTGCCTACAAAACATTTGTCGCCTTGTACGACACCCATGAGCGTAAGGGGTTGGTGCTATTCTATTCTGCCGGACACCACAGGGCCACGGCCGCCGTCATCATCGGATCGTCATCACCGGACCATAAATATCGCCAAGGGGTTTAGACTCATCATGACCTTTCCAAAGAGTCCAAATACAACGGCATCAACTTACTGCGTTCATTACTTTCTATGACCACCTTCCGAGGTCATCATCAGACCAGCTCCATGGTACCATATTAATGCATTGTCATCCAAGTTACATAAGAATAAAACTTGTAATAAAAACAGTAATTGACAAAGGCTGCATATAACTGTATTATCTCAGATAGTCAATGAAATGAATATGCAATGTATGTAGCTGTTTTTAATTTTTATCTTTCAATTCAATTCAATTTATTTATTTTGATAAACATAAATTTACACGTCATCATCATCTTGGCGTTAATGTCTTGGTTGTGCTCTCGCGCACGAGGGCCCGGGGTCCGCCTTGACCATGATCCAGGATTCGGCAGGTCAGGTAATTACAGTGGAGCGACAGCCATCTGACCTCCATGCCCCTGCTACCAGGGAAACCTGACCAGATTGGATCATGGTTACACATCCAGTCGCCTGAATGTGCAGGTTTCATCACGATGTTTTCCCTCACCGTAAGAGCATCGGTTAGTATTCAACTAATGTACATAACTCAGAAAACAGTCATAGGTACATGGCCAGAGCGGGATTCGAACCCGGGACCTCTGGCTTACGAGTTGCATACTCTAACCGCTCGGCCACCGACGCTCTTATAAATTTATTATTTACACGTCAAATGCCATCAAATTCTTGAGTAGTCATTATTCTTAAAATAATGTTACAACATATAAAAATAAATCACAATCCTAATGTCATGAGGTTAGTTACACAGATTAACGTATTTTGTCCAAAGAATGAATAATTAGCTTTGTCTCACCTGTCAATGGCTTACCATATTTTTTATCTTTATGCTACTCAGTAACAATCGAGCCGACAGTCCTGCGGGGCTATTGGCTAACTCAGTTGACAACTGTATTTGACACTAGATAATTCTACACCACGTCATCTACGTTGAAAACTGGCAATAGCGTCTACTAAATTAGAGTAGTGTCAGATTTTTTTATGTCAAATTCAGTTGTCCACTGAGATAGCCGATAGGCCCTCTGATTGTAAGTGGTAACTGTCGCCCATAACATCTACGATTGTTACATTTAGGTTGCAGGCAACACAAATGCAAAATCACTGTTGTCACCGTGAGGACAAATCGATGTCTTGTCGCTGTGTTAGTATACGCGTGTGGTATTTTGGCTTATCATCATGGCATCTTATAATTTTAATAAACGTTAATACAAAATGTAATATTATAAATACTTGTGTTTTCTTGTTTATCAAAGTTACATTTTGTAACCTTGAGGCTACAAAGGTTAATTTATCGAATGGAAATCGTTTACTTACTCAGACGTTAGACACATATCAGATTATCACATACAGGATTCTATAGATACCTAAATTAAACGTCCAGATAAGACTTATCATATTATTTTTTAATAATCCTCCTGTTTTTTCTGTCGTACGGTTGACAAACAGGCAAGACCTGATGGAAAGTGGTCACCGCTGCCTTTAGACATTAGCAACACCCTCTGGCTTATTTTGCTAAATCGCCGTATTCCCAAATCGATAGCGGACAGCATTTTTCTTTTCATGTATATGTCGCAGCCGGATGGTTAAATTAGCCAGTTAATTAAACGGCTAGCTTCTCATGTTATTATTTAATTGAAAATTTGCCAATTTCAAGAATTTTTGAAGTAATGTTTAAAGAACGAAATTGACCCGAGTTTACGGAGCTCCTCCAAATATTGGCACAATGCTAACTTAATCACAATAATCTCAAAAAATAATAATAGTTTGCATTAGGTTTTTAATTCGGTTGGGTTAGGTTAGTGTTGTGACAATGTGTGGAGGAGCTCCATAAACTCGGGGCAATATCGTTCGTTAGACGTAACTTTCAAACTTCATTGATTTGGCAAATATTCAATTAAATTGTTGCTTAAAAAGCTAGCCATTGAATAAACCGGCTAATTTAACCATCCGGCTGCGACATATAGACAATTTTCCCGATCGCGATTGACGTACTCACACTTCTACCTTTCTCCCTCTCACATGGATTTGTCATGGCAAACTCGTAATACGGTTTCCTCGTCTTGCGGCAACGAGCGCTCGGAATAAATTCGGAAAAACGAGTGAAAGAAGCAAATAAATCCCGTTCGAATTGGAGCCGCCCGACTGGGGAAGTAGCTCCACCTTACAGAATACCGCAGCTAAACAATACTCTTTTAAATAGTATTGTGTTTCTGCAGGTGAGTAAGGTTTCCAGTGCTCCATGGGGTGGGGATTTGGGGAACCGTGGCTTTGGCAGTGGAAGGGCATTTGTCTTTTTGCTGCCAGAGCAACGTGTTATAGAGGTGGGCAACGCATTGGCGGTACTCTTAGTGTTGCTAATGTCTATAGGCAGTGGTGACCACTTTCCAGCAGGTGGCCCGCTTGCCTGTTTGCCTACTGTATGACATAAATAAGGCAGCTGAGGACGCTGAGGTACACCAATGCGTTGCTTATCTCACGAAACACCGAGACACGTTGTTCTTGCTTGAAACTATATAATAGCCTCGGTTCTCCAAATCCCCACATTACTCACTAGCAGATGCAATACTATTGTTTTACAATTCACACAGCGCCATCTAGCCCCAAAGTAAGCAAAGCTTGTGTTATAGGTACCAGAAAACTTATAAACTATTTATATATTTTTAAATTAAATCTTATTATATATATATTATAATACCCTGACCCGTGCCAGATATTAAAATTAATCGTTTCAATTTCTGCGTCGGGAGTCGAACCCGAGACCTCTGCGTGGCAGACGTGGATGTTAGCCACTCAAGTTGTCAATTTATTTATTTAAAACTTTATTGCACAATAACATAATTGGCGGACTTAAAGCCATTAAGGCTTATTCAATTATTGAATTTAAAATGGTTTTGTTAGGCTGCTAATATCCGAGTTTATAAAAACCTGGGAGCTAGCCTAAGAGCTAGAATTGGTGGGCGCTCACTGCTATGTCCAGCAGTGGTCTACTAAAGTCTGATGAGTGATGATTAATTGAAAATAAATTAGGCGCAAAGTCCAGTGGGCTGTTGATGTGAGATTTATGCATATCGGATGTGGGATGAGCTCCTGGACACAGAGTTTTCTTTGGACTATGACATAGGATCGTTCAATAGGCATATTAGAAGTCTCTATTTTGTTTATTTATATTGTACAAATTTCCAAATAAACATTCTGTCTATGTCTATGTCTTTAGAGATGGGCACCGCATTGGTAGCGCTCCTGGTGTTAACATGTCACTTTCCATCAGGTGGCCCGCTGCTTGTCTGCAGTATAAAATAAAAAAAACTATTCTATTTCCATTCTGTTCCAGCGCAACGGCTCAAAGGAGTACGACGGAGTCTTCGTTTTGAACACTGGCGTCGAGGATTTCTCCAGACTGGGTATGGTGGAGATGTGGAAGAATTCGAACCGCACCCTGTTTAGAGGCGAATGCGGCGAAGTTCGCGGCAGCGCCGGCGAGCTGTGGGCACCCGAGTACGGTCAGCCGGAGGTCGATGTATTCAGCTCGGACTTGTGCACGTGAGTATTTATTATTTTTATTTAACAGTTTATTGTGCACAGGAAATACATAATGAATAACAGGCAAAGTAATAAATGGCACAACAGGCGCTACTTATTTCTAAAAGAAATCTCTTCGAGCGGGCCTTCGGAAGCGTGATGTGATCATGAGACGCCGATAGGACGTGCACAATATTACCTATTATCTATATATATCTCTAAAAAGGCATATATATTATAAAGTATATTCATTCTAATTACACACATAAATATCTACAAATATATACATACACATACATACATACATATCGATTATTAATTAATACTAATTAATAATATTAATATTAATTTAATTCCATACAGTTTTACAGCAATGAAATTTCAAAGTTGCAATGCCAATAACAAAAACTGCGGTTTAACATTTCGAGTATCAAACCATCTAGCAGTATGATAACCTAATGACTAAAGAGAAAAAAAAACGTTCATATAGGTATATAGGTAGATATACATGCGCCCATATATTTGTCATTCTCCCACTGACTCTGTATGTGTCTGCTTGTGCATATGTGTGTGTGTGTATTTGTGTATTTAACTGCCCTAGTGGCACAGAGTCTCAGTGGGCCACAGTAGCAAAGAATTCCTGTGGCTCACAGTGTCCGAGTGGTTCAGTATACCAGTGGTCCACTGTATTCCTAGTATCCTAGTCCTAACACGTATCGATGTCCCAGTGTCTATCTTCTCCCATGCCGGCATGGCACAGCTGTGGCAGAATTCTAACCGCACACTACATATCAGGTAGGACTCTGCCTCAAGAGTCCGCCTATTGGAGTACCACCACCTTGTCTTTTTCTGCCGGCAAGCAGCAATGCTTGCATTGTTGTGTTCCAGTTTAAAGGTCGTGCATGAAGCATTTCATCTTAGTCATCACAGACAACGCACCTGCGATCCTGCATTTTTGTTGCCTGCAACCTAAATGCATGAATCTTAGATGTTATGGGCGACAGTTACCGCTTACCATCAGGTGGGCTATCTGCTCGATTGTCACTTCGTAGCATAAAAAAAGGACCACAGGCCCCTGTGTCCCAGAAATCCAAAGAGTAATTTAGTTTTGAGGCGCGTAGGTTATGCCAAAACTCTACACTGATATTGACGTGATGTGATGATGACGGTGATCCTCGTCCCCAGGTACATGACGCTCGCTAAGAACCGCACGGTGAAAGTGCTAGGCATCGACGGAGTGGAGTACGCCGCCAACTCTTCGTTGTTCGACAACGGCCATGAATATCCACGTATGGTGAGTATGACTGGTTCAAGTGGTTCAAGTTCCGTACCGGAAGACGCAGCGTGGGTAGGCCTCCCACAAGGTGGACCGGCGACCTGGCAAAGACTGCCACCAGCCGGATGCGGAAGGCAAAGAACCGGCCTTTGTGGAGATCTCTGGGGGAGGCCTATGCCAAGCAGTGGGCGTCTTTCGGCTGATATGATAATAAATATAAAATAATAATAATAAATTTATTCAAATAAAAATAAAACAAAAATTACAAGTGAATTTAAAATTACAACATACCTACTTATAGTAAATGGGTACAAATGAAATAAAGGCTACATATTTACAACTCTTGCACAAATAATAATAGGTACTTAATTCTAGTTATGGATAGTTTGGACACCTAAACTAAGTAAATTATTTACTTGTATCTTAGGCATCCATCTTAGATCCATGATAATAATAAATTATCTTGGACAAACTCACACAGCGCCATCTAGCCCCAAAGTAAGCAAAGCTTGTGTTAAGGGTGCTAGATAACTGATAAACTACTTATATACTTCTTTTTTTTTTTTTAACACATACTTGTTATACATAGAACACCCAGACCCGTAACAGAAATTAAAATTCACATTTCAATTTCTGCCCGGCCGGGAATCGAACCCGGGACCTCTTGCGTGGCAGACCCGGCATGTTGACCACTGAACCACTCAGGTCGTCATGCATGATGATGGTGAAGAGAAGATAGTGTAGGTGGGTGGATAAGGCGTGTCTGTGTATCACCTTGTAGGCTGAGAGGGCGCCGTAAAATTCCACTTTGTTGTGATAGCAGACGTTTAGGAGACCCACGAAAGGGTAGGTCGAAACATTTATTTATTTATAAATAGAATTAGAAAAACATTGACCCAATCATCATCTCCCTGTCTCTCCATCCGCCAGGCATGCTACTGTGGCGAGACCCGCGACGCGGACTGCCTTCCCCCGGGCGCGCTCAACGTCTCCGAATGCCGCTTCGGCGCGCCCGCCTTCGTCTCACTGCCACACTTCCTGCACAGCGACCCTCACTACCCTAGCAAGATCGACGGGTTGGCGCCCACTGAGTGAGTGTTACACGTATATTTTCATAAGAAATACGCTCTGAGATATATTTTTAGTGTCGTCAGCGATTTAGGATGTTGGGCTGTTGAGCGGAGCTGGTGGTGGACCCGGAAGGCGGGAACCGGAACTCCTCAACGCGGCGACGTATTCTAGCCGTGTTTGGACTCGTTGAGATCGTCTTAAGTTAGTCTAATTGCAGGCGCGCTGAACTACTAAGGTGGCAAACAAGCTTACGGCCTGCCTTATGGTAAGCAGTCACCGCAGCCTATGGACGTTTGCAATACCAGGGGCATCACCCCCGCGTTGCCGACCCCGTAAAATCCTATAAACCCCTTTCTTGAAGAACTCCATGTTGTACTCTCCAGGGAAAAGCTCTCCAGGTAGTTCATTCTACAACCTTAGTGTGCGTGAGAGAAAGTTCCTTGAGCATTGAGGAAATAGACTCACATTCATCATTATCATCTTGGCATTAGTGTCCCGGTTGTGCTCTCGCTCACGGGGGCACGGGGTCCGCTTTGACCACGATCCAGGATTTGGCAGATCAGATAATTACAGTGTAGCGACTTCCATCTGACCTCCGTAACCCTGCTTCGAGGGAAACCTGACCAGGTTGGATCATGGTTACACATCCAGTCGCCTGAATCTGCAGGTTTCATCACGATGTTTGCCCTTGCCGTAAGAGCATCGTTGAGCAATTAAGAAAAAAGTAATTCGTACTTGGCCGCAGTGGGATTCGAACCGTTTACTTCTCGCTTACGAGTCGGATACCTTAACTACTCGGCCACCGACGCTCCATTTACCGCCGACTTGTGTAAGTATAAATAAATACAAACAAAAAATAAACTTCATATAAGTTCATACAAAACGCTTGAATATTTTATTTTAATAAAATAATCGACATATTGTGAGTATAAATGATAAATTACAACACCTACATATCTTCTCGTATCACAGGTTAAGTAAAGTACAAATTTAATGATTATTAAAATAAATCTAGATCAACTTAATATCTATCAATTAAATGCAATAACATCATATAAGTGCTTATAATAAATGACTCGTGATTTAGTTTAGAAATTATTAGCGAAATTAATTAAACGAAATATAATGCCAATTAAAATCATAGATGAAGCGATTGATTGAAGTATTCGATACCAAAACAATATTACACATTAACATAAATATAAAATGGTATGTACAAGGCGGACTTATCCCTCCCCAGTCAACCTTTGAAACATCGAAAGGGAAAGTTGTTAGGCAGAGGAAGTGCGTACAAAATTTAAAGAACACTTAAAATTATATGTAATTACATACATTAACTCGACAACAACAGATAATTTTATTTGATAATAGAAATAAACAACGTTACCATGTAATAACATGTTTACAAGCGATTTAGTTTAATCTCGACACAATTTCAAAGCTGCCATTGTTATTTATTTTCCTTGCAAGGAGTCGTAGTCGTAGTCATGATAAATATCATCTCATATTTTTCATAAACCGATTTAAGTGAAACAAGACTAGCAACCACGCTGATTAATATATCCTTGCGTTGTAGGTTAAAATTATCAGATTCGTTCACATCTTAGAATTCAATTATCAACAACAGCTTACTTCGCAGCATCATCTGGTTCCCCAACAGGGATATCTACTGCCATTGGTTCCCCGACAGGTACACCTGCCTTTGGTTCCCCGACAGGTACATCTGTCTTTGGTTCCTCCACAGGAACGTCTGCCTTTGGTTCCCCCATAGGTACATCTGCGTTTAGTTCCTCTCCAGGAACATCTGCCTTTGGTTCCTCTCCAGGAACATCTGCCTTTGGTTCCTCTCCAGGAACATCTGCTTTCGGTTCCCCCACAGGAATGGGTATAATTATCGACTCATTGGTATGGGGGAAGGGCAGCACCATAGTCACTTTCACCTTATATTCCACTGAGAGTAATTCCAGGCTGTTAATAGTGTTTATCCCTTCAGGTATACGTAGTAAGTGGAACACGGTCGCATCATGATTCGCGTATATGCTCTGCTTTTGTACCGTGTGTTCCTTAAACGTCTTCGTATGGGTCGTGGTGAGGGATCCACCCTCACCCTCTAACATGGATACTGTACGCAAGAACTCGATTCTTGTACCAGTAATGTCAATATCACTATGGTTCATGATTTGGAATAGCATTCTTAACACGCCCCCAGGCTGTACGTACGTCGCTGATATATGCGTCATCATTATGATTTCTTGCTCATCAAATGACATCAAACTCTTTCTCATCAGATAAGTTTGGTTGCTACCGTTGGTCAATGTTCTGGGCACAATGTTTCCTTGTACAAAGAACTCCTTCTCACTCTGAACACATTTTTTTTCCTTATTTATTTTCACATCCACTTTTATTGTGTACGAGATTCTTGCCCTATCTATGTATCCCAGGCTCTCATTGAACGTGCTTGGTACCTCGTCTGGCAATGTGAAGTTGAACGGATATTTGTATTCGCCCGGCTCTGTGTTCTTGTGAATTTCCTGCATCGCATGGTCCGTTATAATCGGCTCTTCAGTTCTGTTGCGCTTGCCTCTGGCAAGGAAAACGCATATGCTGATCCCCTCTAAAGACGTCTTTATGTACTCAATTTCGGTTGGTTTGTCCAATGTTAATCTGAGGGAACCGGAGATTGATTGCCCCGGAGTATACACGCCATCTTCCGCTTCGTTTATGTTTATATCACAAACTACCATTTTTTTTTTGGTTAATTAACTCGCGTACGATCGCAACAGACGCCGTATCAATACTGAGTTCCATAACACATTCCCATCTGTCTAGCCGGGCTATTCAGAGCGGACTGGTTCTTTTGCGTATGATTTCACGAGGGTTTTCCCTGTTTACAAATTTCAAGGTTACCTATGCAATTTTTGGTCGATAAGGAAACAGTGCGATCTGGATTATAATCTTACGAAAGTGGCGAAAAAAATAACTAACTCGCTGCCTTTAGGAAAACTGAACGCGGGCGTTAACCTTGCGCCCTCCTTAGCGTTCATTATGATGCTGTATGCGCTTGCGCATAGTCAACAAAGTCTCTGTCAAACTGACGTTTGCAGTGTCAAGGTGACGCTTGAGATTCCGTTCGGAAATCGAACGCTGTAAGCCGCTTATATTTGTATTGTTACCTGTTATAGAGCGTAGTGCATTGGCATATTAGTTTATTCTGTATAGGTTTATTTATACAGATTTGGTTGCTTGAGTTTTTTGTTCAGAAATGGTAATGCGTTGTATTGTAACACTCGGTCGGTCAAGGCCACACGATAATGAGACGGACGGATGACGGTATATAAATACTAGTCTGTACCTACAGTTACATTTCGTGCAAAAACATGTTGTTTATAATGGACACTCTCAATTATGTTACTAAAAAGGGTATGAATTTTTAGTGTTGATCTAATATTTGTTTTATTTAGAGAATTCTCACTATAACTTTATGAAGTTCTAATAAAATTATTTCCTTTTCCTTTTACTGGATAACTATCCTTATAACAATAACAAAACAAGGCATTAAAATTTTTACAAAATAAATCCAGGAGGGGGCTAAATCCCTAGCAGTTATTAAAAAAATCACCTTGCCGTTAATGTCCCGGTTGTGCTCTCGCGCACGAGGGCCTGGAGTCCACCCTGACCAAGATCCAGGATTCGGCAGATCGGGTATTTACAGCGGAGCGACTGCCATCTTACCTCTGTGACCCTGCTACCAGGGGAACCTGACCAGATAGGATCATGATACACATTCAGGCGCCTGAATATGCAGGTTTCATCACGATGTTTTCTCTCACCGTATCTGAGAGAATCGGTTAGTGTGCAATTAAATTAATGTATGTACGTAACTCAGAAAATAATCATTGGTACAAGGCGGCACTAGGGTTGGAATATCGGTACCTCTCGTTAACGAGTCGGACCCCTTAACCATTTGGCCACCAGCGCCTTTCATATGCAAATTAAATCTTCAATTAAAATTGTAGGTACTTATTAATTTACACTTTTATGCTTGCTTTAGGCCAAATGCCACTAGCGTCCGATAGTGAAAATGAGCCACAACAATTCTTACCTAATCAGTGGACAGGGAAAACCCGCGCGAAACCAGACGGGGAAAACAGACGCGCGCGCACCGACCCGCTTTACCTTTGTAAACAAAAATAAGTCAGTATTGATCCGGCGAACGATTCGATCATACGCGTATTACTGAAGCGCAATCATCTAAGTGCACTTATTCATAATAAACTGAAGAAAGTGAACAAATCGGAAGCGTCACGTATCACGCTCGAGCGGTCGATCAGCTGTCGGGTGTGTTCGGCTCTTGTCGGAAGTTTGCATATAATATATCCTGTGGACTCTTTATCGTAAATATGGGAGTAAGTTGCGAAATATTTATAAAGCGGGCCGTGGATGGTGTACACGTTTCTGGACAAACCGTCACTGGTGTCATCCGATTAACAGTGGCCGAGCCTACCTGGATCAACTCCATAAAGACATATTTAGAAGGGAGCAGTAAATGCTGTTTCCTCACTGGATGTACCTACTACGCGACCGAAGAACCGACGGCATCGTGGCAGTTTATGGAACAACAAATCTTGGAGACTTTAGAACCGGGATCATATAATTATCCCTTCGATTTCCACTTGTCAACCGACGCGCCCAGCTCGTTCGACGAGACTTTGGGTTTGATAAACAAAGTAAAAGTATCATACTTCATCAGAGCGAAAGTGAACGTGAATAGATTCTGCAAAGACGTGTACGGTGAAAAGGAGTTCCTTGTACGAGGATACGTTGTACCGAGAGCGATAGCTATCGGGAAACCCGCAGCCTACCCGATGAGCAAGACTTTGATTTCGCTTTGCCACCAGAAGAAAAAGGAGATCAGGGTGACCACGTCCATAGCACAGTCGCACGTGAAGCCGGGGAATGTCCTGCATATGCTATTCCAAATAGCGAACAAGACTGATGTCGATATTATTGGTATACGAAGCGAGTTGATGCGCAAGATAACGATGTCGGAAAAGAACGCAGTCAGCGCATCCTATACGAAAACTTTCAAGGAGTGCTCGGTGCAGACGCAGTGCGCTTACGCAAACTGTGAAGCATTGATGTTTAGCTTACTACGGGTCCCTGATGGAATAAACACTATCAGGGGTCTGGAATTACTGTCAGTGGAGTATAAGGTGAAAGTGACTATGTTACTGCCCTTCCCCCACACCAATGCGTCGACAATTATCACTGTTCCTATAGGAATGCTGAAGGCAGATAGTGAAGCGACATAAGCTGTTGTTTATTGCTACTGACATTTGTTGATTTCGAGTTTTTAATTAACCCTCGGCGCGAAAAGAGGGGTGTTATGATTGGCCTGTTCTATATTCGTTTCTGTAAGGGGGTAAACGGATGGCTTAATTTTTATCCGACTTCAAAACACTTGAAAAAGAACGAGGTTCTCAATTCGACTGTGTTTTAATGTGATATTTTTCATTAAAAGGTTAGATAATCGTGTTGTTTCATCAAAATCGCTATAGAACTTTGAAGATTTTATGTTTGAAGTCGGGTGTAGGTGTGTTATACGCATACAGGAAAAAACACCTATGTATAATTATAATTAGGTACGAGTTAATTGCATTTAATAATATTATTTATTGTGTTAAGTTGATAACAAGAATATAAGCTGTGATACGAGTAGAATTGTAATTAATTATTTAAAATGACTCTCAGTACGTTGGAGACTTTTTATCGAAATAAAATATTATTACACGTACTTGCACAATTGTTTTCCATTTAGCGGTAAATAACTTTCACGGGAACGTCGTTAGGAGCGTCGGTGACCAAGTGGTTAAGGTATCTGACTCGTAAGTGAGAGGTACCGGGTTCGAATCCCACGGCGGCCATGTAGCAATGGTTGTTTTCTGAGTTATGTACATTAGTTGAATAACCGATGCTCTTACGGTGAGGAAAAACATCGTGATAGAACCTGCACTTCAGGAGACTGAATGTGAAACCGTGTTCCAATCTGGTCAGGTTCCCCTGGTAGCAGGGTCACGGAGGTCAGATGGCAGTTGCTCCGCTGTAATTACCTGATCTGCTGAATCCTGGATCACGGTCGAGCCGTACCTCGGGCCTTCGTGCGCGTGAGTTCAATCGGGACATTAACGCCTAGGCCATTATTATTGTTATTCAACCTTTAAAAATTTCAATGGCAGTTAACAGGAACTCGTTTAGTTGACTAATAATAAACATTTACTCAAGAACTTTATTAGCAACTAGTTAGCCCGCCGCGACTTCGTTCGCGTGTGGTCCTACCCTACAAACCTTCCTCTTGAATCAGTCTTATCTATTGCTGAAACCGCATTAAAATCAGTTGCGTTAAAAGATCAAAGCGTACATAGATACATACCCACGAACATACAGATGGACAGACGGCGGAAAGATTTTGTTTCTGTTTTGTGGATGACTTTGTCTTATACTGTGTGTCGTTAGTTACCTATATCTATTATTAGAAATGACCAAGAATACCAATAATAAAAAGAGGAAAAGTTTAAACATACGTTTGTAAGTTAGGATCTTGAGGATAATCTTCGAAAACACTGAACCGTTGTGGGTAATTATTTCAATAGCAGGCAGCTACATTATTCCAGTGTGTCATAGGGTACCTACATCCCCAACCTACCTACACCCCACGGAGTAGTAGAATGTTTACTGAGATCCGAACTGCGCGCGGGTAAACCGCGGGGCGACAAACGTCCTATCATATTCTTTTTCCTGTAGTTTTTATAACACATAGTCTCAGACAAAATATATTTCTTAAGTCCTTTATGGAAAATACTTTTTGTATTTTTATGTAAGAGTGAGATGAGTGCGTGTGACAAAAATAACACAAGAAACAGGAAATAAATGAAGGTGGGTATTTACTAAGGAAAACTCAACTGGATTTTTTATTACTGGGTGTTTCCCTGGGGAATTTGGTTCAGGTAGACAACCAAATTACGGAAACAGGTTATCACTCAGCAGATGTTGGATTATAGTGCGTGCCAAAGTCGTTAACTTCTCGGTCGGAGCTAACTCGTATGTGGTCAGAGCGATTGCTGTATTACTTCAAAGGGTCATACTTATAAAAATTGTATGTAGAACTTATCTAAACTTACATATAATAAAACAATAAAAAAAGTGTGTATGAAATATTTTTAAAAATATAATTTAGTGCGATGAAGAAATAGTAATACAATAATAATAAAAAGAAGTCGGTCTGTTTGTTTACGCTAATCTTCAGAAGTAATGGACGGATTTGAAGGAATATTTTTTATTTACATTTTAGATACACTTTTTGTGTATCTATTAAAAAAAGCCTGGGCAACATCTATAGGACAACATTGTTTTTTGAAATTATTACACGGAAGAACATTCCGAAAGAAGCTTACCAGGTTTGTTTTGCAAAGTTGAAACACCGCTGGGAATTCGGTTACTTTTTAACAATCCTGCTCTACTTACATCAAATTTAATGACCATGATTACTTACACAATTGTAGCAATTGAAGTGACCATTTACAAATAATTAGTTCCTACCGAGAAGTCAACGTCCGCTATTCTTAATATATTTGGCACAAGGGGTCAACTGTTATAGTACACAGCAGTTGACCCCTTCTGCACTTCTAGCAGTAATTGCCTTCTATTAGATTGTGGTATTAACATACTTGTTGATTGCACTATCGATTCTATCGAAAACTTCTTAATACGGCATCACAGCCATACTCTTGAAACTGCGACAAAAAAACGTCTTTGATGTGATCAATCGCCGCCAAGCCGGCAACAATCGTCATTAGTATTACCCAATATCTCCAAAATAATTAAACATGAGTTTTTAACGCCTTTGAGAAAACCGCCGCCAAACCGGTTATGATTTGATGATGACAAAAAAATGGTATCAAGTACAGAAGAGTTACTCTGGATTTTTTGGAATCTCCGGCTTGCCACTTTGGCAATCCAGATTCAGATTCCTTGTGAGATCTGAAACCAAACACATAATGGTGAAAGTGAGTGGACTTCTTGTAGTTATCTATTTAGTGGTGTCGCTGTAGTATGTGGAGGCTGGATGAAACTCGAGGATAATATACTCGAGTACTATTGTATTACAGCACATTCTGCTATATACAGTGCAGAAACCAATTAAAGAGGCCTTGTACGCCACATAAATTTGCACGATTGAATGCAGATTAAGGATGGAGGAGGTCTAGAGATACTCTAGACTTCCTCCATCCATGCTCTAGACGTGCATAATCAAATTGCACCCAGAAAGTTCCGAGGGGGAGATTCAAGACCCCCAAATTGTCTCGCACATGATTCGCCTAGGCGGTTATGTGCATGGCGCGTATCGGTGCCCGGGGTCTCGCCGGAGTGAGCCCTCGCGCGCGCTGATCGGTCTGCATGCGTCGCCCCCTACCTGGATGAGCTCGCTTAACTTCCCTTTGTTTTCCGTCTTTGTTAGATTTTTTACTTTTGAAAAGAGATTAATTAACGTAATCCTAATTCAATAAATACTTTTTTATTTACATTTTCATTTTCTCGATTGTATAGAAATTCAATCTATAATAGATTTTGTAGTCTGCTGGTCAGTGTATTTTGTGCTTTCACTATGGTTATTTTTGACAAGTGAAATTTGCGAGTAAGAAGTGCAAGTGTCAAGTAGTGCGTCTGGACGAGCGAGTGACGAACAAAGTACTTGTCATTTGTCACTTGCACTTCTCTTTCGCACTTGTCACTTGTCAAAATGTAAACCAAGTTTGAGCGGAAGGCACAGAACCGGCCTTTATGGAGATCTCTGGGGGAGGCTTATGTCCAGCAGTGGGCGTCTTTCGGCTGATATGATGGCAAACACTCGTTTCACAACCTCACCCTTCCGCCCGCAGCGAGCACAACTTCCGCCTAGCGCTGGAGATGTTCACCGGGATGCCGCTGCAGGTGCACGCGCAGCTGCAAATCAACCTTCTCGTCAGGCACGTGGATTCCGTCACGTGAGTACGCTGTATATATCTTTTTATACCACCAAGGTGGCAAACAAGCTTACGGCCTGCCTGACGTTTGCAATACCAGGGGCATCGCCCACGCGTTGCCGACCCCGTAAAAACCTTTTAACCTATTTCTTGAAGAACTCAATTTTGTACTCTCCAGGAAAAACCTCGCCAGGTAGTTCATTCCACAACGCTCCACGCTTGGCAGGCGGGTTGGAGATTGCAGTATTGTAAATATAAAAATGGAGACTTTAGATATTTTGCCTCGAAAACATAAGTCGCCTTGTACGACACCCACGAGTGTAAAATGTTTGTGCTATTCTACTCTGCCGGACACAACACGGCTGGTTATACCTGTCTATGTCTTTGTCAAAATGATAACAAACCATAAACTGTCGGTTTCAGGATAAACAACCGCCTGCCGGACCCTGACGTCCTGGTGCCAATGTTCTGGTTCCGTCAGGAGGTGCGCATGACGGAAGAGTACGCGTCTTTGGCGCGGTTCGCTCTCAACATGCGCTACAAGATACCTTACGCCTTCTACGGCATCACTGTGAGTGATTGTTTTTATTCTTCCATCAGGTGGCCCGCTTGCCTGTTTGTCTGCCGTATAACAAAAAAAAAAAAAATTTTTGACTAGCGACCCGGTGCGGGTTTACTCGGGGTTCATCTCGGCGTTGAAGTCCCGATTGTCCTCTCGCGCACGAGGGCCCGGGGTCCGCCTTGACCAAGATCCATGATTTGGCAGATCAGGTAATTACAGTGGAGCGACTGCCATCTGACCTCCATGCCCCTGCTACCAGGGGAACCTGACCAGATTGGATCATGGTTACACATCCAGTCGGCTGAATGTGCAGGTTTCATCACGATGTTTTCCCTCAGCGAAAGAGCATCAGTAAGTATTTAACTAATGTACATTACTCAGAAAAGTGTAATTGGTCTCGGGATTACTATTAAAATATCATGTATTATACATATGCAGCGTCCGTGCATACAGGAGTGTCGGTGGCCGGGCGGTTGAGTATCCGAATCGTAAGCGAGAGGTACCGGGTTCGAATCGCGGAATCGAATACCAATGACTCTTTTCGGAGTTATGTACATTAGTTGAATACTATCCGATGCTCTAACGGAGAGGGAAAATATCGTGATGAAACCTGCCAATTCAGGCAACTGAATTTGTAACCATGATCGTATCCGATCAGGTTCCCCTGGTAGCAGGGTCACGGAGGTCAGATGGCAGCCGCTCCACTGTAATTACCTGGTCGCCAAATCCTGGATCATGGTGACGGCGGACCCCGGGCCCTCGTTCTCGAGAGCACAACCGGGACATTAACGCTAAGATGATTTTTTTTTATTATGTTTTGTACGTGTAGACCTTTCGAAAGAAATACTCTAAGTTATTTTGAAAAGCGCATCAAAATCCGTTGCGTGTCTTAGGAGGCGTTAGCTATATATTTTGTACTAACAGCTGTGTAAGGGTACACACGGTCTCTATTGCCTTCTGTATACGCTTAGGCGTCTTAACAACCGCGTGAAATAGAAATGGACCTTATTCTACGTGCAATACATTCCACTTCTCACTGAATTTAGCCAAGTGTAATATTACCTTATTCTAACGGACTTGCCTATCGGGTATTGCCTCCACCACTCAGATCTCGTTTCAAAGTACTAAGGTTGGCTGGAAGACATCCCTTTGTGGGATAAGCGCGACGTTGCTATTCTTCTTCTTCGTCCAGTAAATTTTCGAAAATCCTAGATCTGGCTTGCCCAGTAGTCGGCCACGGCAACGGCATTATCAGTCGCGAAGAACAGTTCCTCTCTAGTGCGGGTAGCAGGACAAAGTGGGCAAGTGGACTTTGCTATTGTAAAGTATACTTTCGTTACTTCTGTATTTGTTAAGCAATAGAGAGTGTACATACATGGATGTTGGCCAAGAAGATAAGGTCGCCAGCGAAGTTACAGGCATGAGGCATTTCATCTTAGTCCTCACAACAGTGACAACGATTCTGCATACCTGCAACCGAAATGTATGAATTGTGCATGTTATGGGCGACAGTTGCCGCTTACCATCAGGTGGGCTGTCTGCTTGTTTGTCACTGAGTAGCAAAATAAAAAGACACACTTTGAATGATTCTCTCGTACGTACCGCCGGACATTTAGAGACATCTCATACTCCGCCTGGGCGAGTACCTTGTCTCCAAATAGAAACGAAAGAGAGTCTTTACCCTCACCATTGAGAACCTATTACAGTTCATAGAAGCTGCAGAGATTAGCACTGAACTGTCTGCAAGAAGGAGGCGATCACAATAGATCAGAGGGCTTACCATGAATTCTTATAGCAGGACCTAAACAGAATTGCTTTCGATTTGAACGAGACAAGCTTATGTAAATAAATAAATAATAAATAATCGTGGACAAATTCACACAGCGCCATCTAGCCCCAAAGTAAGCAAAGCTTGTGTTATGGGTGCTAGATAACTGATAAACTACTTATATACTTTTTAAATGCATACTTATTATACATAGAACACCCAGACCCGTAACAGAAATTAAAATTCATCATTTCAATTTCTGCCCGGCCGGGAATCGAACCCGGGACCTCTTGCGTGGCAGACCGGCATGTTGACCACTGAACCACTCAGGTCGTCAAACACGTAACACGTATAGCGCTGTCTCGTTCTAATCAGGGCCTTTCTGTTTAGGTCCTGCTATAAGAGTTCATGGTAAGGCCCCAGTAATAGTCGCAGTGACAGGACTAGGACTGAGAAAGCCTAGATAAGTTACATTTTCAAAAAAAAAGGGAGAAAAAAAAGGAAAAACATACCATGTCAAGTCCACCCTGTTCCACAAGGTACTGTTAGAGTAGCCAGGCATTTGACGGCCATCTCACCTGTTGGTAAATGACGATGCGGCCAAGGATGCAGCATGCCTGTCTCATCATCACAGCCCGTAAAAGTCCACTGCAAGACTAAGGGCCTATCCCACGATAGAGGAGATGATGCCATAATCTCCACTCTTGGTAGGCGGGTTAGAGATCGAAGTATTATAAATATAACAATAGAAAATGCTGCTACCCATTTTCCAGCCTACGGAGTCTCTAGATCTTGGCCTCGGAAACATTAGTCGCCTTGTACGACACGACACCCACGAGTGTAGGGGTTTGTGCTATTCTACTCTGCCGGACACCACACGGCCGAAGCATGCCTGTCTAGGAACAGCCTATTCACTCTAGCGTTGAAGGCGTCCAGATTATTATGATCAGGGAACACAATCGCAGGCAACGTGTTCCACTCCTTAGCCGTACGCATTATAAAGGTTGAACCAAAGCGGCTCGTGCGGGCAGCTAGAAGATCCACGACATAAGGATGAAGCGCTCGCCCGGATCGCGTCTCCCGATGGCGGAAAGGGGCCGGCGGTATGAAGTTGTTGTTAAATTAATATACTTCAAGAAAAGGTCAAGAAATTATGAACGTGGATCTAAAATTCTTGTTTGATAACCAGTTACGAAAATATGAAAGAAAAGTGTTGTTTTGTAGCGAAAACCAGTCACGAACCGGATTAAAGATTCTTGATAACTTGTCGATTACGAAATATGCAAAAAAGTGTTGTTGAGTAACTGTTTACAAAAAACAGTACGTACGGAAAATTATCCCGCGATCTTGTTATAATTCCTAGGCCATAGGATTGGCGTTGGTCTTGGCGGCTATACTGATTAGAAGGACAGAGCGGACGCCCGAAATCACAATACCCGAGGTAACTAGTTACGAAGATGTTGTAGGTTCTGTTATGTTATGTTCGTTATTATTTGTGTGTATGTGGGTACCATCGATAGTGAGTCAATAAATAAATAAATAATAAATAAATAATCGTGGACAAATCCACACAGTGCCATCTAGCCCCAAAGTAAGAAAAAGCTTGTGTTATGGGTGCTAGATAACTGATAAACTACTTATATACTTTTAAATACATACTTATTATACATAGAACACCCAGACCCGTAACAAAAATAAAAATTCATTATTTCAATTTCTGCCCGGCCGGGAATCGAACCCGGGACCTCTTGCGTGGCAGACTGGCATGTTGACCACTGAACCACTCAGGTCGTCAATAAATGCACTGTTTAGCATTCATGCGCGTGTTTCATTGGGCTCCATCTCCGAAACCTAACACTGGCATTTGGGGAACCGTGGCTTTGGCAGTGAATGGGCATTTGTCTTTTTGCTGCCAGAGCAACGTGTTATAGAGGTGGGCAACGCATTGATGATATTCTTGGTGTTGCTAATGTCTATAGGCAGTTGTGGCCACTCTCCATCAGGTGGCGCGCTTGCCTGTTTGCCTACCGTATAACATAAAAATAAGTTGCGACGATTAGCTTCAACCCACGAATTAGTATCCTATACGTAGAACGCAATGACCTAAATAGCAGAAGGTTCACTTATTGTTTTTAACCATAAAGCAATGATCAATAAATAAAAAGGGTCTGAATCAATGGCTATTAGCTAACGCATCGGAGATGCCGAAGATGAGTCGAGAGTAAAAAGGCGGGCAATTTTACTTAGTAGCCTAGCGGAAACGACGTACCGGCTGGTACGAGATCTGGCGGTACCAGACGACCTAAGTACACTGTCGTACGTGCAAGTATTGAAACTGTTTGATGGAAATTATCAAAGGAAAAAGTGCGTTCAAGTTCCATACTGCTACGCAGTCAGCGGGTGAAACGTTACTGGAATGGCATAAGAGGCCTGGCTTCCAGTTTTCCAGCGCAAATATTAGAGGAAGTTTTTCGCGATTCGTACTTCGACAATGGTCTAGCTGTGAGCAGAGTCCAGAGAGAGCCTTGAACAGTGAGGTGTGGCCCAAAGAGATAAGGGACCTGCAGTTGACGATGCTGACTCTGATCCTCCCCCAAGCTGGTTATTCCAAACGGAATCGAAAACCCGTAGATTATAGGAAATATTATCAAAACTATTTGTGGAGGGATGTTGTAGGTAGTAGTTTGCTATTATTTGTATACAGGGTGTTACATAATATATTATGTATGAAGCCGTGAACTGGATGGAGTGCTAAACATATTAAAACGATAGGTACAATTATTTCTGTCATACGTGGAATTTTTGTACCTATCGTTTTCATGCATTTAGAACTCCATCCGGTTCATAGCTTCATACATATATTATGTAACATCCTGTATATGTGTGGGTACTATCTATAGTCAGTCAATAAATGCGCTGCTTAGCATTCATACGTGTGTTTCATTGGGCTTTATCTCCGAAATCCAACAGAAGATATGCAAAAAAGTGTTGTTTCGCAACTGTTTACGAAAAACTGTAGCGAACGCCAATGAAAGGGATATAAACGCGTGTCTTTTTATAATTTCCAGGCCATAGGATTGGCGTTAGCGTTGGCAGGGATATGGATACTGGTGAGGAGGATAGTCCGTGACCCGGACACCACTCCCATACTCGAGGAGTCCTCCTCTCAAGAAGAACTGAACGAGTGACAGGAAACCAGTTGATACTAGTTCAAACCGGTATTTTAGGTCGCAAGGGTAACGGTATTTTAAACTAGGGTAATTTTAATATGTCACATTTGACAGATGTCAGAATTTCTTTAACGTTGTAAAAGTTCGTTGCCCCGGTCACGCGGTTGCGCCTATAACATGAAGTTTGTGTTGTAGACATATAGGAATGATGACAGATGTCAAATGTGACGTAATAAATTGGCCCTTCTGTAGTAGCAGATGATAGCGTATTCCCAGATAGTCTCGTTCCTAGATGGACTCCCAGACAGACAGATCGACGACCAGTAATAAATAATATATATTCTGGGAAAGGTCACTCGGAGTCGTCAAGAGCAAAAACGTTAAGGGTACATTCGTTCTACAATTTTTAGTGGCTTAAATTTTACATGAATTCTATTTGCGTTAATAAAATAATAAGTAAAGTAATAAAAATTAATACCTCGCGTATTAATTTTTATTATTTTCTGCCGCCAACTGGACACTGTGAACTTAGCTTTTTAATTAGTTGTGATCCAATTAGTCTTTTGGCCTAGGCCGACGGACAACGATGACTTACTATTTTCTAATCGCAAATGACCTGTAAGTAGTCCAATGAAATCTCCGAAACCATAACGATTCAAGTAAAATCGTTAGGTCTCTTCGCAACTTGCGGAGCGGTTCGGAAGGGAGCGATATATGACGTCATAAGAGGGTAATATATGACGTCATAAGGGGGTAATATATGACGTCATAAGGGGGTAATCTATGACCGCTCCCGTACCCCTGATATCTACAGACGCCACATACCCCAAGTAATATGTAGCTCGAAATACTTTAGCGTGCAGCAATGTTGTCAAGTATTTTAGACATGAACATAAATTATAAATATTTTTGCGATTATTGAGCCGAATTTTTCATCAAAATGAAAATGGAGTAACGTCATCAAACGTTTACTATTGCAATTTTTTCGTTAGATTGTTCGTCGTTCCGTATGTATTATTATTAATAAAACCATCAATAAAAGGAACCATCTAGGGACGAGACGCTCTGGCAATGGGGCGAGTTTGCCATGGGACCACATCTGTTACCGTAACTTACCAAATTATTCCAGTCACAAGTGCCTCTGATGTTACTGAGACGATATGCTGTTGTATTTTGTATTCTTAAGCGCGTTGTTGCGATTTAGCCGATAGATGGCGTTAATGTGTTCGCTGGATTTTGTAGCTTTTTTCTAATGTGTGACGATTATGTTTTCTGGATTTTGTAGTCTTTTTTTATCATGAAAAAAAAAAACGTTTACAGAAATATTTCGATTTATGAGTCAATTACGAATTACGAAATAGTTGTGCAATAGGAATAGTTGTGACATTGTTTTGATGGATGGCTTTCACGTTACTATGAGTATAGTGCCACAAACTTATCTTTACCTAAATAATGTCGGCAAAAATCAAACTGAAACGTAGTTATCCGCCTTATCTCTTTCAGCCGCCAAGCAACAATGCTTGCATCGTTGTGTTCCGGTTTGAAGGATAAGGTAGCCAGCGCGATTACAGGTGTGAGGCATTTCATCGTTGTCCTTATAGTGACAACGCACCTGCGGTTCTGCATTTTTGTTGCATACAACGAATGAATGATATGTAGATGCTATCTGCGATGGTTACCACTTACCATCAGGTGGGCTGTCTGCTCGTTTGTCACTCAGTAATATAAAAAAAAATTAATTGAAGGGAGCGACCGCAGAATGACATCCGTATCATGCTAACGATTAAACAGCTAGTTAAGTCTAACAAAAAGTTAGAAAGACGCTACTTCTCTATTTTGTTTTTGTTTCACTAAGGTGGCAAACAAGCTTACGGCCTGCCTGATAGAAAGCAGTCACCGCAGCCTGCGCAGTCTATAGCTGTTGTACTGTTTTGGTGTTTATTTCTGAGTAAAACTTAAAAATGTCGGATAATATTTCGATGCATTTGCAACTCAACTTTGGTTGACATTCAAACTTTAGCGCATTACAGAATTTCAAGCGGCAGGAATGACGTTTTTTACAGTGTCTTTAGCACGTGAGTGATACCGCTGGTATTGCAAACGTTCATAGGCTGCGGTAACTGCTTACCATCAGGCATGGTCTGACACCTTATTGACGAACGACCAGCTACAAATAAACGCGAATTTTATAATTTATCGTAATCGTGCACCAGATCCGGTGACCACGTCGCTGTTGTCGAATTCACTTGACAACAAAATGACATTTCTAAATGGCGACGCTTAGTTCCAGTTTTGGCCACCGGATTTGATAAGTTTGTGGCACTACTTGTAGTTATGTATGAGTCATGAAACTACGAAAGGCCTTGTTAGAAAAAGCGTTCCTTGTAAATATTGTTATGTAAATAAATATATATTTTTTATACTAGAATAATCGTAAAATGGACTGAATTAACCAGTTTTGGATGTATAAAAAGTTAATCAATATTTTAAAAGTTTGTATGGTTATATACATTAATGTTTTTATTACGTAGTATACTGGAAAATCACATATAACAATATCTATTTTATGCAAAATAACTATCTTGTGATATACATACATACCTAATTTATTTTATTTTATACTTTAGAATACTATATACTATAATTTTTGTAGAAATAACTTTATGATGCACTAAATAATGGGTTAACTTTAAATTGCAATAATAGAAGTACAGTTTACGTCATAATTTAAATTAAGATTTGTTTTTTCCCATTTTAAGTTCAAGAGTTTAGCTCTGTTAGGTCTCTTCGGAACTTGCGGAAAAGGGGTAATATGACGTCATAAGGGAACAAATATGACCTCTATAAGAGGACAATATATGACGTCATAAAGAGGTAATGACTGCTCCCATACCTCGGGAATTTACAGACTTGCGTTCGACCTGTTGATAATATGTAGCTCGATATATATCAGCGCTCATCACAAGATCAAGGAAGCAAGAGTTCTATATACTTCTTGTATAGGGTTCATCATCTTACGTCTGTCAAACTTCAGTCTTCAATCATATACTGTTCTGACTGATGTCGAAACGGACTGACTGACGTAAGATTATAAGCCCTATGTTAGGAGTATATTGGGTTCATATTTCCGTGGTTGCGTCGCGTCAGACTTGTGTTTCTAGTTTAATGACGTGAACAGTGATTACCATGCTTTCTTTCTATAGTTTTAATTCTGCTATGACTAATATGGCACATGGCATTTCTATTTACATCTCTTGTGTGGGTAGCAAACACTGCATAATAATTAATCACGCTATTGTGTCCTACTACGTCATAGACAATAAGTTAAAACAGAAGTGTATTATAAACCTATATAATTTCCTAAATACGTACCTGCTTAGATGAACAAGCTCCATTTTGACTGAGCTATATAGCTCATTTTCAATGCATTTCTTTATAGTTTCTAAATAACACACATAGCTAGAGCTTCATATGACGTACGGATAAAAATGAAAATCGAATTGCTAAAACCTGTGCCTTTATACCTTCATTATTTAATATTAAGTTAACTTGAAATTAGGTTTTTGGTAGGCGGTTATTTTTTATTTCGAAAAGAAAGTATTCATCGATTCTAGAATAGAATACAGTTACTCAGTACTCTTCCTTCTATAATTAAAACACGTGTTGCGGGATGTTGTCGCAAACGAAAGAGCGATATATCTGTAACCAGCTCTTTCCATTTGCAAGCTGGAACTTACTGAAAGAGGGCAGACTGTGGTTCCAAAGTACATCAGGTGACGTTATTGAGGTGTAAGGTCTGCTCTCAAAATATAGCGCTGTCATTGGCTAGAATGAATCTGTCATTCTATAGGTGCTACATCGGTGTTCAGAATTGTTTATAAATATTTAGAAACATCCATTTAAACATTTTGCAACATTTGCAAATGCTTTTAAACATTATACGAGCGACAAAAGACGCCATGCAATATGAAGAAGTATCTAGTTTTTCGACTTCGGACAGCGGTTTGAGATGATTGCAAACAGTTTGAAACAGTTTGAAACAAAAAAAGGATTTCTTTTTGCACCGTTTCAAACACCGGTCAGTGTTTCAAAACATCTGATGAGTCTGTCCAACTCTACAGCTGATGATATCATTCGCCTCAGTATATTTGATATTGGCATTTGGACAGCAGACCGCGGACGCCTCAGTATCTGGTGAAATAGCAAACACATTGATAAATATAATGACGTCATATGGTAGCTCAGGACTGAGATATGAAAGATCTAACCAAAGAGTAAATAACGGTAATAATAAAGTGGTTTGAAAATAATTAATTTCATTATCATTTAATAATAATAAATTCATTATTAAAAGGTAACAGGGTCAAAATCGGCAAATAAAATAAAATTGAAGTTTCTCTACGTTGCATTTGTTTCCTTATATAATGTTTTATGTAACGTAGCGAAAAGTTATGGATTTGATATGTAAGTACATGTGTTTGTTAAGGGATTTTCTTTTTTTATTTAGTTTTAATTTTACTGTGGCCATGTATTTAGTGGTAAGTTGATATGTTCCATATACTTGTTTGTATTCTTGTTCTACAAGTCGACTATAGCTAGTAATTTTAACGAATTTTTTACTATTTCTATAACCTATAGGATTTTATTAAGTATTTTACGTTAGTAAAATAATCTTGCAATTGAAACTATTTCAAACCCACATAATTTCGTGTGTATATTGTTGGTAATATTATATTTGTATACCTAAACATAAATTTAATTTAATTTGTTGCTGCCTGATCATCCTATTTTTTATTTGAGTCTCTAATTAAATACAACGCCAATATGTACCTATGTAAATTGAAATTTTATCAAAAAGAGTGTGATACTAAAGTATCCGTGCAACATATCTGAGTTTAAGCTTTCACGTTATGGTGTAGCTTACACACGTAAAAATGTTTTTTTTTTATATAGGGCCCGAACAGTATAGATAGATAAATTCTTTATTAACAAGATTGTTGTTTCAAATGCTAGTAATATAGGGTGTCTTACAGGTTGGTAACATTTTAAAAATGAAAGGGAAAGTGTTTATTTTATTGATATCTACTGAAGAACGATTGATGTTTAATCAAGACACAAAATTTTGGTTACTATACAGGGTGTTACATAATATATGTATGAAGCCGTGAACCGGATAAAGTGCTAAATGTATGAAAACGATAGGTACAAAAATTCCACGTACGACAGAAATAATTGTACCTATCGTTTTAATATGTTCAGCACTCCATCCAGTTCACGGCTTCATACATATATTATGTAACAGCCTATATAATAATAATAAAAGTATTTATTTCAATAAAACTAGTCTCTATTACAGTTAGGTTTACATAAATATTTTTCATCACTGACACGATAAGAAGAAGTATTTTTCAAATCTTACTAATGTTTAACTCAACAGAAAATGAAATCAGATTGGACCTTTGACCCTGAAACTAGGTAACTGTGATATCATGGTCAGTGATTACTCTTAAACATAGTTGCTTTTTTGTCAGGACATATCATTTTTGACAGAATTTCGCAGAACGATTCACAGTAAAGGTTGCTGGATATCAAGAATTTGGCGTGCAATAATTTTTTTGAGTTATTCTGTCGGATGGGTATTTTTGAATAGTGAAGTCTATGCACATCACTCGGAGAGCACATTTCGTGAGCTCCAACCTGTATATGTTGAACACAACAATGCAGCAATGCAAGCATTATTGCTTTTTGGCAGCACTATATAGGGCAGCTTTTTGGCAGAACTAGATAGGGCAGCTTTTTGGCAGAACTAGATAGGGCAGCTTTTTGGCAGAACTAGATAGGGCAGTGATATCCAGCCAGACACCGATTAACCAACTGCTAATTATATAAAAGGATGTTTTCTTCCAATCAAATTCTATTTTGAAGCCTTATAATGTTATAGTCAATAAATATATTTTATGTTGTATTAAGAAAATATATCGGTATTTTTTAAATTATTGTTTTAAGTAAACGCAATCTTGTGTAAATATTTAGATATTTTTCCGTAATTGCTAATTTTGTAAACGTTTCGAATTGAATATTCAACAACCACGTTATTAGCAGCTGAATAATATAACTTTCTGATTAAAAGTTTATTTACATTTATATAAACAAGTGATAGTCATTACTGTTTTTATACTTAATAAGGTTTTAATAAATATTTTTATGAAAATTTTATTTTTATTTCCATTTTCATTTCCGATGACACAATTCCGATTTCAATATAATTTTGGGAGTTTGTTCGGGACGAAGATGAAATTTGGCAAGAAGCAAGGTCTCACAGCACAAGTAAAGGGGAACAACAAAATTGATAATTATACGTATATTTTCGTACAATTTCCTGAGAAAATGAGATTTTACCTACCGCCACAACCGAGACCGTTTTGCTCGTAAACGGTTGGGAATTTGAAAAAGTGTTTGAAACATAAGTTGTAGAGAATTTTATGTAGATTACGTTAGTGTAAAAGCATTTTTTGTTGTAAGCCGCCGTTTTCACTCGAGCGTCCGGGGCCCGCATTGACCAGGATTTGGCAGATCAGGTAATTACAGTGCAGCGACCGCCATCGGACCACCGTGACCCTGTTAATAGGGGAACCTGACCAGGTTCTATCATGACCTGAATGCAGGTTTCATCACAATGTTTTCCCTCACCGTAAGAGCATCGGTTAGTGTTCAATTAATGCACATAACTCAGAAAATAGTCATTGGTACATGGCCGCAGTGGGATTCAAACCCGGTACCTCTCTCTTCCGAGACGGATACCTTAACCACTCGGGGACGACTCACCGACGCTCTAAACCTAGCCAAATAACTTACGACGTGACGATGCCGAAGACCGAGCAAAGTGAAGATAGAGCTGGAAAGCAGACTGACAGTAGCCAAGATGGACCACTCGGATGATGATGACTTGTGCGTAGGTGGAAGTTACTTGAAAAGTACAGTACAGTGGTAAATTGCCTCTTATCACACTACTATATCTACCATCTCATCATTTATCATCATTATAACCTAGACACCTTCAAGGCTAGAGTGAATAGGCTGTTCCTAGATAGACATGCTCTATCATCAGCCGCATCGTCACTTACCACCAGGGGCCCTTTACGATTTACAATTAGCTCGCATCCCTTCGCAGCGCTTGCCTTCTAATGCCTGTCTTTTCTATCTAGCAATTTTACCACGAGTGTGAATGAAATAGGTAGCGCAACCGAGCGTTCGCGTGGATGCGAGCGGTTACAAAATAGAGATCCAGGTTATTTATTTAAAACTCCATGCACATTACAGTACAAAGGCGGACTTAAAGCTACGTAGCTTTTTCTACCAGTCAACCAGAGAGCAATTACCAGAAATTACAACGCGGTGCAAAAAAAAGGAATAGTCGGCGGAGAAGGTTAGATGGCGGACAAATTCTGTCAAATGCCTGGCTAGTCTAATAAATAAAAAACAAACTCGATGGCGAACTACTTATTTAAAATAGCGCAAAACACGAAAAATTCAAGGGACAACTGCTATATTTTTATTTTATACTGCCAGCCTAGTTTTTCGGGTCTTGTTATCAACCAGTTTCTGACCGTGACTTCTTGCGCGTGGACTTTTATCTACCTAAATAAATAACTGCTTGGACAAATTCACACAGCGCCATCTAGCCCAAAAGTAAGCAAAGCATGTGTTATGGGTGTTAGGTAAATGATAAACTATTTATATACTTTTTAAAATAAATACATATTTTTATTTTATTTTATTTTATTGACATAAGGAAAGCCAACAGCAGTTATTACAATAAAAACAATAATAACATTACATAGCCAATTATAGGCCTCCACTGATAAAAATACAATAGACAAAAAGAAGTAGAGCTCGTCTAGTCTAAGATGACGCGCCCCACTACTTAGTTAGTTGATTTCGATGTGTGAGTGCAAATATTGATAACGACACTTCATCTGTGTGGGAGCCAATGAACGACGCGTGCTCCTACGTTTGAATTTCACCGCCAAGTGAATGACCAATTACAACGGCATTTGTATATGTATTGCGTCCATATTTTAAACTTGCTTGTGTGCGTTAATGTGATAGTGGGGCGCGTCATTTTAAATTAGACGAGCTCTACAACCGTTGAGGAAACACAACAACTTAAGCCTAAAAATTATCTTTGCTCGACTCAATTTATCAAATTACTTACGTTACAGTTATATTCTACATACTGCATACACCCAGACCCGAGACAGAAATGAAAATCATCATTTTAGTTTTTGCTCGGCCGGAAATCGAACCGGGACCTCTGCGTGGCTTACGTTAACCATGGTAAGGCATGTTAACCAACTGAACCACTCAGGTCGTCATCCAACCAATTGACATTAATGATCGACCATACCAAGTCAAGTCAAATCAAGTCAAGCCTAAGTCCATCTTTATTTCTGCCGCATCAAGTAATAGGTAGGTAGGTAGTTAGTAATAGGTACCCAAGACCTACGTTGAAGTTCGGTTTGAAGAATGAGATAAGCTCGCCTTTGTACATCTCTGTTATTGTACTGTATCATTATGTCATGTTTGTGTACAATAAAGAATAATAATAAAATAATAAAAATCTTTATTTTCTCCATAATAATCATTAGTATACAATAAATCAGAACATTAATTATGATATTGTGGGAGACTGGAGCTTACGGTAGGTCAAGCCTGTGTTGTAAGTCTCCAGGAATCCCCTCATTGTAGTTAGTATGAATACATTATTACAATACCAGTGTATGATAAAATTAATGTAAAATAATTAAGAGAGAGATAGAAGCAGAGATAATTTTAATTAAAGTTACTTACATACTACATCTTTAAAGAAAAAGAAAATAAATGAAAAGGTGTGTAGTGCGTTTGTATGTTTGTAAATGTGTGTGTTTGTGTGTGTCCATCAGCCAACAACTTGCATAATAGCCTCTGTTTCGTCGTAGTTAACATTTTGTGAAAGTGAATTTAAAGAATATACTACTTAAGTAAGTTTTCTAGATATTTTGTTTCTCTGAATTCAATTAAAGGCGGCTTTTAAAAGCTATCTCAATCTTTAACCGGCGAAACCGGTCTACTGATGTTACCGTTAAATCATAACAGTATGACAGAAATTTCGATCAACAATGCCTAGGTATTTGTAAGGATCGCAGGAGACTATGGTGTGGCATGTGGGATAAGTGGTGCAAGAAGGATTTCATCACAACGTCCTGTAATGAGGTAAATAAGGGTTACAGGGTAGGTAGGTAAGTTTCGTAGTTCTACTTATAAAAATGTTTAAAGGTTCCGTTTTTTTTATTAAAGCGTCGGTGGCCCATTGGCTAGCCGGTTGAAGTGGTATCGAGTTCGATCCTCAGTCGCCATGTACCTACCAATGACTTTTTCTGTGTGATGTAGGTATACTAGTTAGTGAGGGAAAACATCGCCAGGAAACACGGCGACTGAATGTGTAACCATGACCATGATCTAATCTGGTCAGGTTCCCCTATTAGCAGGATCACGAGGTCAGCTGGCAGTCGCTCTAGTGTAATTACCTGATGGCAAAAATAATTAAGGTGGACCACGGGCCCTTGCGCGGAATACAACCGGGATATTGATGCCAAGACGATTAGGTTTTATAGTAGCTTTATCACTTAAAGACATTGCGCTTACTAATAAGCTGAACTGCTGAAGAGACAATGGGCTGGCCGAAACTGCTGAAGAACCGACAACCATTGGGTAAAAAAGTCCGCAACCCAGCAACCTGCATTTATATTTCTATTTCTGTTTCTGTATTTTTATTTTTACGTCATAAATATCTAATGTAACTCATAAATGGAACGGTAGGAGCTATACCTGCTGGACTGCAATATGGTTTGATTTTCAAAATTTTAAACCGCAGTTTTGTTATTGGCATTGCAACTTTGAATTGTACAATTATAACTAAATTTTATTGCTGTTAAACTGTATGGAAATAAATAAAATAAATAAATAAATAAACCTATGTGACCCTGGTAGATGTTGGATACGACAAGGCGAGGACAAGGTGCATTGCAATGCATATATCCAGCAGTATACTAGGATAATTATGGTGATGAGCTGAGGTACCTCCGTCATAACTACTCAACGGACTTGGATGAATTTTTAAGGTACTGTAGCTTCAGTGTCGAGAAGTGCGCCCAAAGAGCCATCTTCAAGCAGTGTGAGCCATCTTCAACATTTATCTCCTATTTACGAATACATGGGAATCGAAATAAATAGAAAATCAGTCTATTGTTATTTTGAATAACATTAGATACACGGTTTTATTGTGATTTAAAAAAAAAGAGGAGCGGCGGTGGCCAAGTGGTATCTGACTCGTAAGCGAGAGGTACCGGGTTCGAATCCCACTGCGACCATGTACCAATGACTCTTTCTGAGTCATGTACATTAGTTAAATACTAACCGATGCTCTTACGGTGAGGAAAAACATCGCGATGAAACTTGCACATTCAGGCGACTGAATGTGTAACCATAATCCAATCCGGTCAGGTTCCCCTGGTAACAGGGTTACGGTGGTCAGGTGGCAGTTACTTCACTGTAATTACCTGATCTGCCAAACCGAGCCAGTTCTCCGGTCACCTGTGGCGTCCATTAGCTTTGTTGCCAAATCCTCAACCCCAAACGGTTGAAATTAATACTTAAAAAAAAAATGCCAAAAGAATCCAATACTCAAATAACTATTCATCTCCGGTATTTTAATACCAATAGGCTACTATATCCGGCACATAATCTATCCCAAACCCAATAAACCGAAACTCGGATAAAGTCGCGGGCAAGAGCTAGTTAAAAACCGTCCACATTCCTAACTTGGGCAGGCCAACTCGTCACTATAATGATTCGATTAGTCTGAATGGGCATCGCGTAGTTAGTAGATAAGTCTGTTTATCAGTCACCTAAACAGACCACGAGCCAGTATGTGACCGTACGTCGTGCGAAGCGAACGCGCGAACCGCGAACTTACACCAACAACGCAAGCTATAGATCGAAATATTAGTGTTCAAAGAAAACTTTACAATAAAAACTTTCGCCTTAAAACATGGTGTGTAACTGAAAAGCCACGCTGACTGGATTAAAAGTGATTTCTTTTAAATATATTTGTATAAAATAGATGTCCAGTTGGATTTGAATAAATAATTCGAGTGTTAAATTGGAGTACTAAATATTCAACCAGTTTGTTTACCTATCTGTGTCTGGACGCGCTGTGCGGATATCTGACAACGAAGTAATCGGTGAGTGCCTAGATACTTACTTAGCCATTAGCTTTTGGCAGACTAAAATATTATGCAGTACGAATACTTTCCATCCATGGATGTTGTACAAAGCGACTTATGTCTTAATTAGTAGGCCGAAACTTCGTCTGCGTAAATGGGTATTCCGTTCCGGACGCGTTCCCGCGGGAACCGAGTCGAATTTGGATATAAATTATAACCTATGTGCTATAAATACATTGCTGCCAAATCAAAATCCGTTCAGTAAGTTTTAAATGAAAAAGTAACAAACACCAATATAAACGTACTTACAAAACTTTCGTGTTTATAATATTAGTAGGAGAGGATTACAGGCTGACTAGCCATAGTTCGTGCCAAATGGATTGGATAAGCGGACATTGAACTCTCAGTTAAAACTAAATTGTAAGCGGTGAAATCGATAGCTGTGGTCGTATTGGTTACAATCATAAAGTTACTATACCTAGCGGGATATAAAAAATATTTTTGGTTACAGTTGAATGAAATACAAAAGTTTATACCTGCTTTCATGTATTTTTTATGAAATCATTTCAGCAGTTGACTGAGAGATCCAGGCACGCTGTTGGCAATCTATTTGGCATAAACTATAGTACTTACCACCAGAAAATGGGAAGCAATTTTTGTATTTCCACTAACACTGCGTTCTCCAACAATCCGTTGACAGGCGCCAACCGTGGGCTGTCTGCAAGAATGTCACTAACTAGCATAAAAACATGCCAAAACCTACCACTAATGTGGATGCGGTTCATGTCCAGCGGTGGATTGTTTGACTAATGAGTGTCACGTGTAGTGTATGAAGGTGGGGTGCCTCTATGTCTAATTTCTTTGTTGTGGGGGTATTCGTTGTGACGGAGGGATTTTTGAATAAACCCTTCTACTGACGGATGTCATCCATCACAGAGCTTTGAAGTCCATGTGTGTCGTCCTGGGCCTGTTGGAGATCGCAGTGTTATAAATATAACAATAGAAAAAGCTCAGCCTATTTCCCAGTCTTCGGAGACTAGATCTTTTGCCTCGGAAAACATTAGTCGCCTTGTACGACGACACACCCACGAGTGTAAAGGGTTGGTGCTATTCTACTCTGCCGGACACCACACGGCCACTATTCATTTGTTCATATTTATACATTTATTACACTAAATGACCTTTATAACGTCGTTTACTTCCGCCTATTTACAACACTACCATCTCAAATCAAATGTTATAATTCGCCCGCGTAGAAATCGATAAGACAATATATGTTAATATTTACTCAGAAGTATGGCTCGTAGGGTCGTATCGTGTCGGTGTCTGAGTCTACCTACTGGCTCTACTGCAACTTACTCTCATACATACACACTAGAATTCGATGCTTCAGTGTAACAATGAATGTTCCTATGCAACGCACTGGACAACGGCATAATATAGAACTACGGTTCACTAAGTAATACGATCCCTTCTGAGAATGCTTTGTTATCTTCGAAGGTATTTGGTTCTAGCGCCTAAAGTATAGTTTTCTGTTATCCTTTTCGTACATACATTATTTGAGTTTCAGTATAAGTCAAATACGTTATAAGTAAATAAATAAATAATCATCTTGGCGTTAATATCCCGGTTGTGCTCTCGAGCACGAGGGCCCGGGGTCCGCCTCGACCATGATCCAGGATTTGGCGATCAGGTAATTACAGTGGAGCGACTACCATCTGACCTCCGTGACCCTGCTACAAGGGGAACCTGACCAGATTGGATCATGGTTACAAATTCAGTTCCTGAATTTGCAGGTTTCATCACTATGTTTTCCCTCACCGTAATAGCATCGGTTAGCATTCAACGCAGTGGGATTTGAACCCGGGACCTCTCGCTTACGAGTGGGATCCTCAACCGCTCAGCCACCGACGCTCTTATTAGTAGTCAAATAATATAGGCTCTTAGGAGTAAAGGTTAATACGATTTATGTGAGTTATTTCAAACCGGAAGTTTTTTTTTGTTTTGACATACGATAGGCAAACAGGCAAGGGGCCACCTGATGGGAAGTAGTCACCACTACCTATACACATTAGCAACACCAAGAGTATCGCCAATGCGTTGCCCACCTCTATAACACGTTGATCTGGCAGCAAAAAGGCAAATGCCCCTCCACTGCCAAAGCCACGGTTCCCCAAATCCCCACTCCACGGAGCACTAGAGACTTATGTCCGTTTTCACTAAACATAGGAATCACCTAAATCCAATGCCCAAATAGCTAGGAATTATTATTATTATTGTGATTAATCAGGCAGGCAGTTTAACAACCGATTGTCCTGTATCCTGCTGATTAATGTGTAATTTTTCCATACGCGTTTAAACATAATGGTCCAGTTTACATATTATTACTAATAGTAACTGACGAAAATAGATTTCACCAAACGCAAGGAAACACCGCCGCGTTACCTAAGTAACGCTTAAAGTTAGGAAGAGGATTGGAGGCATTGCCTTATATGATAGTCCCGTTATGTTTCCCACAGCATATTTATCTGACATGCTGGCCAAAACAGGAACTAAGTGTCGCCATTTCACTCAACAACAGCGACACCGTCACCTGTGCAGATAAGTTAGTGGCACTATACTCGAATTCATAGATAAATGTTGCCTGGAGACAGAGGTTTGGAAGGTTATTCCTAAAGATAAGAGTTTCCTAATTAGGTAATGTTTAATTCGAGTTGTGAAAACGAGTATTACTCACCGGCAGGAACACAATGCTATTTAAAAACAGTCGGTCTCTTAAAAACATGGACAACATGGAGTTCTTCAGAAAGTGGTGAAAAGGTTTTTACGGGGTCGGCAACGCGTGGGTGATGCCACTGGCATTGTAGACGTCCATAGGCTGCGGTGACTGCTTACCATCAGGCAGGCCGTAAGCTTGTTTGCCACCTTAGTGGTATAAAAAAAACACTTCCTCAGTCGGCTCCAATTCGAACGATATATCCCGCTATACCATACTCTCAATATTACTCTAACCCTTTCGACTAACTAATATCATACGATTTGATCAAAGACAAGCCAAACTACACATTGATGTCACGGTTGAGCACGGCCTGCCCATGATCCAGGATTTGGCAGATCGGGTAATTACATTGGAGCGACTGTCGTCTAACCTGCGTGACCATGGTTACACTTTCAGTCGTCTGAATGTGCAAGTTTCATCACGATATTTGCGCTCACCGTAGAAGCACCGGTTAGTGTTCAACTAATGTACATATAACTCAGAAAAGACCGGCTTTATAGCGGCACTAGGGTTCCAACTCGGTATCTCTCGCATACGAGCCTGACTTAGCCACTGAGCCACCGACGCTCTCAAGGATAAACTAACAAACTATAACCTCAGTAAATAGACTAAAGCCTTTTCCGTTGTGTAGGTATTTTAAACACTACAGTCACTACACTCTACTCTACTGCCAACTTTACTATGTACTCCCGACTTCCAAGTGCGCAGATGATTCGAGAACCTCCTTTAAAGTGGAAGAGGCACGTGTCCAGCTGTGGCCAGTTATAGGCGAAAGCGCCACTCTTATCGACATATTAATTTGCGAAGGTGTCCTAGAGTTTAGCGAAATGAAAATTGTTATTACTGATTTGATTATCTAATCGGGGGATATTTAACATTGGTATTCATCGGTGGTTATCACGAGGCTATCAATATCGCTGTTTTATCAGCATAATACGAGACAGCTGCAAAATTTACTCAAGCACTAAAATAGTGTCAGGATTCCATTTCTTTAAAGGAGGTACCTAATAAATAATAATAAATATGGTTGGACGATTCACACAGCGCCATCTAGCCCCAAAGTAAGGTAAACTTGTGTTATAGGTGTCAGAAAACTGATAAACTACTTATATATATTTTTAAATACATACCTAATATACATACAACATTCAGACCCGTAACAGAAATTAAAATTCTGCTCCACCGGTAATCGAACCCGGGACCTCGTGGTGTGGCATATTAACCAACTAGATGACTAGGATGGTAAATAGTGATCTTAACTTTGCGAATTAAACTCTAATAACATACATAATTTTATAATAATTGGCCGCGTGGTGTCCGGCAGAGTAGAATAGCACCAACCCCTTACACTCGTGGGTGTCGTACAAGGCGACTAATGTTTTCGAGGCAAAAGATCAAGAGTCTCTGTGGTCTGGAAAATGGGCAGCAGCATTTTCCATTGTTATATTTAAACACTGCGATCTCCAACCCGCCTGCCAAGCGTGGAGATTATGGCAATAACCTCTCCTTTCGTGGAAGAGGCCCTAAGTCCTGCAGTGGACTGTTACGGGCTGTGATGATGAACATACATAATTATGCATAATTACACTTAATGGCGTGACGGTTCTTGATTTTTTGCAAAAATAGTGCAAGAAAGGAGTGAACATTATTTTTGCTGGTATTCTAAGGCACAATAAATAATCGAAAGTGAAGGTTTTAAGTTAAGACGAAGGTACTTACAGATACCCATTTAGTTTTAGTTTTGACATTGACCGAGTTAGTTGTATCCAATTATAATAAATTACAATCCCTTGATAAAATAAAAAATTATAATACAAAATATGTCAGTCACACTGTGTTGCAAAAACTTAAAATTGCCGCCTTAGTAACATAGAAAGAAACTTCCATCTCCGCGTAACTTGGAAATAAGAAGATTAAATAAAACTGCAAGTATTATTCAACACCAAAAGTATTGTTCAGACCAATAAATCGATTTTTTCTTGACCGAAAACGTACAAGACGCACAAGAAAACAAGCCAGACTCACTTGATAATCATAGCGGAACAAAGCTCCTAATATTGTTGACCTTACGACAGGAAGATACGTGTGGTATGTCACCCAAAACACCGATTAGGGCAACCGGTTGTGTTCTCGTTATGAGTTTTCGAGCGGTGGTACTTGCTTTGTTACTATCTATTTATAGACTTTGGAATTTATCTATTTTCTAATTTGGCCTTAGGAGACAGATAATATCCTCATAATAAGATAAAATGAGTTTTTATATATGAAAGAACCGAAATTGATTTATACTTTAAAAAAGTATCAGAAATTATTTAAAAATCAGATAGAGGTTCTAGTATACTGCCTTGGGGAACTACCAACTGGATTTGTTGATTTTGGCACGACCAACTCCTGTTGATTGTTTTTAAATGAAATTTAAGAATATGTTCACAATACAATACATTCGATAGTCGTGGAGATTGAATTGAATTCGCGAGGGCGTAAATTTATGTTTGTCAATTTGACAGATAATCATCATCACGGCCAATAACAGTCCACTAGAGGGTTGCCATAGTCTCCACGCTTGGCAGGCGGGTTGGAGATCGCAGTTTTGTAAATATATATATGGAAATCGCTGCTGCCCATTTTTAAGCTTACGGAGACTCCAGAACGTTTGTCTCGAAAACATTAGTCACCTTATACAATACTCACGAGTGTAAGGGATTCGTGCTATTCTACTTTACCCGACACCACACGGCCAATATATAACGTTAAATCGATAACGATTGCTTATCTCGCTAACGTTTTCTAAAATAACCTCCAACTATTTTGTGAACTTTCCTCGTAACTGTTGTATGGTTAAAATTGGCGTTAAAGTTATTTTTAATTTCCTCATACCTACATGCTGATACACGCTGTTGACTACTGAAACTCTGCTTGTTTAGCTGTACCTGTTCCTTGATATTGAAAGTTATTGTTATGTTAATCAATATATATTTTTGAATATAATATTCAAGTTTATATAGGTATTTAACTTTATTTTGTAAATAAAGAACATGCCAAGGTTCACGACCTGCACCCGTTATAGATTGGACGTAGAATCCAGAAGAATAGAACGTAGAGTCAACAAATTATACCCACGACATAGGATCTGTGGCCCAGTTTAGGATGAATTTTAGTCTGAAATGGACTGGATTTCGTTTAATTTTCTTACTTATCTCGACTTGCTAGTTGAAGGCGCTCCACTTAAAGTTATTGACGACTATACATACCTATGACAAATAGTTTAGCTAGGTAAGTCCAATTTTGAGGAAGAGGTCAATCGCCGAACCCATCTTGGCTGGGCAGCGTTCGGAATGCTACGACATATATTTTCGTCCCAATTACCGCAGTATCTCAAACCGCAGGTCTTTGACCAGTGTCTATTGCCAGTGATGATATACGGAACAGAGACGTGGCTGCTCACTTTAGACTTTATAAGAAAGCTCCCTGTTACCCAAAGGGCGACGGAAAAGACTATGTTCGGAGTCTCATTGCGCGATCGAATCTGAGGATATCTGAAAACAAACTAAGGTCCTGGACATAGCCCAAAGGATTGCCAAGTTTAAGTGGCAGGGGGCAGGGCACGTAGGTCGCAGAACAGATATCCTATGGGGCAGTAAAGTTCTCATGTGGCGACCCCGTACCGGAAGACGCAGCGTAGGTAGGCTTCCCGCTAGGTGGACCGACGACCTAGTGAAGATCGCAGATACCAGCTGGATGTGGAAGGCACAAGACCGGCTGTGGAGATACCTAGGGTGGCCTATCTCCATCAGTGAGCGTCTTCCGGCTGATATGATGATGATGATGATAATGATGAAGCAGACCTCCGGAAAATAGACAGTAGCATGGGCGACAGTTACCGCTTTCCATCGGGTGGACTATCTGGTCGACTGTCACTGAGTAGTTGGACAAAAGCATAATATATTTGTGCACTTTCAACACTCCGATCTTTGACCCGCCCATTGAGTGTGCAATGTGCATATACATGTAATGTTTTATACCACTAAGGTGGCAGACAAGCTTGCGGCCCGCCTGATGGTAAGCAGTTACCGCAGCCTATGGACGTTTGCAATACCAAGGGTATCACTTCCGTGTTGCCAACGCTGTACCATTTTACTTCTTTCTTGAAGAATTCCATGTACAATGAAATCATCCGCGAACATGAAGGAGAATCAAGTCCACCTGTTGACTGTTATGAGCTGTTGATGATGAGAATGTTAGGTTGGCTGGAGGTGATCTCTTTTACGGATAAGCTCGGTATTCATACCGAGTAACGAATATGACCTACCTGAACTCTTGCACATAAGTCACGACAACATCGTCATACGTAAATACATACCGTCACCCCTTTTTTCGGTAAGGGTAGGCTGAGTGTCTGTCAGCGTCTACTCTCCTCATCCACTTGGCCAGATCTCGAGGATTCCCACGCCTAGAAGTTGCTTCTCGCATTCGACTAAGTCAAGTCTTAGCCATCGCTTCTTGGGCCTCACGCGAGACCACTTTTCTGATACCAGCAGGTTTTGACACAATTTCCGACTATCTTTGGGGTGCACGCAGCACGTGACCTAACCATGAAGTCATCAAAATCTTTACAACATAGATAGATAAGAATATTTTGTACGTCATTCGCATATAAGCACCTATTGTGGGCAATAAAATATTTATTGTAAGGTACCTATAGCACTGACGTGAATAGGTATGATCATACAGTAAGTTATTTTCAGTAACGTGTCACCTACTAGTATTATCCGTAGATGCTCTTTGTTGTAGTTCCAAGTACTAATCCCAGGTGATTTTATTGAATTCTATAAGTCATTTTAAAGATAAACTCCTTACAATTTACGATAATATCGACGATAGTTGGCAAGCCATTTCATTTGAATCGCTGTCGTTTTGAAAATATGGTTCGACTAACCAAATTCTTGACAGAAAATCAAGCACTTAAATTCCTACCAAGTTTGATGTTTAGTTAAGTTAAGTTAGTGGATGTATGTGCGACGGCCTCGAAATGACTAAAGAAATTTTTTCCGACGATGTATTTTGTAGAGTGGCTTTGCAAGCTTTGGCTCTTCACTAGATTAAGTTTTTAACAATGCATGTGCAGAATTACAATATTAACAATATTTACAACTTACATAATACAAATGAAATCATGAGCATGACATATATATATATAAAAGAGAGTCATTGCAACATTCGTCAACACAAACGAATTCACAAAATGCTTCGTCAAATGAATGTGTTACGATAAACTCTTGCGTTTTTAATTTGTTAAACTAGGTTGTAGTTTATGTTCAAAAACTACAGGTACTGGATTTCCTACTTAATAATATCCTCATTTCATTGAGGAGTGGATAGTTCCACAGGATTGGTGTACGGTAACAGTGCAGGACAGTGGTTTATAAAGGAACACCAATTCGTTTTGATCACGCTGTAGACCACCGACCAGGCAGCGCGTATAGCTGCAACGGCTACCTGTTAGCATTTACGGTTTAAAGAACTTTATTCTTCATAAGTCAAAGTCAAAGTCAAACATATTTATTCAGTTTCGATTATTTAAAAAACACTTATGAACGTCAAACTAAACACAGTTGTAAAAAAATTACAGTGCACAAAACATTAGAAATTAGAAAAAGAAAAAGAAATCCATCTTGCAAGTATTAATTATACTTAATAATAACTACAAAATTAGTAGGAAATTCAGACATAAGAACAATAACAATTTTATTAACAACAAATTTTGTGATTTAAATGTTCTAGACGGGACCAAATCTGCATTTAAAAGGCAAGGCACAATCAAGTAGTCAAAAATAATGTATAAAATTGTACGGAACGTTTGTCTGCTTTTACTTAAATTTTACAAACAGAGGGGCATAAGATTAAGAACAGTTTTAAACAAATGAAGACCCTTTATCTTCTTCTCCCTTGATTTTAGACAGTTAGATCTTTTTCTGGAAAATATGTATCCAATTAAACTTTATTGATAATTTACTTACTTACTTTACTTTTTTAGGTAATTGGTTGATGCTAAGCCGCAAAGCCTCGAGCATCGGTGTAGGGTTACGCGTCTGTCGGTCCTCTATAGTTTCATTTCGGAAAGTGTCCGAAGCAGTTGCACGATCTCATTCCGCCGGCCCCTTTCCGCGATCGGGAGACGCGATCCGGTCGAATGCTTCATCCTTATGTCGTGGATCTTCCAGCTATCCGCACGAGCCGCTGTGGTTCAACCTTTATTATGCGGGAGGCTTTATAATGGAACTCGTTGCCTGCTTGTGGTCCATGATTATTATAATCTTCAAGGCTATAGAGACTGTTCCTAGACAGGCATGCTTCATCTTCGGCCGCATCGTCACTTACCACCAGGCGAGTTAGAAGTCTACAGCCAGCCTTGTCTAAAACTAAATTAGGTAACCAGGTACTAAATTTTACGAGCGATATTGCGTGAAATTCGATCTGCATTGAATTTAGTATAAACTGTACAACACTGCAAAATATCATCTAAACCCCTTCAGTAATTTTGGCATTGAAGACTACCCTACAACCCATAAACACATTTAGTAGCATTAAGATTCATGGCACGCGACGTCTTCCTATACTGGTGCTCTCGGTCGGACGTGGTCATTACCAATTAGGAGTAGGCGAAGACAGAGCCCGTCAGGCGAGTGCGCGAGTCCTCATCGCACCAAGCGATCCCACGATTATTTTGCGCGTGAATATTGAGGTCACTCGGCAGTCGGTACAATCTGCTCCTTGGGGGTCACTCAGGGTATTTTTTTAGGTCCTTACCTTTGGAATTGGTGTTTTGTGTGGCGAAATGAACTGCATTTTTCATACAAGCAAATTTTCCAATTTCTTGGAAATGGCCAATCCGACTACAACGAAACTTTGTAGGTGTAATCGGACAGCATTAAGCTAACTGATGCATTCTATTTCATTTTGATAACTACCCTTTTCATAATATTTAGATTCTGGTTAAAGAGACAAAACTGGCGGCAAATGAAAAGGGATGGTTTCAAACCCTTATAAAAACAGGATAAAAAAATTATTTTATTCAATTTTAGTACTTACATACTCTTAGTGATTTACATATGAACATACTCTATTTTCGAAATCAAGTATTAAATATTGATAAGTTATTTACAATTTAAAATTTTTTAGCAAATCTGTAACTGTGTAAAAAACTCCAATTTCATAGTTAAGCCCATATTGGACCCATTACGTTTTTCGGTATTATGAGGGTTAAGCAGGTTGTAATAAGATAAAAGGTTCAGTCTTAGTGTTGTTTTGATTTGTTTGGATATAGACTTGCAAGAAGATGTGTTAATGCTGAGATCCTCAGTACAGTCGTACGATTCGGATGTGGAATGAGCTCCCAGCCACAGTGTTTCCTTTGGACTATGACATGGGATCGTTCAAGAGGTATATTAGAGGTCTTTTTAGAGGCGGGCAACGCATTAGTGATTCCCCTGGTGTTGCTGATGTCCATAGGCGGCGGTGACCACTTTCCATCAGGTGGCCCGCTTGCCTGTTTGACTGCTGTGTAACATAAAAAAAAAACAGTCTGCTTCTTTGGGGGCTACCTAAAGATTAGTACGAGTATATTGGAGTTTACAAAAATTTATGTAGACTGTGTCAGAAAAGATACTAACTTAGTGTGACTATTGGTTTTTCGGTACATAACATTACAGTTTCTGTGAGTATAGGTATTTCTATGCTCCTAAATTTCAGTACTTTTTGATTATCAGACTAGCTAGAGTATCCCTTATCTTAGATAGTGACACAAACTTTACCACCAACGATACCAACCATGTTTAGGTACTTTTAAAGTTATAAATAAGATAGGTAGGTACGGTTAATATAGTCATCATATCAGAAGTATCTCTTTGATGTACAATTTAATATAAAATTTTCTATACGTTTACTATCATTGACCTGTTATTATCTGACATAAATACCTAAGGCAATTGCAGAAATCATAGATTAATAAAAAATCAATAGTCGTTAATAGAATCAAAATAAATGGTATTGTATTTAGATAGTTACCATCTACCATGAGATAATAAGAGTTTTTGATGGCTGATATTTTTTAGTGATATTTAATGGGTATAATAATTAACAAGCCCATACAAGCTTAAATATTTCTCAAGTGACTACGCTCCAGCGGATTTCACGTATCGCTAATCTATAAACCAGTTTATTATTTGTAGCTTTATAGACGATGGTCCATAGACAACATTTACCGCTTTCCATCTGGTTGGTTGTCTGCTCCATAATCGCTATCGCTAAAAAACTCATCTAGGGAGTGTCGGTGGCCTACTTGGCGGGTTCGACTCTCGGAAGCGCCAGGTACTAAGCACAAACTCTGCGGCCCTATTTTTGAAAACGCTCGCATCCACACGAGCGCTCGTGTGCGCTACCTATCTCTTTCACACTTGTGATAAGTTGCTGGAGAAGATGCGTGCGCGCAACTATGTTTTAAATGCGTTAAGTGACTTGGAGAAACCGTTATGATTTCCAGAATTATTAATTTCCGATTTCGTCGGAAATGTGTGAAATTCCCCAAGACCTAACTCAAGTCACAGAAGGTGGCCTCCTGAAGAGTGAAATAAATCCCTCTTCCAGACAGTGAGTTACAAAAAAAGAAAGTATTGAAAGCAAGACTCGGTATAAAGCTTGTTGAAGTAATGTCCGCGACCGGAAGATGTCAATTGCTGCAAAGTGATCCTCGAGATGCGAAGAAAGATGAGCCCTCATTGGAAAATAGAGGCGGACACGCTAAATATGCGACTGTATTTCAATGCGTATTACCTGCTGTCTTACTGGTCACTGGAGTCAGTAAAATGCACAGACAGACAATTGTCATTTGTAAGGTGAAAAATAATTACAGCAAATATCTAGCTAATAATTGTATCACAAATAAGTCCCGTGGGCGGCCTAAGAAGCGCTGGATTGACGTCGGTGAGTCGGATGCGAGAGCCAACAGCGTACGACTTGAGTCGTAATCGCCTTTGTACGAATCCGTCAGTTGAAGGGGTTGGCGGAAACCACACTAGGATAGCAACTTTCAAAATACTATCTTAATGGATGTTTATATATGTATCGCCTCTTTCGCAGTGGACGTTGAGATTGGGTTGCGAAGCCAGATAAATCAAACCAGGCACGCATATTCAATGGTGTTAATTTATCAAAATATATCCACGGGAATTTCGTCATATACTTATTTTAATCAGCGTTAGTAAAATTAAATACAAGAGAACAAAGTTACGAGTACGAAGGCAAAGGCCATCACAGGAGAAGGGCAGAGACAAGGAATTAAGATCGGACCATAGATATTATGCACACTCTACACAATACAATACGGTTAGGAAGCATACACACTATACATTACTTAATACTATGTTTTTACAGCGCCTACATCAAATTATTATTCATATGACAAATTCCAGCTCGATAAGTTCAATGATTTGAGTTGTGAATTAATAGTTAAGTCAGTCACCTTTTATATAGAAAACTTGATAGAATAACATTTATACGAGTAAGGTGGCAAACAAGCTTACGGCCTTCCTGCCATGTCACACCATGCATAATAACAACATACGAGATTCGTGTAGGTAGTATATACAGTGTGTTTTCTGAGTTATGTACATTAGTTGATACTAACCGATGCTCTTACGGTGAGGGTAAACATCGTGATGAAACCTGCACATTCAGGCGACTGGATGTGTAACCATGATCCAATCTGGTCAGGTTTCCCTGGTAGCAGGGTCATGGAGGTCAGATGGCAGTCGCTCCACTGTAATTACCTGATCTGCCGAATCCTGGATCACGGTCAAGGCGGACCCCGGGCCCTCGTGCGCGAGAGCACAACCGGGACAGTAACGCCAATTTGATTTTTTTTAGTATATACAGTGTGTAAAAGGTTTACCAGATCCGTAAAGGTATTGTTAGGTATCAGTATTAGAATATATTTAAGTAAAAAAATAGTCTTGGTGTTAATGTCCCGGTTGTGCTCCCGCGCATGAGAGCTCGGGGTCTGCCTTGACCATCATCCAGGGTTTGGCAGCTCAGATAATTACATTGGAACGACTACCATCTGACCTCCGCGACCCTGCTACCAGGTGAACCTGACCAGTTTGAATCATAGTTACGGTGCAGGTTTCATCACAATAATAGCAATGTTTTCTGATTTTACCTAAATAATTAGTATACTTATTGTACATAATAACTGTAATTAATAACCTAATTTGTGCAACGCATTATTTTTAAGCTGTAATGTTGTACAAAAGTATGAATAAATAAATAAATTAATAAATCACGATATTTTTCTCACTATAAGAGCACCTGATAGTGTTCAACTAATGTACATTACAATAAAGCGTCATTGGTACATGGCGGCAGTGGGATTCAGAGCCGGTACCTCTCCCTTGAGAGTCGGGTGCCTTTAGCACTCACCGGGACTTATTTAAGTCCCTAATAATTTTAAGAGGTCTTCGCTGAACAGTCTCGGCAGCCGATTATCACCCTTATGACGGTATACTATGATTATCTCTAGATATATGTGAATGGTTTAGTCTGTGAATATATCAACAATTTCAATCCAAGCATCTGCCAGTGTCTGCTTTCTTGCCCCTCCACTTCACGCGGTCTTACGTTCACCTCGTAAGCCACCGGCTCTAGCATCTGTCTCAGCGATGTTAAGTTAATCCATCGCTTCTTGGGCTTCCCGTGGGGCATCTTCCGGATGCCAGATACCGGCAGGTTTACACCTATTAACCTATGTATTCCTAGACGCAGCACTTGACTAAACCAACCAACGATGTCTCTCACGCTGAGGCTGCCACGAATGGGCAGACTCTATGGACTTGGACAATTTCATTTCGTAGGCGTGCAATTCTCGAGCGTGCTTCCAAACCACATAAGTGCAAAGATCATCACAAACTGGTCTTATTTCCACAAACAATATAAATTGAACACGTTGCCTGTGAGTGTGTTTAACCTGGACGCCTTCAAAGCTAGAGTGAATAGGCTTTTCCTAGAAAGGAATACTCCATCTTTGGCCGCATCGTCACTTACCACCAGCGGGGCTATTGGCTAACTCAGTTGACAACTGTATTTGACCACCACGTGGTGTAGAATTTTCAACGTAGATGACGTCATCTACGTTGAAAACTGGCAATATTTACTACCAAATTAGAGTAGTGTCAGATTTTTTAATGTCAAATTCAGTTGTCCACTGAGATAGCCGATAGGCCCTCAGGTGAGATAGCGGTAAAAAGGCTGGCCGTTTATTTGGTACTCGTTTGCTTAGGTATATGATATGTGTGAATTCCGATCAGGAAAGAATGTTTTGTACATACTCTACCCATACAAATATTTTATCTAAAATAATATTTCAAATTTCCTAAGAAAATTGTTAATAATTGTTAATTAACGTATTTACTTCATAACACAGTCGTATTTAGTGGTCGACCCTGAATGTTTAAACATTACAAAAATAATAAAGTAGCTATATAAAAACGTGAATAAAATACAACGATTAATTACGTATATACTGGCGGAGACTAGTATGGCCATAAGGCCTCGGTTGTGAATTATAAAAGTGATAATAAGTCAGACCTCAAGGACATTCCTAAACCTACAATAAATCTTAAATCACTTCTAGTTGGTTGTTTTGAATAAATAAATAAATAAATAAAAATCGTTTATTACATCTATCTCACACATTGCACAGTACATTAGGTCATAATACAGCTTACAAGAAACTTCGTTACCTGTGCCATAAGGAGATGTGCAACGGGCAATGTTTTGGCGAATCTTTCTCTTCTCAAAGAGTTTCTAGAGGACGATACGAACTTCCCAGTATCGTATAAGATGGAGTGCGATGGTATGGTCACCACATTCGCTCCCCTTAGGTTGCAGATGTCCTGGACGACGGCACCCACTATCCATCAGGTGGACTGTCAATCCAGGCAATGAATAAAAAGTCTCGCGCAGACCGGAAAATTACGTAGGCAACAAAATGTCTGGCCATGCCACCCCAGCCAGGCACGGGAAGGAGCCGGCCCAAGAATGCGATGGCATGACTCGGGACGACATGCGTGTCAACCGTCGCTACGGTATTCATAATCATGTGTTGCAACGTTGTATATCTTGGGACCCATCCCGGGGTGTACAGTGGTGTAGTATATGGGTATGTAATGATCTATCTGTATTGCTCCATTTATTACAAGTTGCAAGGATTACAAGTTGGTTGTGTGAGTAAAACTAAGTGATGAATTTGTTAACCAGTTGTAAGCATTATCCGGATTGTATTACGAGAGAAACACCATTGCCAACAAACTGTTATGCAGTTTAGCAGGGTAACTATAAGTTAGACAGAATGTGCGAAATATTGTAAGGATTAAATAAATAATAATAATAAATAACAAAGTCATCACCAAGGTTGCTGAAGACCGAGCGAAGTGGACAAGGAGATGTGGGAAGCCCCAGGGTCGAGCGCGTCGCGACATAGTATCCGGGATTGACGCCAGGATAATAATTATTTATAACAACCCATATAATATCCTCGTAATTTTAGAAAACGTTAGCGAGATAAGAATAAATATCGATTTTACGTCAGATATTGGCCGTGTGGTGTCGAGCATCAACCCCTTATACTCGTGGGTGTCGTGCAAGGCGACTAATGTACTCGACGGCAAAACTTGTAGAGTCTCCATAGGCCGAAAAAGGGCAGCAGCTTTTTCCATTGTTCATTTATAAGACTGCGATACCCAAGCCAGGCATGGAGATTATGGCCCTAAATTCTTGAGTGCTATGGGCTGTGATGATGTGATTATGATGTGTCTATTACCGGTCAAGACAAAAATCGCACGTAAAGCACCAGAATCAATAAATCCTATGCAATCAGCACGATCTCAACCCTCAAGATACACGTAGGTATAGTAGGACCACGCTAAGTTCAATTCGCTTTAAAAAAAATCTCTGTATGGCAACTAATGCCATGTCTTTTAACGTCATTCATAAAAGTCATAACAAAGAATTTGACTGATTTGATAAATATTATTGAGGCGATTGGCACATTGGAGCGTAGCATCCATTCTGGCGAAATTTGGAAATATGTGTAATTTTATATTGTTTTATATACAATAAAAAATTTAGGAATTCTCCAAATTGGTATAATCTTGTCATAAAATTATATTATTTAAGCGAAAAATAATTAGAGAACTGAGTAACGGAACTGTACGGTGCTGCATTCCAGTGTGCGGATCGCCTAAATAATAATGGACAATGACTGACAAGGACAGATTATCCAATAGATATTGCCATATACACATTTTATATTTTCTACCACTGTCAGTTGATTCGGACTAAGCGTGGTCCTATTATAGTACTAATTTATTTATTCTTATAGATGTTCCATTACAAACCTTTTTTGTAGATAGTTAAGAAATATTTTTTACTCCACATCACCTTTAAACGTTCTTTTATTACCTGTTGTCCGTAACATTCAATAATTACCAATGTTATTAAGAGCAATGTACCCAAGTTAGTTATAATCACTTAGGTACCTAAAACTGTTGTATGTCTAATAACAGTCACCTTGACCGTGACCGCAAGCAATATTTCCTAAATAAAATTGTTTACCTCAGAACGTTATTGTCACGAATTTTGTATTTATAAAACAATAATACACACCTATTAAAAAGAAAGACAAAAAAATCGCTCATCGCGGGGCGAAAGCCGCGGTAAGGGTTATACTTACTGCCTGCCACTTTTTGCGTCTGTGCCCGAACTTATAGATGTCTTTGATAGTCTGTGACCGGTAATGTCAACTGCCCGCCATTTCCCGATTTCCCCCTAATCGTGTTTTCCGTCTTTCCATAACCGTACATGTTGGGCACTTTAAAAATTGTATTTATCTAACATATCATCATCATCATAACAGTCCGTAACAGTCCACTGCAGGACTTAGGGCCTCTCCCACGAAAGAGGAGGTTATTGACATAATCTCCACGCTTGGCAGGCGGGTTGGAGATCGCAGTGTTTAAATATAACAATGGAAAATGCTGCTGCCCATTTTCCAGACTACGCAGACTCTTGATCTTTTGCCTCGAAAACATTAGTCGCCTTGTACGACACCCATGAGCGTAAAGGGTTGGTGCTATTCTACTCTGCCGGACACCACACGGCCAGTATGTATTTATCTAACATAGCCACGCTGAAACTAACACAACACATATTTTGTTTATGTTTTTAAACTTGCTCCAAAGATTATCACTGTGATTAGGTATTCATACACGTGCGTTGAACTTCGTATTGCGTATTAACCAATGTTAACGGCAAATATAGGCAAGGCCACGCCACACAAAATAATAAACACAATGATCTGTTTAATCGTGATCTACAAAACCTGCGCGACCAGGTGGGAGAAATTGGAACTAAACATTCTAAAGCACCAAAATTACGTTGCACAACTCACTAGCGCCTCTATTGAACGAAAGGTAACTTGTCGTACGCGCCCTTTTCAACATTACACAGTTCTTTGATGAGGAAATCATTAACATAAGTTTTGTTGACAATTTTAGCTTGACGTGTAATAAATAAATACTCTTGGACAATGCACACAGCGCCATCTAGCCCTAAAGTAAGTAAAGCTTATGTTATGGGTGCCAGAAAACTGTTAAACTACTTATAAATTTTTGAATACATACTTTTTATACACACAACACCCGACACAGAAATTAAAATTCATCATTTAATTTTTTGCCCGGCCGGGAATCGTACCCGGGACTTCTGCGTGGCAGACCGGCCATATTACCCAACTGAACCACTCAGGTCGTCGTTATTAGTGTTCTGAGTGTTATGTATTTTGTTATTGTGGTGTCACAAAATTATAACTAGGATATTATCACGAACCTAGTGGATACTCGTAATCACAATAAACAAAACCTATCAATTTAAAAGAAATTCATAGGTAGAAGTTTTTTTTTATACCACCAAGGTGTCAAACAAGCTTACGGCCTGCCTGATGGTAAGCAGTCACCTCAGCCTATGGACGTTTGCAATACCAGGGGCATCACCCACGCGTTGCCGACCCCGTAAAAACCTTTTAACCCCTTTCTTGAAGAACTATATGTTGTACTCTACAGGTAGTAAGTAAGGCTTTTATTAGCTAACTGTATCTATACACTAGCAGCCGCCCCGGCTTCGCACGGGTACCACTACGGGTACACGGGTATATAGCCTATGTCACCCGGGGATAGTGTAGCTTCCCAACGGTGAAAGAATTTTTGAAATCGGTCCAGTAGTTTCGAAGCCTATTCAATACAAACAAACAAAAAATCAAACCTCTTTATAATATTAGTATAGATATGATAAAACAAAGTCGCTTCCTCTCTCTATCAATTTAAAAGAAATTCTAAGGTACAAAAATTTGTGGGCTTCCATTATCTATATACATAGTCTAGAACAAAGTTGCTTCCCGTCGTCTATCCCTATGAATCTATGTACGTATAAATCTTTTAAAATATGCAACAGTATTTGTGCCCTCTGTGCATTGAAAAAGAAGCAGTTTTTAATGTCTAGATTTTTTACTATTTTCGCTTTACGGTCTAACACCTAGAACAGTTAAATTGAAAAATAGAAAACCTAATGTTCTTTACTATGTAAAAATAAAAATAAATAAAAATGCCTGGACAATTCACACAGCGCCATCTAGCCCCAAAGTAAGCAAAGCTTATGTTATGGATGCCAGAGAACGGATAAACAGCTTATATATTTTTAAATACATCTACCTAGGTTTCTTAGTAAACCTAAATCTTCAAGCGATACAACATGGGTAAAGATCAAGTTAAATTTATCGCTCGATGATTCATTTCTCAGTAAATAGAATGCTTGCTCTTAAATGCGCCATTCACTGACACGTGTGGCCATCTACTCATCTAAAGCGCGCTCCACATGTGGACAGTTCCGCGGGAACACGAGAATGTAGAGGTAGTATTCGTGTAGTCCCGTGCATATTTGGCAAGTCTCGTCTAATTCATAGACTAAGCAGAGATAGTTTGTTGTCGTCTCGATTCGATCGATTTTATATTAATATTCCGAGCGCTTTTTCCCGTAACAGGTTCGGAGTACACTTGACCATGATCCAGGATATTAGTAGATCTAGTAATTACAGTAGAGCAGCTGCCATCACCTCTGTGACCCTGTTTACAATAGATTAGCGATATTACACCGATAAATCGATAAAATGTCGCGCGTTTTGACACCACTACATCCCTAATAGGCGATAATGTAGAGGGTCGACCAAAGTCCCGGCAAAAGTTTCGCCGGAAGTTTCGACAAACATGTGGAGCGCGCTTAATATAGTATGTATACTATATATAGTGATCAGTATGGTGCAATATACAATTGTTACATTGTAGTTGTTATTGATTACTGCGTAACGAGATGCAAATAATGCAGTAGAAGAGTGACTCAAGTGACTATTTTTAATTTTCTTAGAAAAATATGTGCATCTTGCATATCTACATCATCTACGTTGAACGTGGCGTCGAAGGATTTGGACGTATTCAGATGTAGATTGTAGAAATTCACAGATATTACTTTGACATGTTTATGTACCTAATATTAATATTGACTAGCCATTTACCTTATTTATTTTTAAATTAAATATTTCCTTTTGTTTGTATTTGTTTAATATTTGTTTTTTAATTAATGCGATTATTATTTCGATCTGTGATATTTTTATTATTGTAATTTTTATTGTTTAAGTGTCATATAAAGGCGATGTACTTGTAAACAATTACGATAAATAAATAAATCTTAGAAACAGATACCTAAGGCATTTTTAACAATTTGTTGACACCAGGAATATATAAAATATTCTTAATAAACAGTACATGCAAGAATAACTGGTTAACAATGATTAATCGCACGGGCAGAACTCCGATAACAATATAATAAAACATAAAGTTATTTTAATTAATGGGTTAGTAGGAAAACCATTCGAACAGAATAATCTTTTATAATAGGTATATAAGTGGCGTATAACTTCATCATCACAGCCCATAACAGTCCACTGCAGGGCTTAGGGCCTCTCCTACGACAGGGGAGGTTATTGCCTGAATCTCCACGCTTTCGAATCGCGCGAGTTGGACATCGCAGTTTTATGAATATAACAATGGAAAACGTTGCTGCCCATTTTCTAGTCTACGGAGACAATAGATATTTTGTCTCGAAAACAGTAATCGCTTTATGCGACGCCCACGAGTGTAAGGGGTTGGTGCTATTCTACTCTGCCGGACACCACACGGCCAGTAATTTAGTAAGCAGCGTATACATAGCGTAAACTTACTTATACCTAAATAAAGTAAAATTGAATAGTTTAGAAGAACGAAGCGTACAATAAACTGTATCTGGTCCCGCCAGGAAGGGGTCTAATACGCCGTTTTGAAACATTATTTAAAGAAAGACGTTTCCCGGGTGACAGATAACCGAATACGATAACCTCCTATTTTTCCGATGGTTCGTTTTACCGAAGAGCGACATTTTTTTTTAAATAATTCATATAAAGGTAAAAATCAGTTAGAAAAAAGAACGTCCCCAGTCTATTCGCAGCGTGCTGGCGAGACCGATTACTAAAATTAAGCACGCACATTGATGCTGGAAACTAGATGGTTGGCTAACTTCAGCACCTGTAGGAGCTCGCCACGGTGTGCCCTCGTATACCGTTGCCGAAGTGAGGTTCTCCAAGAGCTGCCGACGAAGACTAGACCAGTCTCGGGAGCCGATTGCGACCCAGCGACGTAAGAGCCCATACAGACGTACGCGATTTTTTAACACTTACATACAGACAGTTTTTTTATTATTTGTCAGAGGAAAATCAGCGGTATGCATCGAAATATTGACATGTTCATGCCGAAAATAGAAATTGATAACTGTACGACACGAGGAAAGAGGTTCAAAAATAGGGCCCTGTATAAAAACGATATCAGCCGGTCTAGCCATCTTTGACAGCTCCGCTTGCGTGATGCGTGTATGGTAGAAAATTGACAGGTCGAAGTTCGACTATCTCTACCAACATCTACATTGACTCTGATTGTAGATTGTGACTCTTTGTACACCGAAAGTACTTGAATTGTCTTTGGACCAAGAATTTCTACCACAAACTTTAGCTTATGTCAAATCCCATACATTTTATCTACCACAAACGATTGTAGATTAACGAAACCTCTTGGCTAAGGCCGCAGCACAACCTAAGCCGCAGGCGGCAACTATTGTAACAAGACTAAGTGTGAATATACTACGTAGATATCGAATAACGTACCAGTGACCACAAGGTCGATACTAGCTATCCAGTTACTAGTGAAGGTCACAGCGCTGCCCCTCTTCAAATACCCTGGGGACCGCGTGATTTAGTTAAGCTGTCACGCGACATGATATTGGATGAAAGAAGCAAGTATTGGATGAAAGTATAAACGGCTTAGAAATAGGTCAAAGGTTAATATATTAGACAAAGCTTTGCTAAAAGTTTGTGATGGGAAATGCCCACGGGAAATTGACAGTTATTTATTTTCGACACGCCTATTAAAAAGTGAACTACGCCCACGACATCTACCGTTATGACGCAAATTGTTTTAGTTTCATGCGCTTTGGTTTTTTAACCCTCTTGTTTCTGAATACAATATATTTCTACGATATTGGTACAGGTGTCGGTGGCGTAATGACAAGCTAGTTCGATCCCCAGTGCCTAGAGTTACTATAGACTTCTATATACTAGCGTATATAAATCTATGTATACCAATGTCTTTTCTGAGTTAAAACATCGTGAGGAAACCTGCACATTCAGTCGATTGAACCCAAACCACCACCAAACCGTGACCCAATCAGCTCAGGTTTCACGGAGGTCAGATGGCAGTCGCTCTATTGTAATTACCTGTTCTGAAATTCCTGGACACAGTCAAGGAGGACCCTGGGCCCTCGGGCGCGAGATATTGATGCCAAGATTATAAAAAAAATTTGATTATTTACTCCACCGGTCCTTATGACTTTTGTCACATAATGAATTAAGTCGAAATACTGATACAGTTCATTTGTTTACTGATAAAAGGTCAGATGTCGCGTTACTTTGTAGCAAACAATCCTGATAACATAACAATAGCAAACATAGCGTAAGGTAACTGCACTCGTAATTGGGCCAATCGCTTATTAATTAATTAAAATGAATTTTATCAATGTTTACCTACTTTTGAAAGCATTGGCCTTGTTATCTGTCGTTGTATTCAATTCGACAGTGCAGGTATACCCCGCGTCATGAAAGAAGAGACTTGTCAAATGGCAGTGGCGGGGATTTCACGCAGGGAATCGTACACAGCGCAAGTCGAACCACGTGACCCGCCAAGTCTCTTCTTATTTGACACTAGTTGTATGCGTCTCGGTATGAACCTTTCCGCCTGTGGGGGTAGGCAGGCACATTTTTCCACTGCTACCGTCATCCCTGACCAATCTCTTATACCTACATACTTGACCCATATCCATAAAAATTTTCACGCATGCTCGTCGGTTTAGCTTTAGAACACTCTTGCCCTGATCTTTCTCTAAAATCCTCCTCGATATGATCGTGCTGATACGAACGTCCAGGGCCCTATTTTTTAATCGTTTGCATCCACGCGAGCGCTCGCCTTTTAATGCCTGTCTTTTCTATCTCTAACAACTTACCACGAGTGTGAAAGAGGTAGGTAGCAACGCGAGTGCTTGCGTGGATGCGAGCGATTCAAAGACAGCCCATCCAATGAGGAGTTTTCCAGTAGGTATTGATAATTGGTTTCAAAAAGCATCAATAGATGGCGCTCCTACAATTTTGGTAATCTTTTTTTAATCTGATACGAAAATTAAAACTAAAATGTTTATTAATATAAACATAACTGTTAAAGGTTGAACGAAGTGTAAAAAGAAATATTTATAGAAGTTGGTACTATGTTCCATTATTATTACAACCTCTAAAATTGTTGAAAACTATTGACAAATACAATATTATCCAATACAACGTACCTAGTGTTTATATCCTGTTTTCTAAGAACCTATTATAAGCGATTATCAATTACCAAAATTGTCGAGGCGCCATCTAGTGAGTGGTTAGGAATGCTTTAGATACCTATTGGAAAACTGCTCATTCTTCCATCTTCTATTTCCTTCTCCCAAAATTGGTGACAATTGATGTCTGAATCATACCATTGACATCGGTTCCGTAATTAACATTCTGTATATTTTATCTCCGCTGATAATCTACGAGTAAGTAATGGTTCTGATTAACAATAATTTGGCTCACTATTAGTTCATATGCACTGTACCATCACCTGATTACACTCGCAAACCGTATATTTAGCAGAAAAATTGATACGAATTCTTTCACTTGATGGACAGCGGTCAACGCCGCATTTGGACTTCAGCAACACTAGATCCACATCAGACTATATCGCGTATTTTGTTCGGTGTTTTGTAAGATAATAAATAAATAATTTTATACTTAACCTATTGCTTATTGAAACGATAAGAAGAAGATGGCTTACACCTATTATTGCGCTGGTTACATTAAGCCTTTACCGGAACACAACAGTGTTGCTTGGCCGCAGGAATAGATAAGGCAGCGGTACTCACCCAAGCAAACTCCTCATGCTTGACCTCTGTATTGTTATCATCAATAAAAATGAAGATCGGCTCGTCAGGTTGAACACTCGGGACTGCTTTTTGATTGTGTTGCGTGGATTTCGTGCGCTGAAGATAATATATACATATGATAGCTTGTAAGTGCCTGTTATTGTGCTACCTACCCTTATCCTTTACCGGAAAACAACTGTTGTTGTTGTTGTTGCTTGGCGGCTGGAATAGATAAGACAGTGATACTCACCCAAGCAAACTCGGCAAACAGAGATCATCGGTAAACATAAATGCAGATCGGTAGCGAGCGAGATTGGAGATCGCAGTGTAATAAATATAACGATGGAAAACGCTGCTGCCCATTTTCGAGTCTATAAAGACTTAAGATTTTCGAAACATAAGTCGCCTCGTACGACACCCACGAGTGTAAGGGGTTGGTGCTATTCAACTCTGCTGGACACTACGCGGCCAAAATTTATTAGGTCATAATGTATCAATATCACTATACATAGGTGATAGATAATGTATCAATATCACATAACATATAGATACGCCTCATGTCCGTTATAACTTATCTCTAAAACTATGAAATAAACGTGAGCATTTGCACTTGGCGACAGAAAGATAACATGGTGGTATTATACACCCGTTAAACGAATTAAGGGTAGGACAAACGGGCTGTCTTTTGTTTATTTACACTGACGGATGACACTGGAACTCGTTGCTCGTGGAATAAGGGCCATTGTCGTATCACGTATTTTGGAACGCGGAACGATGTGAAGTGCGAGAAAGTGGTGATTTTGATACATTTTGCTTGTTTTTATAAATCGTTCCCAAATAAAAGTCAAAAATGTTTATTGTCTTTAGTTGAGTATGAAAATTAAATGTAAAATGTGGGTAGTTTAGTCATCATATTGAAAACAACACATTACAAAAAAAGGGTAACATTGGAATTTTATATCGAGTGAAGTTCATTATATCTTGTAACTTTGAGCAATTTGATCTTTAACTAATACTTGAATTTATTTGAGAATTCAATACGCTTTTTTCCATATCTCAAATTATTTGAATAAAGTCCCAAATTCTAGGATACTTGGCCTTAAGTAATTGACCAACTGACCATTTGATAAATTCTTATGGCAATGCGGACAAAGTGGTCAGCCAGTTTGTTGTATGATTGTACCACAGTCGAAAAAGAATTTGTTAGTTTCAGGCGTGAAGGTAGCTATTTTGTCATTATCTTTGGATTGTACACTCTCCGTGGATATTTAGTATAGGTAGCTGGGTATTGGCAGATCTATCTAATGTCTTAGGTGTCTTTTTACTTTATTGAGTAATCAAACTTGGCCGTGTGGTGTCCGGCAGAGCAGAATACAACCAACCCCTTACACTCGTAGGTGTCGTACGAGGCGACTAATGTTTTCGAGACATAACTTTTAGAGTCTCCATAGGCTGGAAAATAGGCAGCAGCGTTTTCTATTGTTATATTTATAACACTGTGTTCTCCAACCCGCCTGCAAATCGTGGAAATTATGGCAATAACCACCTCTTTCATGGGAGAGACCCTAAGTCCTGCAGTGAACTGCTATGGGCTGTGGTGATGATGAATAACTTAGCGCTGGTTTTTGGTTTGTCTCTCGGACTACTAACTACATAAAACAAAGGTATTACCATTGTACGAGCTCATCCAAGTAGAGGGGTAAGATCGCCACACATTTATGTATTTACCCAAACTATTAAATACTTGAAATTCAGGTCAAATGTAGGTCATGTCTTACGAATTTCCTAAAATAAATATTTGAGTCATTGGCCGCTATAAGCCGCTATATCAAAATTCGGATAAAATCTATCACCACAGGTAATTGTTATTAAAATTAAAATCAAAACATCGTAGTATATTAATCTTTCTGCCAAGAAGTGGCGTTTGTAACGATTATCTTTCAAAGATTGTGTGTTATTGATTTAAGTATTTAGTTAGGTATAAGCAGCGATTGAGGTTTCAGTGCAAAGTACCTATTATTACTCGTGAATTTAAATCATAAAATTCAAAATTCAAAATTTCTTTATTGATTAGAACATTAAATATCTCTTTCAATCGTCAAAAAGGAGGGGGGTAGGAAAGTAGGACGGAAACACGCAGTGACACGCTGACCGCCCTATGGCCGTAGATAAACGTATCCCTCGCCAACCACGACCGAACCGTGCTCGACAATGCCAGGCAGAGCCGGAACGCTATATAGAAAATGGTATTCATGAAAGTACACCCCCCAGCCTTCAACACCACTTCCAAGTAGTATAAATTTTTCATTCCGGTGGCGTAGAATTCGCGGACGTGTTTCGTCAGCGCTGGCCATTTCTTACAACCATACACCATCACAGGTCTAAATCTCCGGCCAAACCAGCGCGACGAAAGCAACTGCGAAGCGGCAGCGTCAGTCGCGCGGCCGACGCTGCCCGTGTTGTCTTTTTGTTTATGTTATCCGGCAGACAAACAGGCATGCGGGCCACCTGATGGAAAGTGGTCACCGCCGCCTATGAACATCAGCAACACCTGGGCAGTCACCAATGCGTTGCCCGCCTCTGAAGAGACCTCTAATATACCTGAACGATCCCATGTCATAGTCCAAAGGAAAGAGTGTGGCTGGGAGCTTGTTCCACATTCGAATCGTACGGACGGGAAATGTTCTTTCAATCATTTGCGTGTGACCAACAGAGGGTTTACGTAGCGCCTGTCTTATGGCGCCTTGCACACCTACACGACCACGGCTCGGGAATTTCTAAACAATTTAGCTTCGTGGTTCACGCAGCAGTCGGGTAGGTGTATCGCAGTTTTGTGGTGCGGTCTCGTCGCGTCGCTGACGCGCTGGGCCTCTATTTTTGAATCGGTCGCCTCGATTCGTAACGGTTTTCAACTTCGGCATGACAAATTAAATATGTTTTAACTCACATTGGCAACACCCAGAGTTCGGTTCAAAAATATAAAAAGTCAGCGTAATGCATCAAAATATTGAATATTTCATGCCGAAAATAAAAATTTTAAACCGTTCGAATCGAGGCGAGCGATTCAAAAAAGAATCCCTGGTTTGGTCGGACCTTTACGCTGCTCTTGTATATATTTTCTGTTCTTCTTCTTCTTATCGAGTCGATGGACTTAAGTCCATTATTTTCTATTATTGCCCAGTATTTTCTGTAATATGTTATTAATTTATTTTCTAGTATAATGTAAAACGAAATCACAAACATCTTTCCTTGTCCCCTCAGGTGTAGTGGCGATGCGCGGGCGCACGCCGCGCTGGCGCTCGTTGGCGATGGGCGGCGGCGCGGCGCTGGCGGCGCTCTCGCTAGCCACCGCGCTCGCCTGGGAGGCCATCTTCGACGCTGTGCTTGATGCGGTAAGGTTCACTTTTGCTTGTTCAATTACAGAAAAAATGGAAGTGTCGGTGGCCGAGTGGTGGGAGGCCATCTTCGACGCCGTGCTTGATGCGTTAAGCTTTTCACAGTTCATGTTGCTATCATGAGGGAAAACATCGTGATGAAATTAAAACTGTATCCTTGTATCAGGAACTAGCCAAGTGCCTGGTCGACATTAGTAATGTCCAGAAGACTGGCCTCTACTTGGGTCAGCGTATAAGCCTCGCTATCCAGCTGGGCAACGCGGCCAGCCTTCTGGGCACGTTTCCGCAATCTTGGAGACAATAGTGGTGCAAGATAATATTATGATACTTACATGTTTTTGGGATTCTATAATGATCTGATCAATAAATATATTAATTTAATTTTAAAAAGAAAACTTTGTTTAGGCTACCAAATAATATTTATTTATGTTTTTTCTTTTTGTTTATTATAGGTTAATTAATACGTATTGTGCAGTAGTTTAGAAAACATTTTAAATAAAACTGTCAATTTCATCAAAATTCATTTTACATAAAAGTCATTTTACTGGCTCAAATTACAAATCAGAGACAAAGTCTTTGAAACACCAACTTAAACTCGACGAACTAAAGATCTGCTTTTTCACATATTCGGATCGGATGCCGTGCACTCACTGACTACCTTATCCTTAAAACTGGAATACAATAAAGCAATCTCACTTGACAACTGAATATAGCGATGGCCCTCAGATGGAGTCTGAATTAATAGCAGAGTCCTAAAGCCGATAAAACTGTGTAATTTGGAAATTACAATTTTATTATTATTTAGGTAAAACGATATTTTATGGGACGAAGTGAGGTTGCGTGCTGAAAATTCATAAAAGATTTCCTGTGGGCATTTCCCATCATAATGCATTAGAAATCGGCCAACAGGTGGGTACCCCCACCTACTAGTAATAAGTATAGTTGTTTTTTTCTATTCGTCCTTAAATATCATATAAAAAGAACGACCCAACGACATGTCACCACCCTGTACAACAAAACTGCGTGCATAAACTAGTACACTATTGATAAGAAGATCATCGAGGAATGGGTGAACTATTTCACCTCTTTAGATGTCGGTATTACAAGCTGTAAAGAGGTCTCCGACCCCACGTGTTAAAGAGGGCATTATCAACTGCACAGTGATCGGACTAGCTGTGTCATTTATTACGTGCTCTCCGATAACATCTTTATGGAATGTAAGTTTTCGATGCATCTGTGTACTCGTATATGGTTTACGTTTGTGTTATTAAACATTTCATCTATGTTGGGTACACGGTTGAGACCTGAAAGACAGCTATTTCGGAGTCTATAGCGAACTAATCTTGTTAACACAGCACGACCAAAAATGTGGGCAAAGAATCAGCCTCGTGATACAGCGAGGCAATGCGGCCAGTCTTTTGGCCAACAATTCTTTCTACAAGGGACTTGGGCCAAATTTTTGTTTTGTTAATATTATTTTATAATTTAATATTAGCATTATTTAATTTATTTCTATCATTTCAACATCTTTTAATAAATTATAAAAAGAACTATTTCCACGCCGACCAAGTCGCGGGCACAAGCTAGTTAATTATAATACTAAGTAGAATCTAGAGTACGACAATCGTCTTAACTGCAACCAAGCGTGCAATCCTTAATCTTTACCTCAGCAAATCTAGGCTTTCAAGTAGACCTAGAAGTGCACTGTCTGATGCAACGTCTGGCTATCGAGTGCGTCAGCTTGCGTCAACTTGCATCAGCTGACCGTAGACTAGGGTTAATCCTTTTACAAAAACGAGGGTAACTGAGCAAGTAACTATCTTACCCTCATTACCCTAAAGGAGTTTACTTTCTGCTTCGGAATTAAGGATGATTACGAACATTTATAGAAAAAAAAATGTTGCTTTGACAAACAAACTGACCATCTGATGGTAAACGATAACTGTCACCCTAAATTGCAGACCAGAGAATCAAATCCTTGGTGGTGTTAGGTGGCTCGCACGTCAGCCATATTGACGTCAAAACAGCGCTTCTTGGGCTAGCCTCTCCTTCCTTTGCCTGGGTGACATTTCCAGACACTTATCCTTGTCAACGCAATAAACAGTACCTAATAGAAATTGAGCCTCCTAAGGTTTTTGTCGTGTAGGTATCTCGACGCTTTGGTAAATAGGTTGGAAGTCGCAGGGGTAAAATTTTACTATAAAAAATGATGCTGCATATTTTCCGGTTTGAGGACTTTGAGAGCTCGTTACAAACAGCGTAAGTACGCTCAGTCAACGCTTGCGTGGCATCCGCGTCCGCTGTGCGTTTGCTGTTCGGTAAACATATTTGAAAAATATTCTAAAACAAGAATTTAATAGTTTAAATCTTATTTCACTTACAAAAGATCGAACAATTGAAATAAAATACAACTGTAGGTACCTACTAAAAATATACAGACCTATGACAAATTTAAACCGAGAAGCCATAACAAATGTATCGCTGGTACATGAAACAAAAGTAACTGTGTGTTAAGTTTTGCAATCGGAAACTTAGGTAAAAGCACCCTTGTTTTCACAAGTTCAAATAATTTATAAGGTTTCCCAGAGAAATGAAACCAACATAAATAGCTATAGTACCGTTATAAGTCATACGCAAGGTTGCTTTTGCAAACCGTTTACAAACTTTTACTTTATTTCGCCTCACTGCTATTACTGTTTCTCATAAATGAAGACATAGAAATGCGTACTTTTTTTACTTTTATGCTACGCAGTGACAAACGAGCAGATAGCCCACCTGATGGTAAGCGGTCACTGTCACCCAAAATCGACGATTCATATATTTAGGTCACAGGCAACAAAAATGTTGAATCGCAGGCGCGTTGTCACTGTGTGTACTAAGATGAAATGCCTCATGTCTGCTATTGCGCTGGCTGCCTTATTCTTCAAACCGGAATACAACAATGCAAGCATTGTTGCCTGTCAAATATATTTACCAATTTTGTAATATAAAACATTTAGGCTGGTTTCACAACCAATCACTAATAGCTAAGCACAGTCGCTCTTGATATGAGAGATCCGTACTAGTGGGAGCTGTTAGTAAAAACATTCGGCATTTCGTATTACAATTGTGCTAGGTACTTCGTACATCTATTCCGGGTTACCGGCGTCATAATTTTTGGTATGGGAAAAAAAATTAGAAGCCTATTGTGCGGGGTATCAAACAGGGGCTTGCTTGCTTGGAACGAGTGAAGTGGTACGATACGCGGGGTCGCGTACGGGTTCTGCGCGGAGCGAAGTGAACAGTACGCATCGTTGTGAAACTATGTTTTCGAAATTTTATCATAGGAGGAGATGATAGACGGTAGACGGATATTTTCAGGAGAGCCAAAAAATTTCTTTTTAAATTTCTTTCTTCGTTAAGCCACGCGCTCTTTTTCCAAACTCGTATTATGTCTGAATTAAGAGTAGATGACATCATTACCGAAATTAGTTCAGTGAGCCGACATTCTATGAAAATGCAGTGCCTTAGTACGAGTAGCATAAAGTTAGAAATGAAAATGATTTTTTACCCAACCGGCGTCAGGAGAAGATTATGTAGATATGTGTAGGTATGGATTTTGTGCACCCATGTGCGAATTAATTAACCTTGATAATGGATTAGCCAGTTACCTGAGCGTCAAATTGTAAACCAGGCAAGAAGCAGGTGGCCCGCTTGCCTGTTGACATATAAATGTATAACTATATGACATAAAATAAAAAAAAAATACGGGTAAAGCAGGCGCAAAAATCAATGGATCATGTGAATTGAACTTCGATTTAAAGTATTATATTTACTATGAGTACCTATAACTAGTTTTATCTATACTCATATCGTAATGTTCCAATTACATATTCGAAAACAGTCGTTTAAGTATACACTTTTTCCACGCTAGTCTATAAAATTTTTAAAAAATTACTTTATGATACAGCATTTCCCATACTATTTTCATTATAGCTGTATCGTAAAATAACTTTTTAATCATTATGCAACACTTTTATTTTTTAATTTTTTGTCGGGCACCGGGACACGGCGTAATGTAGGCTGAATACTTAGATATCTTTAACAAATTCAAAATTTTCCTGTTTACATTCTGTGTAATTATTTTCCCGCTAAACAGAATATTTTTTCTAATTGTTGTAATTTGTGTTTGTGATGTTTTTTCTTGTTTGAAGCAAATAAATATGTAGATAAATGTAAAAGTAGTGAAGTGAATTTTCCTCCGCTTGATATCCTCGACGCGTAGATACAACAGAAATAACTCGCAGCTTACTTCCAGCAAAGTTGAGAAAATTATAGGTACGATATTTTAACATAAAAATATGAGTGTAGATAAAGTAGTGTATGCAACTGCATATAATTAAAACACTCGTGAGGGTATTAAAACACTCGTGTCAAACTATTATCACACTCGGCTACGCCTCGTATGATAAACAGACACTCATGTTTTAATACCCTCTTTTATATGACAGTTGCATAAACTACTATTTTATTCATTATACAACACTTATATTTTTTAAATTCTTGTCGGGCGCCCGGACACGGCTGAATACCTAAAATGTTTTTAACTAATTCTAAATTTAAATTTTCCTGTTTATATTTTTGTGTAATTATTTTCCCGCTAAACAGAATATTTTTCTAATAGTTATAATTTGTGTTTGTGAATGTTTTTCCTTATTTGAAGCAAATAAATAGATACATATGAAAGTAGTAAAGTGAATTTCCCGCCGCTTTATGTGAATGTCCTCGACGCGTAGATACAACAGAACTGACTCGCAGCTTACTTCCAACAAAGTAGAGAAAATTATTAGTAAGATATTTTAACATAAAAATATGAGTGTAGATAAATTTATGTATGTAAAACACTCGTGTCAAACTATTATCATACTCGGCTACGCCTCGTATGATAAACAGACACTCATGTTTTAATACCCCCTTTTATATGACAGTTGCATAAACTACTATTATAAACAGAACTGTTATCTGCCCTCATTGCCCGCATACAGTTTGATAAAATGTTAGGTTAAGTCACTCTCCGGTCCAGTCTAGCAAACATTTCTAATTCTCCCGTAATAATATTATCATTAAACAGTACATATTTTAAAATAAATGTTCTACAAATTGCACCGTAGTTCTCCTTTAAATATATAGTAAATAAATCACAATACTTATTTTAATATCAATATATTATATACATCTTTGTTTAAAACATTATTTGATACTATTTATATAGAGATTGACTTGGCAATCACGAAATGAATTTGTTTGTATGTATGTCCATTTCACTCAATTTTAATAAATAACAAATAAGATAAAAACGCCTTTCCATCCTTGGCGCTGAATCTTAAGTAGATATTACAACTAGTCGATATAAACAACTAGTCGCAACGTATAGGCTGTGACATAGTTAAGGGACGTATATGACTTGTAACGCGCCGAAAGATAATCCTTTGAAACCTTTCAAGCAGTCAATGTGATAACCAACTTATATTGCTCAAACAATGACAAACATAACGAAAGTCCGTCATCATCGTTACCTAAACCAAATTTTAAAGACAAGTCTTCAAAAAGTCAACTCGTTTATCATTTGTAACGTCGGTTTTGCATTTCAGTCTGTTTTGTCATCGTTCTGCTCACGATTCAGTATTTGACTGCGTTTAGGTCAATATGCGATGCTTTTAGATATTTTTATGATTGTATAGTTTATTATTGTATTTATGTACAGTTCTGAAATGACATTCTTGAATGATGTTTACTCTTTGAGTACATTCATTACTAATTAACTAAAATATCATATAATTTATATAATTTTTTTATGTTATCACATGTTGTTTTGCGTTTGCAACTAATGGTTTTAGGTCCTCATGCGTTGACGAGATTATTTTCAATTATTAAAAACTTGTTGACTTAAATGGTGTTAACTCGTATTACTACTTTCATCATCACAGCCCGTAACAATCCACTGCAGGACTTAGGGCCTCTCCCACGAAAGGGGAGGTTAGTGCCATAATCTCCACGCTTGGCAGGCGGGTTGGAGATCGCAGTGTTTAAATATAATAATGGAAAATGCTGCTGCCCATTTTCCAGACTACGGAGACTCTTGATCTTTTGCCTCGAAAACATTAGTCGCCTTGTACGACACCCAAGAGTGTAAGGGGTTGGTGCTATTCTACTCTGCCGGTCACCACACGGCCAATTACTACTTTATATTGCACTAAATAAGAAGCACTTAAATACCTATAACATCTTCACTTTGTAAGTACACATTACAGTTGCACTGATATCTATATCCGGATGAACTCAAGGCATTCTTATCACTTTAGTTCGTGTTTAGAGATTGTGTTATCAGTCAGTCATAACGTTGGCAAATGTTACGTACACATAGCATGCATAGAAATGTTTTACTCACTGTCTGAGCAGGACTTTGGACGCTCTATGTACAACATTTTTCAAACTATTTTCATCCCAAAGCCCTTTCTAGTGGAACATAGTGGTTAGATAGGTGGACCATCATACTTTGCCCCCCTACCACTTTCCCCCCTTTATGTGTAATCCTTTGGGTGAGCACAACATGTCTTTCGGAGTCACGTTGTAGAAAAATATTTCCTTTTACCCCTATTTCGTCGCCTCTATTTCCAATTTAACAGTATTCAAATTTAAGCATTATCAATTCTGCATTAAAATTTAATTTTCGATAAGTAAATTTGGTCGGGAGACCATATAAGTGTTTTAAGGATTAAGGGTTTTATTAAGAGTTTTAAGGGGTCGGCAACACAACGGCGATACCCCTGGTATTGCTAACGTCCATAGGCTACGGTAACCACGTTCCATAAGACAGGCCATACGCTTGTATGCCACTAGTAGTACAAAAACGTGAGGTGGCAAACAAGTTTTCGGTCTGCCTTCTGGTAAACAGTTACCAGTACCAGTAAGCTGTACGGACGTTTGCATTGTCACAGGTATTACGAAAAAACGAAACAAAATGCCGTAAATATGTTAATATCGCTGATGATTATGTATTTACGACGTGGAAACTTTAGGGCCGTGGGGCCCTGAAGCTATAGGTAAAGCTATTTACCAAATTAAGAGTTGGTTTAATTTGTTCCGCCGGTGAGCGTAGGGCTGGCTCATTCGCCCAACGAACGGGGATAGCCATCCAGCCGGGAATGCAACCAGCCTTATGGGAACCATTCCCATCAGTAGCAGTGATTCAGGTGATATTTGTACGTATGTGTTTTTAGATTAGGGTGTTAGGATCAATTAAATTTAGTTTGTTATGTTTTCATCTTTATTTTGTTTGTTTTTTTGTATGTTGTTGTTTAATAAACTTTTTTGAGCTATCACTTGCGTCGAGTCGGTCTCTTCATATTTAGAGACGACAGTAGTAAAATCATAGTAATTAGTCTTAGTTAATGCAGGCAGGAATAATCTTAAAGAAACACCTTATAGAGTGACCTCTAATATATCTAGGCATATTGTTAATATTTATTATATTGTGACCAGACTGTGCCATTCATTGCGTGCATGCCCGGAATAATACTTCGTAATAATCTTAGCTTCTTAGCGATTTTCGAGCGGATTTCGATACAAAACCAGCTTATAAGAATAAGGTATATTCCACTATCCTCTCATGAACTATTTCAATACTGTTACTACGCGAAAAATGTAGGAATGGTGGTAATATAACATAATACGACATCCAAGTAATGTCTGAGCAGCGCGGGCGTTTTTAACGCGCACGTGCAAGCTGTGGAATGAGCGGTCCCAAAGTATTTCCTTTGCACTAACATGGGGTTCTTCAAAAGGCATGTTTACAGGTACCTCAAAGGCCGGCACCGCTTGTGTTTCCTTCCATCAGGTGGACTTAGTCTGTGTTCCTCTTTAGGCAAAACTATCATCATCCCATGTAATGGGAATATATTCCACTCCACTCTACTTAAACTCAATTTGACTGTACTCATAATAGGTATAGATATTCTAAAGTTTCAAAACAAAATAAGAAGTAAACAAAATAAGTACTTATATCTATCTATAATCTGTCCAAACTGACTTGTCCTACTTCGTTCACGAAATTATGTATTTAAATGGATAACATGCAGCAGTATTCGTTGAAATCCACATTCTATGTATTTCTTGTATAATTCAAGACATTTATACACAATAAACGTAGCGTGATTGATACACCAAGTTGTGATTTTGAGTATTGTTTGTTCACCAAATAAGACAAGTCAGTTTAAATAGATCCATATACTTTGATAACAATTAAAAACTTAATACAAAAACAATTTTTAACAAAAGATTGCAAATGAAAACACCAAAACACCAAACACGTGAAGCAAAAACCTTATAAGGTTTCACATGCGACGAGGAGGATTATCGCACCTACCTACCTAATTAACACACTTATTTTTATTTTTGGTTAGGATGTTTGTTTCTCCTTCACGCAAAACTACTGAACGGATTTTGACTAAATTGACAGCAATATAGTATTTATCCCGAATTTCCCGATGGGGTCTGAAACGTTATACCCGAATTTTACGCATTCGAAGTCATGGGCAAAAGCCGCAGTACCTTTGTTATTGTCAGAATTTAGTTTGTTACTTCTTTCGGCCACATCGTCACTTACCACCAGGTGAGATAGCGGTTAAATGCTTGGCTATTACCACCACCACCACCATCACAGCCCATAGCAATCCACTGCAGGACTTCGGGCCTCTCCCACGAAAGGGGAGGTCATTGCCACAATCTCCACGCTTGGCAGGCGGGTTGGAGATCGCAGTGCAGTTGATGTAAATCTACCCAGAAAGATGCTGCTGCCCATCTTTCGGATTTGTCCCTTAGTCGCCTCTTACGACACCCACGGGAAGTATGGGTGGTGCTATTCTTTGAGGTGGTGGCACCACACACCACATTATTGGCTATTAAAAACAAATATATTATTCTGCAATTTGAACGTACATACATATACATTACAGTTATTTTTCTGGTGTATATTATATTGTACGAGTACCTACCTGGGTATAGGTACTAGGTACGTACATCGGTAAATAGTAGGTAGGTAGTAGGTAGTAGACTGTCATTTCACCTGGTATCATCGTCTTAGCGTTAATGTCCGATCAGGCGATCAGGTAGTTACAATGGAGCGACTACCATCTGACCTCCGTGAACCTGCTACGAGGGGAACCTGACCAGATTGGATCATGGTTACAAATTCAGTGGCCTAAATTTGCAGGTTTCATCACGATGTTTTCCCTCACCGTAAGAGCATCGGATAGAATTCAACTAATGTACATAACTCAGAAAAGAGTCGTTGGTAAATGGCCGCAGCGGGATTCGGACCCGGTACCTCTCGCTTACGAGTCGAATACTCAATGGATTTGGTGAGGATAAGCGTATCAAGTGTCTCTTTTATGCCGACGATTGGGTCCCGGGTTCGATTCCCGGCCGGGCAGAAATTGAAATGATGAATTTTAATTTCTGTTACGGGTCTGGGTGTTCTATGTATAATGAGTATGTATTTAACAGTATATAAGTAGTTTATCAGTTATCTAGCACCCATAGTACAAGCTTTGCTTAGTTTGGGGCTAGATGGCGCTGTGTGAATTTGTCCACGTATATTTATTTATTTACTCGCACATGTAGGTGAGTACGAAGTACGCAAGTTGTGGTGGCGGAAATTAAAGAGGTGGCTACACAGTGGAGCATCATGCTGGATTGTGAGAGAAAAGCAAGTAGAAGACTAGTATACCTGTATGATAATGAGGGGTAGTAAGTGTAAGAGGAAGGTGTAGGCAAAACCTATGTTCAGCAGTGAATATCTAACGGCTGTGATGGAGGGATGAATTATGGAGCAGACTAATAGCCTTATCCATTTCTGCCACCAAGCAACAGTGCTTTCATTTGTACCTATTCCGGTTTAAAGGATAAGGTAGCAAACGCAATTACAGGCATGAGGCATTTCATCTTAGTCCTCACAGTGAACACGCATCTGCGATTCTGCATTTTTATTACCTGCTACCTAAAACAAAATCATCTTGGCGTTAATGTCCCAGTTGTGCTCTCGCGCACGAGAGCCCGGGGCCGCCTTGACCATGATCCAGGATTTGGCAGGACAGGTTATTATAGTGGAGCGACTGCCATCTGACCTCCATGACCCTGCTACCAGGGGAACCTGACCACATTGGATCATGGTTATACAACCAGTCGCCTGAATGTGTAGGTTTCATCACGATGTTTTCCCTCACCTGTTACCTGCTACCTAAATGTATGAATTGTAGATGTTATTAGCGACAGTTACCACATACCATCAGGTGGACTGTCTGCTAGTGTGTCACGTTTGCGTAGAATTCCAAAAAATACAGAACATCTGATGGAAAGTGATAGGTTAACTGTCGCCCATAATAGTATCATTCATACATAAAAATGCTGCTGGTACCTGCAACTTTTACCAGGTCGTCGGTCCACTTTGCGGGAGGCCTATCCACGTTGCGTGGAGGCCTGCTGGGAGCCTCTAAAAATGCTTTTCCGTAATTTTTCTGTCATTATGAGTATTAATCTAGTTTCAAACCGGAACATCACGACAAAAACAAGTTTGGCAACCTTTTATACTTTTGATTTTATATAGACCAACTACAACAGTTTGAGGTACGTTAATGAACGTTTTCCTAAAATGCTTTGAAAAGAAAACTGTTTTTGTGTTGATTCACACTTTTTCTTCCTATTATGTTTATTTTTATCTATTCTAGCGATCAAAATAATATTAAGCAATAAATTAAAATTACAATGACACCTCTATTTTAAAACATTAATTATAAAAAAAAATTAAATGCTTTATTTTCATTTATAATGGAAAGCTTTTATTATTAGTTGTTTTTTTATTTCAAAAATTACCACATTATTATGAATATATCAGAAGTACCAAGTACTACCAAATATATCAGATGTTGGTTTTTCGATTTCCATGAATAGGTACCTATTTTCTTACTCTACAAAAAGAAAAAAAATTTCACAAAGTATCAACTACGTATTAGTTGTTCTGAAATGTAAATTGAAAATTTAAGTAGCAGTAGGAACTTAAAAGCCATACGATAAATAAATGAATTAGTTGTTCTGGACAAAGTTGCTAATTTAGGCAACTATGTAGGCTAATAACTTAGAAAATAAAGAGGTTATAATAGTATAGTATATTTTTTATATAGATTATTTAAATTTTGATTCCCTTGCCGTCTATTCTTGATTTCCTGGTCACAAAAATGTAAATTGCTATATCTTCGAAATCCGTCGGCCACGTGATGCCTATTCGGTAAATATGTTAATAATTAAATTCATTTTTATATTTAATAAATAAAATAATAAAAAAATAATCGTGGACAAATTCACACAACGCCATCCAGCCCCAAAGTAAGCAAAGCTTGTGTTATAAGTGCTAGATAACTGATAAACTACTTATATACTTTTAAATACATACTTATTATACATAGAACACCCAGACCCGTAACAGAAATTAAAATTCATCATTTCAATTGCTGCCCGGCCGGGAATCGAACCCGGGACCTCTTGCGTGGCAGACGCAAGAGGTTGCATGTTGACCACTGAACCACTCAGGTCGTCTATTTAGTCGGTTTCTTCGATTTCATTGTCACTTGTAAAAATATATATTAAAATAAATTTAGCCACGAGAATAAACTGTATAAACTGAATAAATTGACCCTTTTATACGAAAATTGTTGGTATTCTTCATAAGTAATTAGGCATGATAACGATCAGATGGTAATATGTACGTAGACTTATTGTTATCTAAGTTGATAATATAATGAAAATAAACAAATTATCACAGGAAGATAGCCTATTCATAATAAATAACGAATCGTTAATGATTCACGCTTTCTTGTTTTTCACGTGACCGTTCCTTAGTAACAGTTTGAGGTCACCACTCGGGTGCACCTTTTCATACCCTTGGCTGAAGGTTAACCAAGGTCTTCCTCAAAGATCATGGCCTCTGACAACAAAAGACGCCACTAATGCCGATCCTGAACGAATTACTTTTATATAGGCCTCTGAAGGTCGATCAGGTGCTTCAGGACTTCCTCCAGCCAGTGTATGGCCAACGGAAAGCCAGCGTGAGATAAATCTTATTAAATTAAATTAAATTTGATATGCTATTTTAATTTTAATTTTAATTAAGTAATGTGATATTTTATTTTAATGACGTGACATTTTTATTTAAATAATTTAATGGACATTTATTGTATTTTGATAGTCTGAACTATAATGCGAATTTTTAAGAAACTGATTTACCAAATTTTTTAATTTGTTTATTAAAAATATTCAATTACTCTAATCACATAATGACATTATACTGTTATTTTAAATTTTATATTAAGTAAGTCACGTACTAATGACTATACACATGGTAGCCATACCATACATGAATTTTGTAATTTTGTGATGTGTATTTAATTTCAATTAAGTATTATTGATAATTGATTATATTGTTTATTACTGACTTTCAATAAGTGTATTCTGAAAATATTTATATTTAGAGGATTGAGCTTAAAAAGAGCCTACTCTGGGACTGGGATATTACTTTTTGAAATTGTCCCAAGAACGCTAGAAAGCGGATAGTTGCTTCGCTGGAGGGCGAGGCTAATCCGTTGATCAAAGTAGCTCTCGATAAAAAGCCAAGTTCCTACGGCCCAAGTGTTTCCACGCAAAATGGCACAAACATGTAGTTATCCAAGACCTGGGTACTTGCGCTGCCACCGAGGTAGATGGGACTAACCATGATTGACAGAGTCCTACCACTTAATTGGCATATATTTAAGTTTTCTTCTCCGCGTAAGTATAACAATGGAATGTGTCAATTACCAAATAACTTCCTCGGCATTGTAAATAGAGCATAACAATACCATCATTTACCAAGTTAAATTGACAAGTGGCCTCTTATTGATTAGAAGTAATAACAATTGATTAAAGCGTAATATTTTGCGTAATCGCCATGAAGGAGCGTCATTGATGTCGCAAGAGAGGTCAATTGAGTATTGGACATGCGCTAGATTATCCCGAATTAACTGGGAGCGCGAACTGGTCGATCAATATTAATCAGCGATGATGGACTCAAGGTTCCTTAATCGGTTGATCTTTGGTTAATTGTATGGCTTCTTCAAACGTCATAGGTATTTGTCGGCGTCATTTCAGTATTTGATATTTAAAAACAATTTTTGGGTTCTGCACTTTGTATTCCGGTTTTTACCTTTCCTCATAGAACCCACACACAGACAGATACACACAGACAGACAGACACATAGACAGTACCTAACCGATGAGTGCCGGAAAGCCCCTAACGAAGTTAATAACCTCATTTATCGAGATGGGTTTCATCTTTGTTTCATTACAATAGGTGCAGCAGATTGGGAAAAATCATAATAATCATCTTGTCGTCAATATCCCGGTGGTGCTCATGTGCTTTGACCATGAAACAGGATTTGGCAGATCGGTTAACTACAGTGGAGCGACCGCCGTGACCCCCTAACAAGGAAATCTGATGGGATTAGATCATGAATACACATTATTTCGCAAGATTGTGTAGGTTTCACAACGCTGTTTTCCTCTCTGTAAGAGCATCGGTTAGTGTTGAACTTATGTTGGACTAGGTACATGGCAGCACCAGGGATCGAATTCTGCACCTCTAGCTTATGAATCGGACCCGCTCGCCATTAGACCACGGACGCTCTAAGCAGTTTGGGAATTGTTTGGGAATGATGTGGATGGTACAATGTTAGCATATTTTATCTCAACGTTTCGATCACTTTACAGTCAGTTGTCTAAGGTCAAAGGGTCGAATCGTAACATGGACACCAATACAGGTTTCATAACGTAATCGGGATCATCTGGCTCTTTGCAGAAACTGCAGCTAACGCCAGGCTCGAGGTCTTTCCGCGAATGGATTGACCCCTCGATTCCAGTCTACATGGAGGTCTACATGTTCAATTGGACCAACGCCGACCGGTTTCCGGAGGAGAAGCCGCATTTGGTGGAATTAGGTGAGGATTTTTCTTGTCTTACATGATATTTAGACATAACTTTGGCATGTTAACTAGTAAGTCCCAGTTTGGGCGCCATTATTTGCAGTTTGGCGCCCTAGAAGGAACCGAACGCTAAGGAATTTATATTTTATTTATACCATAAAGGTGGCAAACAAGCTTACGGCTCACCTGTTGGTAAGCTGACACCGCAGCCTATGGACGTTTGCCAATAGCAGGGGCATCACCCACGCGTTGCCGACCTTGTAAAAACCTTTTCACCCCTTTCTTAAAGAACTCCAGGTTGTACTCCCCAGGGAAAACCTCTCGTACTCCGCGGCGGCGGTTATTGTTTCAAACTAGCTTTATCCCGCGAGCCCGTGGCTCCGCTTGTATTTACTATTGTACCTATATCTTGCGAGCTTGGGAGTAGAAGGTAATAAAAAGTAGCTTTTGTCCATCCTCAGGTGCTAAACTATCTTCATGCCTAATTTCATCAAAATGTTTTGGGTGTAGTGGTTTAGCCGTGAAACCGTATCAAACAGCGAGACAGCATGCGTCGAGCATTGCGAGCAGTTGCGCGTCTGTCGGTCTTCTACAGGTTACTATTCGGAGAGTGTGCGAAGCAGTTGCACGACTACATTCCGCCGGCCCCTTTCCGTCATTGGGAGATGCGATCCGGGCGAGTGCTTCACCCTTATGTCGTGAATTTTCCAACTATCCGCACGAACCGCTTTGGTTCGATCTAATGCGTACGGCTAAGTCATGGCATGTGTTGCCTGCGAGTGAGTTCCCTGATCAATATAATCTGGACGACATCAAATCTAAAGAAAATAGGCTGTTCCAAGACGGAAATGCTTCATCTTCGGCCGCATTGTCATTTACCATTAGGTGAGAAGGCGGTCGAATGCCTGTCTTGTCTAATATATAGTGTGTGGCCTAAAACCGGGGAAAATATTAAAAACGCAGGCTCTATAGGTCACCAGTAACTAAATCATCATGGTCCCAGCTAATTACAATTAAAATAGAACTTTTTGTTTTTTTTCTAACAAACTTAATAGTACATTCAATGTAATGCAAACAAAATAGTTCCGCTCAACTCACTCAATAATCAGTGATTATGAATCGTAACTTTAAATTCTTATTGTGTGTAATGTATTTTTTTTCGGAAAAAATACCAATACTCTAGAGTCTCTATTTTCAATATTAGGCCCGGTCCACACACTGTATAAAAAAATATTAACAAAGCAAGTCCCAGTTTGGGCGCCATTATTTACAATCTGGCGCCCAGGTAGGGACTGAATGTTGAGCAAATGACTTACGCATTGTATTTGTGACCTACCGCTGAGTATAGACTTATGGTAAGAAATAAACTTACACGTTTCGGCCCACCGTCCTGGTCGACTGTGTCCTGGTACCGCAAAAATAATAGCAAATCTTACACTGACCACCTGCGCCCACTATATTATTCTAAGTAGTATTGTGTTCAAGCCGAAAGCGAAGAGCGTTGGTGGCCGAGCGGTTAGAGTATCCGACTTATACTAGACATACCTATATAATATAATATAGCGTTCCGGCTCTGCCTGGCATTGTCGAGCACGGTTCGGTCGTCGTTGGCGAGGTATACGTTTATCTACGGCCATAGGGCGGTCAGCGTGTCACTGTGTGTTTCGTTCCTACTTTCCTACCCCCTCCTTTTTGACGATTGAAAAAGATATTTAATGTCCTAATCAATAAAGAAATTTTGAATTTTCGACTTGTCAGCCAGAGGTCCCGGGTTTGAATCCCGTGCCGGCCATGTACCAATGACTATTTTCTGAGTTATGTACATTAGTTGAATACTAACCGATGCTTTTACGGTGAGGGAAAACATCGTGATAAAACCTGCACATTCAGGCGACTGAATGTGTAACCATGATCCAATCTGGTCAGGTTCTCCTGGTAGAAGGGTCATGGAGGTCAGATGGCAGTTACTCCACTGTAATTACCTGACCTGCCAAACCTGGATCGTGGTCAAGGCGGACCCCAGCCCTCGTGCGCAAGAGCACAACCGGGACATTAACGCCAAGATGATTATGATTATTGTGTTCAAGTCGGTAAATAAGGTCTCCAGTGTTCCCTGGGTAACCATGGCTTTAGTAGTCTACCTGTTTATGAATCTGATCTTTGCGCTCATTTCGTAAATGCCGGCAACGCATTTGTGAGTTAGACGTGATTATTTACTCATATAAATTTATATATGTATATAACTAACTGTTACACTTCTTTTATAAATTGTAATTTTATCAGTGGAAGCCTATAGTTGGCTATGTAATGCTATTATTGTTTTTATTGTAACAACTGCTGTTGGTTTTCCTTAATCAAATTAAATAAATAAATACATGTATTTTATGTAATACGGTAGGAAAACAGGCCAGCGCGCCGTAGCGGTTTTCCCACAAAGTTTGGAAAAGCTTGCGTCATGTAATTATTATTTAATGTTTTAATAGCTACCTTTTCGTTTCAGGGCCCTACCGCTTCCTTCAGAAACGGACCCACGTAAACATCACCTTTCAGCCACAGAACTCGTCAGTTGGGTACCGGACTTTCAGCCAGTATTGGTTCGAGCCTAACGGCAGCAACGGCACCCTGGAGGACACTGTCGTCACCCTTAACCTGGTGGCATGTGTAAGTATACTGTTTTGAAATGTTGAAGTACCTAATTTTGATGGACATACACGTTCATAAGTGATGACCACTTTCTAATTCATTATTTACTGGTGGTGGTTGATGTGCTGCCCTATACTTTGTGACATAGCAGTCACACATAAACAGGGTGTTACATAATATATGTATCAAGCCGTGAACTGGATGTAGTGCTAAACATATTAAAACGATAGGTACAATTATTTCTGTCATACGTGGAATAGTTGTACCTATCGTTTTCATACGTTTAGTACTCCATCCAGTTCACTGTTTCATACATATATTGTGTAACAATATCAGTATATATATTTAGATGTTACATTATTATATATTTAGAAGACAGGTATACAGGTAATACTAAATTAAACATTAGTGTTCAAATAATTTGATGTCGATTTAATTTAATACAATTTAATTTATGTGCTCAATATTGCTTCCACCGCTCTTTAGATTCCTTATAGAGGGTCTAGGTTAGCTGGTAGATATCCCATAATGGAATAAGCCCGCCTTAAAATTATACTTTATAAACTTCTGTACTTATTTATTAAGCAATAAAGAGTTTACATACATACTTAAGTGTGTGTCTGGAACGAGTGAAATTACAGGCATGAGCCATTTCATCTTAGTTCTCACGGTCCTGTGGTTCTGTATTTTTGTTGCCTGCAACCTAAATGCATGAATCGTAGATGTTATGGGCGACAGTTGTTACCACTTACAATCAGGTGAACGGTCCGCTTGATAAAAAAAAATCACAAACTGTTGGTACTAACTCATCGTTATGGCGTTGCGTAACTAAACAAAAAGAGTTGCATAGGCGTCCCTTACGGATTATGGCTAATGACCTTCGCCTTTGGTTATACAAAATCCCTTTGAACTGTCCAGGGCAAAGGGATTTCGTCCAAAGGGATTAAGCGTACGTCACGTGGTTATTAGTCATAGGCATGAATAGGAAATCCACAGCCTTATTAAAAAAACAATACTTGTCTAAATAAGAAGTAAGGTAGAGCTCGTCTAGTCTAAAATGACGCGCTTCACTACTTAGTTAGTTGATTTCGATGTGTGAGTGCAAATATTGATAACGACACTTCATCTGTGAGGGAGCCAATGAACGACGCGTTCTCCTACGTTTGAATCTCACCGCCAACTGAATGACCAATTACAACGGCATTTGTATATGTATAGCTTCCATATTTTAAACTTGCTTGTGTGCGTTAATGCGATAGTGGGGCGCGTCATTTTAGATTAGACGAGCTCTACTAGGTACCTAACTAAATATTAGATGGATGTTTGTTTCTCCTTCACGCAAAAACTAGGGATGTTAATGAAAGAAAGTTTGATCCCAGAAACTTTGATATCTCAGCTGATGTGGTTTTAACGGGAACAGGCCCGGAACTTAGTAACCGAATTTTATAATTAGAAATGCAAAAGTTTAATGAGAAAAAAACCAGTCGTCATACCTAAGGAGGTACGTTTATCAGGCAAAGGACGATGAGCAATTCGTTTGGGACTTGGGGCCCGATTTCGAACCAGGACCAATAACAATGAGTTATACCTTGCTGAATTGGTATTTGAATGTAGACTAATAGTTTATATGACGCCTCACTCTAATTATTTGTACTTTCGGAAATATACTTGTTTAAAACTCGAAAGGAACTTCGTGTTTGACTTCTAACCATTCTTTATGTAACATTTTATTCCCATTCTTTCAAGGGTTTGATGTTTATAATGTCTATATGTTTGTGTTAGGCCGTTCATTAGTAATTGTATCAAATTGAGCGTGAAATGGATTTCTACATGATAATAATATAAATAAAGCTATGAAAACGTAAAATAATAAAATCACAAAACAACGCCATCTAACGGCGAATTGTGTTTTTTTTTCATATAACTACATTATTTTATATCATTAAGCGATAGAGAGCTATTTGCCGAACATTTGAATACATTTACTAAGAGTATAAACCTTAATACAATAACTAACCACTCAGACGACCTGAGTGGTTCAATGGTCAACATGGCCGGTCTGCCACGCAAGAGGTCCCGGCTTCGATTCCCGGCCGGGCAGAAATTGAAATGATGAATTTTAATTTCTGTTACGGGTCTGGGTGTTCTATGTATAATAAGTATGTATTTAAAAGTATTTAAGTAGTATATCAGTTATCTAGCACCTAGTTTGCTTAGTTTGGGGCTAGATGGCGCTGTGTGATTTTGTCCACGAATATTTATTTATTATTATAAAACGAAAGAATGGAAAAATATTTTAGTATGTGTGACGACCTTAAGACAATTTACGGCGCGTTACGAAATACCTGTAACAAAAGACTTATATATACTAGCGTAATCAATTCCTGCAACGCCAACTAGTAGTCTCTAATGGCTGTTTCTCCTCTAGGGCGCAGCATACTCCCTGCGTTTCAATCCCCTCATCATGACCGCCACCGCTGGCCTGCTCAGCATGACCAGCCCCTACCTGTACGTGGCGAAGACCGTCAGGGAGCTGCTCTTCCAGGGTTACGAAGACTCGTTCCTGAACATGGCGAGAAATTTAGCTCCAAAAGAGAACCAGCCGCCGAATATGGACAGGATCGGGCTGTTTTATGGGGTGAGTTCATGGGTTGGGAGACTTCACATTCTCTACACGTTTCGGTTCCTTTTGGACGACATTCGAAATGGACAATAATCCTAATCGTACAACTTCTCAAATGGACAACTTTTTAACAGAGCATGTTTCTGACATCTCCATATAAATTACTTCAATGCAATAAACTAAACGACAGAAAAAGTCTGATAACTCCCGATCAAAATCTAAAATGAGTGATACAAAGGTAAGAACCATTTCGATCAAATATTACAAATAGAGAAAATCGCATCCAAATCAGAGCTATGATTTACAGACAGATACACAAAGTCACAGACAGACATATACACGTCAAACTAGTCCGCACGCAGCTGGTACCAGCGATCTTTACCCGATCGTCGGCCTACCCATAATACAATCAGTTTGCTATAATTTTGTCTCATATTTCAAAAATCGTCTATCATTCTTGTTACGTGACAGACAGACCTATAAACTGTCCAAACTGACTTGTCCTATTTGGTTCAACAAATTATGTATTTAAATAGATAAGGTTCAGCAGTATTCGTTGAAATTCATATTCTATGTATTTCTTGTATAATTCAAGACATTTATACACAATATACGTAGCGTGATTAATACGGCAATTCGTGATTTTGGGCATTGTTTGTTCACCAAATAAGACAAGTCAGAATAAACAGATCATATCGATCGACGACCTGAGTGGTTCAGTGGTCAACATGCCAGTCAGCCACGCAACAGGTCCCGGATGCGATTCCCGGCCGGGCAGAAATTCAAATGATGAATTTTAATTTCTGTTACGGGTCTGGGTGTTCTATGTATAATAAGTATGTATTTATAAAGTATATAAGTAGCATACCAGTTAGCTTGCACCCATAGCACAAGCTTTGCTTAGTTTGGGGCTAAATGGCGCTGTGTAAAATTGTCCACGATTATTTATTTATTTATTTATTTATATAAATTCACATTCACATTTCAGAGAAACAACTCCTTAGACACCGACGGCTACATGGAGGTGAGCAGCGGTACGTCCACGGGGCTGCCGGGGCAGGCGCTGCGCTGGAACCACGAGACCCACATACCTCAATATGGCGGCTCTTGCTCGCAGGTACATATATATTTTTAAATATACTTTAAATGTATATAATTATAACGAGGCATACATAACCAACACCACGGCCGTGTGGTGTCCGGCAGAGTAGAATAGCACCAACCCCTTACACTCGTGGGTGTCGTACAAGGCGACTAATGTTTTCGAGGCAAAAGATCTAAGCGCCTTCGTTGACTGGAAAATGGGCAACAGCATTTTACATTGTATTATTTAAACACTGCGATCCCCAACCCGCCTGCCAAGCGTGGAGATTATGGCAATAACCTCCCTTTTTGTGGGAGAGGCCCTGACTCTTGCGGTGGACTGTTGTGGGCTGTGATGATGATACATAACCAGGTGGCTCCGTCAAGCCTGAGGAGTCCTCGTGGATGAGCACCACTGCCTTATTTATTTCTGCTGCCAAGTAATAATGCCTGCATTGTTGTGTTCCGATTTAAAGGTAACCAGTGCAATTACAGGCATGAGGCATTATATCTTAGTCCTCACAGTGACAACGCACCACCGGTTCTTTTTTGTTGCCTGCAACCTAAATGCATGAATCATATCACATCAGCTGTTACAGGCGATAGTAACCGCTAACTATTTATTATATGGGCTGTCTGCTCGTTTGTCGCTGCGACTGTTCCAATTGCTTTTTGCAATGGTTCCAGAGAATATAACAATGTGTAAGTTCTGAGGACACGTACTTTGAAAAACGATAAATATATCAATACAATACAATACAAAAACTCTTGATTTGCACACTAGTAAGCAATGTATGTAACATGGGATAAAATACAAAATAAAAAGCAGTACAAAGGGCGGTGTTATCACTAGCGTGATCTCTTCCAGACAACCTTGGTATGGAAAGAAAAAGAAAAGTATTTGAGCCATTGATAGGTAGTGCATACAAAATCGATACAAAAGTTTAAAAATAAAACACAAAAACGAATAGAAAGCTAGTACCCCAGCACCCACAATCACCCCACTAAAGACAAGTAATGTTGTTTGTTTTTTTTAAACAATACAGCGATTCTGCACACCTTAAATCTCTATCATAGCTATCATAAGTCTAACATCTGGTCTTATTTATCAGAAGCCAGAAACTTTTAGTAAGACCTAAGTACAACGAACGCTATCATTATTTGCCTTTGCAGCTGCAGCAATACAAGGTATTTGGTGCATCTTTAGCCAAAAATAGTCTGCTAAAGCAGAGGGCAATAGCTGTCCCTGGTGCCCAAGAGTCATCATCATCATCATCACAGCCCGTAACAGACCACTGCAGGACTTACGGCCTGTCCCACAAAAGGGGAGGTTATTGCCATAATCTCCACGCTTGGCAGGCGGGTTGGAGATCGCAGTATTTAAATATAACAATAGAAAATGCTGCTGCCCATTTTCCAGACTACGGAGACTCTTGATCTTTTGCCTCGAAAACATTAGTCGCCTTGTACGACACCCACGAGTGTAAGGGGTTGGTGCTATTCTACTCTGCCGGACACCACACGGCCAGTGTACTGTGCCCAAGAGTACTTTTCATATAATAAAAAGTCACCCGGCGGAAGAAAGACAAACTCTTCAAACTCGATAGAGTTCAACCACTAATCTTAACTTTCCAATTATGTTTTCAGATCGCTGGGACCGCTGGAGAGTTTATACAACGCAACTTGACTGAGGAGTCGACCTTGAAGATGTTCCTGCCTGACCTCTGTCGCACTTTAAACCTGGAGTACCACCACAGTGGCACGCTAGACGATCTGCCATACCACAAGTATCGAATGACGGAGAATTCATTTGATTACTGTAAGTTCGCTCAGATTATATGATTCACTGAAGACATAAAAAATATCTTGGCGTTAATGTCTTGATCATATGTCTTCTATATGTGTCTTGATACCATGATCCAGGATTTGACAGATTAGATAAATAAAATAAATAAATAAATATCCGTGGACAAATTCACACAGCGCCATCTAGCCCCAAACTAAGCAAAGCTTGTACTATGGGTGCTCGATAACTGATATACTACTTAAATACTTTTAAATACATACTTGTTATACATAGAACACCCAGACCCGTAACAGAAATTAAAATTCATCATTTCAATTTCTGCCCGGCCGGGAATCGAACCCGGGACCTCTTGCGTGGCAGACCGGCATGTTGACCATTGAACCACTCAGGTCGTCAATAGATAATTGCAGTGGAGCGGCTGCTATCTGACTTCAATGCTACCAGTGGAACCTGACCAGATTGGATTACGGTTATACATTTAGTCGCCTGAATGTGCAGGTTTCATTACGATGTTTACCCTCATTGTAAAAGAATCGGTTAGCATTCAACTAATATACATATCTCAGGAAAGAGTCATCAAACCTGACAAAAAAGGGTCAGAAATACAGTATCCGTAGCAGAACTAAGTTCATTTGCATGCTGTATGTGGCTCCTAGCCACAGTGTCTCCTTTGGACTATAACATGACTAATACCCGCAATCAGAAACGTTATTATGAGGACTCACAGTGCGCGTGAATGCACAGGGTTCCAACTACCAATCGAAGAGCCGTATTGAACGCAGGCGCACACTGAGAGAGCGCATAGACTCGTTACTTTCGCATTTATAACAAGTATTTATTTTTACACCACTGTAAACATGTGTGATTAGATTCGGGTTTTTTATTAGATTTGTTTCCGTGGAATCGGATCACGCGATCTGATAACACTCTACTGTTCTTTGAAGTTATTTTAGGTGAAACTGATATTACGATCAGAGTACAGTTTCGACGTTTTTAGTGAGTACTGCAACGGATCGCATGATAAGATTCTACAAACAAATATTTGCCTGCCACAGGCCCACTGAACATAACCACTTCTCATAAACACATCATCAATGCCTCTTCCTTATCCTTACTTATATAGTAGAAAATGAAATCCGTGGGAAGCCGAGGCAGGCCGCTAGTTCACATAATAATTATAATAATTTAATATACCCAGAATTGCGAGGCTAAAGTGGCAGTAGGCAGGGACATAGCTCTAAAAACTGTTTACCGATGGGGTAGTAAAGTTCTCGAGTGGTGACGCGTGGTTACGTACCGGAAGACGCGTGGGTAGGCCTAGTACAAGGTGGACCGACAATCTGGTAAAGATCGCAGGTACCAGCTGGATGCAGTAGGCACAAGGCCGGCCTTTGTGGAGATCTCTAGGGAAGGCCTATGCCCAGCAGTGGGCGTCTTTCGGCTGATATGATGTTGATGATGAATATACCGTCATGGGATGCCAATCGACTCTTAGCTCAACATTTTTTTTTTATGTCATACGGTAGGCAAACAGGCCACCTGATGGAAAGTGGTCACCACTGCCTATAGACATTAGCAACACCAAGAGTATCGCTAATGCGTTGCCTACCTCTATAACACGTTACTCTGGCAGCAAAAGGCAAATGCCACTCTACTGCCAAAGCCACGGTTCCCCAAATCCCCACCCCATGGAGCTTATAATCTTATAGGCTGACCTCTAATAATACTTGTATTGTTACAGGTCAGTGATTCAAGCATTTTTGAGCCCTCGTATATGTTTGTGATGTGTTGTTGTGTGTGAATAAAAACGTATTCTATTCTATTCTAATGTTTCAGCACCAACCCTCCCAGCGAACCCCTGCTTCTGCAACGGGCCCTGCGAATGGTCGGGGGTGATGAACGTGTCGGCGTGCAAGTACAACTCGCCCACGTTCATGTCGCTGCCGCACTTCCTGCACGCAGACCCTCGCCTGCCGGAACACGTAACCGGACTGGCGCCTGATGAGGAGAAGCATTCCTTCTATTTGTCTGTCGAGCCGGTGAGTTTAATAATAATAATAATAAAGCTACTATAGTACCAATAGTACTTTCTACTACCGGTATAATCCCCAAACAATTGCATCAGTCATTAGAGAGTCTGGATTTGCCCAAGTCTACATCTCTTTACTTCAGAAAGCTACCATTTTAAATACATGCAGGATTGTAAGGATTTTCTTGCAGAATAATCCCCAACCCCATGAATCTAACAGTAATTCTTAACAATGCTATTTCACATGACATCCACTTGGCCTTGGCCCGTGGTGTCATTAAGTAACCAGTATCGTATACTGAGAGGAATCAACCCAAAAGAAAATAATAATAATAAATAATCGTGGACAAATTCACACAGCGCCATCTAGCCCCAAAGTAAGCAAAGCTTGTGTTATGGGTGCTAGATAACTGATAAACTACTTATATACTTTTTAAATACATACTTATTATACATAGAACACCCAGACCCGGAACAGAAATTAAAATTCATCATTTCAATTTCTGCCCGGCCGGGAATCGAACCCGGGACCTCTTGCGTGGCAGACCGGCAATGCCACCTGAGTGGCGACCTGAGTGGTTCAATGTTGACCATTGAACCACTCAGGTCGTCAAAGAGGAGTTTAGGTCTTTAGGTCTTACATTTTCAAAAGGAAGCAAAGGAACTAGTGGACCTCCTGATGCTGCGTGATCATTGGTGTCCATAGCGATACCTGTTGAGTCACGGATGCGTTGCATGTCTGTAATGATATGTCTAATATAGCTCTTTAAGGACCTGATTTAGTACTACTTTGTCCACGGATAATAACAACGACGTCGTACCTATGAGGACTACTTTTTATTTGGAGATAAATTTATCCATATTTAAGTGGAAATAATAACGTTTTTTGTGCTGCCACTATGTGGCACCTCAGAATTGTGCTGGCTACCGTATTTTGGAATTTGCAAAATAATCACTTTGCTGTGCATGTCTCCTTGCATAGGGTGTTAAAGCTTGTTTAAGCTGAAATGATGCGCTCCACTACTGCACTATGAGTGAGTGCAAATATTAATAACGACACTTCACTGTGTGGGAGCGTCGACTGCTCCAATCGAACGACGCGTGCTCCCTACGTTTGAGTCTCACCGGCAACTGAATGACCAATTACAACGGCATTTGTATATGCATTGCGTCCATATTTTAAACTTGCTTGTGTGCGTTAATGCGATAGTGGGGCGCGTCATTTCAGCTTAAACGAGCTCTACCTCGGGGTGTTACTTACCAAACTTTTCGAATAAGATTACTAAAATCACAATGAAATTATCATTTTCAGAAATTTGGCGTACCTCTAGACGTTGCTGTGCGGTTTCAATACAATGTTTACTTGGAGCCGTCATCATATTTTTCGTAAGTTTGACACCTAGGCCTTAACGAATCCAAATTTATCACCCGTTTCTTTAAATTTGCTGAAATATCTTAGTGTACTATGAAGGCGGGTTCGATTCTCAATTGAAATTATAATATCTGTTCACTGTCGATGTGAATTCAATTGTAAATACATTTATAACAGCAGCAATTTCTGAGAAATTTTCAACAATGCAGGAGGTGCTCAAAAATTGCTACCATCTCAAATCGTAGAGAAGGAAACCCTCCACTCTGTATGAAGCCCATGTCCGGATCGCTGTAGATCTTGACTAATTTAGTTAAAATCTGTCCAGACTGACTTGTCTCATTTAGTAAACATATATGGCGTACTAGCTACCAATGACAATTTATGGGATTGGGATACCTATGCCTAAAAAATCATAAACAAAATAAATTACGAAAGTCAATGATTTTTAAATCTATGACAGTAAGTAATGGTGAAATTTATATTTTCGGTAAAAATATTAATATAAATGACCAATTTTCAATTCGCATTCTATGTATTTCTGATATGATTCAAGACCTCATACACCATGTACCTACGCAGCATGATTGATAAGGCAAGTCGTGATTTTGTTACGAGTGTTATTTGTTTTACAAATAAGACAAGTCAGTCTGGATATCTGTATTACGCTACACTCACCACCGCCACCACCACTACACTATCACTAATATAACCTCAACACGTGTTTCGATCATCCACGAAGCATCCTCAGGAAACTGTTGACCGTAAACTTTAAAATATTTAGGTTGAGAACCCCTTCCTTTCCTCCTGAGTATGCCCCGAATTATGGAGTCCCGCAAATTTACGCCTTAAAAAAAACATCTAGGCGTTAATGTACCGGTTGTGCTCTCGCGCACGAGAGCCCGGGGTCCGCCTTGACCATGATCCAGGATTTGGCAGGTCAGGTAATTACAGTGGAGCGACTGCCATCTGACCTCCATGACCCTGCTACCAGGGAAACCTGACCAGATTGGATCATGGTTACACATCCAGTCGCCTGAATGTGCAGGTTTCATCACGATGTTTTCCCTCACCGTAAGAGCATCGGTTAATCTTCAACTAATGTACATAACTCAGAAAACAGTCATTGGTACATGGCCGGAGCGGGATTCGAACCCGGGACCTCTGGCTTACGAGTCGTATACTCTAACCGCTCGGCCACCGACGCTCTTTACGCAAATTTACGCCCTATATGATCTTAATCAAGATCTACATCTCTTTACAGGCTCTTGAAGAACGTGCCAAGAATGCTGTTCCCAATCATGTGGGTTGACAACCACGTGGTCGTTAATAAGGAGGTTACAAGCGAACTCCGCACCGCGAGGACAGTCCTCGAATGGGGCTGCGGAGTGTGCGCAGGCGCAGCATTCGTATTCGCCCTCCTTGTGGTAGCCACAACCTGTTTCAAATCCAAAAAGACGAAATACTCACCACCGAAGGATGTGGAGAAGCCAAAGGATGAAGCCGAGTTGAAACTGAACCCGTTGTGATTCGAGTTTTTGTGTTATTACTGGCCAGTATTTTCTTTTTTTTAAGGATTAGGTAAAATGTCTTTCAATTACTAGGTATGTCCATACGGTAGGCAAACAGGCAAGCGGGCCACCTGATGGAAAGTGGTCACCACTGCCTATAGACATTAGCAACACCAAGAGTATCGCTAATGCGTTGCCCACCTCTATAACACGTTGCTCTGGCAGCAAAAAGCAAATGCCACTCCACTGCCAAAGCCACGGTTCCCCAAATCCCCACCCCATGGAGCACTGGAAACCTTACTCACCGGCAGAAACACAATACTATTTAAAAGAGTATTATTTAGCTGCGATATTCTATACAAAAGGTCAACAAAAAGTGCGTTGACCTCGTAGCTTGTTCCAATTACAATTTGTTCAAAATGTGATTATTGAATAATTTGACAAATTCGGTGAGTCGTTTGTTTACCTTTTGTGTAAGATTGTTTAAAGGTTAGTGTAGAGGAATTGTTTTAGAACTGTCTTTTGAGACTATTGGAAGGTTTGCTTGGATTCGAAATTTCAATTTTGAACATTGCCAGACGATAACTTGCCAACTGCTCCGTTAAATATTGCTTCTTACGATTAATACTTGGAACTATTATAGCGTAATTTCACGTGTAGGTAATCTAAAACTTCTTATATATTCAGGTTTCTCATCCTCTCCATATTTGCTGAGATTCAGGGACCAAACTATCGTGACAAACGGAATGTGCAATGAGACTCAAAAGATGTGAAAAGTTAAAATATATCTACGACTACTTTCAAAGACAATTCTAATGCTCAATTTATTTGAAATTTTCGTCTTTCAAGTTTAAGTTCTATCAGCTCAGCATAACCATACCAGCATATTTCGTTCCTCTTTCCAAGTAGATATCAGTCTTTAATTGACAGTTAAATATCAGGTCAGGGTTCCCGGCTATTTTTTATTTTGTGGTAAGACCTCGGTCAACCATCCTGGGGACCCTGAGACTGGTTAAAAAGTATTTTAGCTTAGTTTTGTTTTTGAATCTCAGCTTTGTTTCATTTATATCTATGCTCCAAGGATATATTACTTTTATGTAACTGGGTCTTCGTAAATAAGTAGAAGTTAGAATTGGTTGCAACGGTAACAAAATCGATTTTGAAAGAAGAATGTATTTTCAGTTTTATAGTATTTGCTCTCTGTTTTTTTGTTTATTTTTTTATGTCATACGGTAGGCAAACAGGCAAGCGGACCACCTGATGGAAAGTGGTCACCACTGCCTATAGACATGAGCAAAACCAATAGTATCGCTAATGCGTTGCCCACCTCTATAACACGTTGCTCTGGCAGCAAAAAGCCAATGCCACTCCACTGCCAAAGCCACGGTTCCCCAAATCCCCACCCCATGGAGCACTGGAAACCTTACTCACCGGCAGAAACACAATACTATTTAAAAGAGTATTGTTTAGCTGCAGTAAGCAAATGAAGACAGTTTAGAAAGTGTGATTAATTTACTATTTAATAGAATCATCGTTTGTGCAAAACATCACAATTAAGTACAAAAGACATCGTATGGATAAGGATTTCAGGAAAATTTTGTATTTAATGATATACTTCACCGTTAGTAATGAGTTACCTAATTGGTATTAGTAGGGCAGTTTATGCACTGTATAGACTCGGATCGGCGTACGCAGGGGGGCAATTCTTGCGCTGTGACATCTCAAATTTGACATTATCTCTAGCTGAAAAACTCTCTAAAAAACTGTATTAAAACGCCACTTAAATTGATCTTCGACTATAATACTGTTGAAGATACTTGAGAAAATAGTTTATGGTTGCAATAGATATTTCAATGTCATTATTAATGGAGATTTGTGGCTGGAATATCTTTTCGAATTTGATGAAAAAATCTCCCAGTGCGAGAATTGGTCGGACACTGAGCCGTGGATTGTAAGCGTAGCTATGAAAGGCCATTGATTAAAGGTAAAGGCTCGGTATTCGCCATATTACATAAGATAGCAACAATTTAAGTGTAAAAATTAAGTAAAAAAGACATCATTTTGATCGTACTAAAAATCTATGTATGTGGATTCTTTGGAGCTTAAGTCCAGCAGTGGTTATGGGGATGATAACGATGACAATGTCTTCTTCGTCAAAATCTTCGACCAAGGTCAATCTTTATGATGTCTTATCTAGTATAGTCTTTGTATCTTTAGATAAACTCAAAAACCAAAGATAAATATAACTTGAAACTAAACTTTTGTACCTACGTTTTCGCATCGTCATGCTTGAAATTCAAATTGTGATCAGCTATGTACATTCCAAAATCAAATAATTTATAACTATCAAGAATAATATAAAATCGAAATATACGGTATTATAAGTACATTAAGAGTACATTCCAAATTAAAAATAAAATTATTAGGTACCCTAAAAGTATTCTTTAACAAATGAGTAACCCACATGACGATTTTAACAATGTGTTACCTGTTTGCAATTTCTTGTTAATTATAATTAGATGTTTAGAAGATAAGGGAAAGCTATTATTTTGTATTAGATTAATTATAGAGGTAATTATGACCAATAACATAATATTCGACACAGGAATAATAAGTTTTTTTTTAATTTTTTGGCGGCAAATAATGCATATCAGCTGTTCGGCTTCTTAAAGCGTCGTCTGGCGTCAGTCATTGGCGAAAGCAAGTTCAGTCCTTATATCACTTACAGTTGAGTTCTAATCCCGACAGCTTCTATGAACTTTTATGAACATGTTTAACTAATTAGAATATCTATTAAACAAGAGATTATTTTCGTAATGAGGAGTTTTCCAGTAGGTATTGTCAATTGATTTCAAAAAGCATCAATTGATGGCGCTCCTACAATTTTGGTAATTTTATACCAAAAGGTTCGACGAAATGTATTTTAATACAAACCTTTCATATTTGTATTGCGTCCATCCTTAATCCTAGTGTCCATGAAACGAATTGACTCAGTCAAATTGATGTTTGTTTAGAATAAAAGAAGTAAGCGTGTGAGTAAGTATATATGTTTCGGATGTAACCGATGTGCATTATTTGTCGTCCTGTAATGTGATTTAATATAAAAAATATCATGTACAACAGTTAAGAACGTAACCACTGTTTGTTATTCTAATATTACTAACATTGTTTTTTACGTAAATATTATATTATAATAATCATCTTAAATGTAAGTGATAGTTATTTTTATAAAAAAACAATTTTGTAGTTCAGTGTGCTGTGATAATTTACAGTTCTTGATGACAATGCCGTCTCCATGGATGTTTTAGGTCTAAGTTTGTTTTTATTATTGACTATGAATATTTTATTAAGCTTATTGGTTATGTTAAAGAATCTGTTTATGTATTTCTGTTAAGCTTAGGTAATCTCTGAATACTCCGTGAATGTGTGAAAATGTAGAAAAATGTATGGCTGTGAAGTGAACAGTTTTCCTTTCCATAACTTTCGTTTTATTTCATTTAAGTACCCAAGGCTTTACACTGCTTACAGTAAAGCAAACTTATCTGACCCGGTGGCGAAAACTGGAACTAACTGTCGCTAACATATTATGTCGTTTGAAATGCCCTTTTATTGACAAGAACAGCGAAGATCAACTGGGGGGGGGGGGGGGGGGTTCTTAATATAAATGTCAAAGGAAATATGAAATTGATAAAATTTTAAATTAGGAACAGGTTTATGTGTTAAAATTTATCTTATAGTTAAAATTTTTAGAGCCCCTAATGTTCACACAATTTACGATTAAAGGTAAATCCATGGGCATTTCTCACAAATGCTCCTTGTTCGCAGTGGCAATTGCCTATTTTGAGCAATATTGTAAACTGTACCATTCTGAACCCAATACCTCATCAGATCAGCCGGGAGACATCTACTGCTGGGCATACGCCTCCCCCTGAGATCTCCACAAAGGCCGGTCTGTGCCTTCTGCATCCAGCTGGAACCTGCAATCTTTACCAGGTCCTCGGTATACCCAGTGGGAGGCCTACCCACGCTGCGTCTTACGGTACGTGGTCCCTACACGAGAACTTTACTGCCCCATCGGTGTCCTGCCCACTGCCACTTATCTTGGCATTCCTTCGGGCCATGTCGGTGACCTTAGTAGGCTTGCGGATCTCCTCATTCCTGATTCGATCGCACAATGACACTCCGAGCATAACTCCCCTTGGATAACAGTGAGCCACCACTCTGGTCCATAGGTTACTGGCAACACACATTGGTCAAATATCTTCCTCCCTAAACCTAATTCTGGACAATGTTTTGATAGAGAACAAATACTTAATTACTTACTTACTATGTTGACGCAACGACCCAAAATGAGTCTTGGCCTCCGACACTAAGATGTTCCATTCCACTGTGTTCTGTGCCACCACCTGCCAACAGTCAGCCCGGAGTTCCAACAGGCCTCTTTCCCCTTCGTCACTCCAGCGATACCTGGGCCGCCCGACCGGTCGCCAACCACTGGGTGGTCCCGAGTATGCTTTCTTCACTGCCCAATCCTCTCCCATTCTCTTTACGTATACATTATAAGAGAAGAAGAAATTGATAGGCGTGTGCAGAGTACTCTCTGTTTTAGTGAAGCTCTACACAAAGTCCTCGTGTCCAAGCTTCTAAGCAAACAAACTATAGAGAAAAAAATATATGGATTAATTTTTCTCAGCAAGAACTATACATATTAGAGAATTATAACTGGCGTTTAATGTGAAGTGAATGTGTTCATAATAAAAGAAATACGACTATTCTGAAGGTATTTTATTTTCCAAATTAGCTATTTAATATTTTACACCATATTCAGTGACGAAACTTACCTATACATATACATATATCTCAATGTAAACCAGGATTGCATACCCTGGTTAGAAGTACTTGGTTGAGGATCTCTTTGTACTTGTTACTCAGCGCTGCTGGCTAGGTGCTGTCTCCAACTCTGTTCCTCCTTCATATCAACGATATGCTGTCCATTGACGGCATTCATTGCATATGGATGACAGTACTGGAGACGCCTTTTATACGGGTCGTGCGAATATCCGATTGGGGACGACTAAATCTAGTCCAATTCAACCCCACTAAGACACAAGTATACGCGTGCACCGCCAAGAAAACTCCATTCGTTGTAGCTCCTCTGTTCTAGGTCGGCACCGCTTGTTATCTCTAAGAGCATACATATCCTAGGTGTCGACATCTCCCGTGACGTCCAGTTTCGCAGTCACCTGGAAGAAAAGGTCAAGCTCGCTTCTAAAAAGCTGGTTGTGCTTAACAGATCTAAGCAATTCTTCACGCCGGGGCAACGACTTCTCCTTTACAAGGCTCAAGTCAGACCCCATTTGGAGTATTGCTCTCATCTATGGGCGGGAGCACCAGCATATCAGCTTGGTCCTTGTGACTCGATCCAAAAGCGCGCTGTGAGAATTGTTGATGACACCATGCTCACAAGTTGTATTGAACCGCTGAGCCAGCGGAGGGATTTCGCCTCCCTTTGTGTGTTTACCGCTTGTACAACGGTGTTTGTTCTGAAGAACTGTTTGACATGCCTACAGCTAAGTTCTATCATCGCACCGCTCGCCACCGACAAGGAGTTCATTCTCACACCTTGGAGCCAAATTGGACGCGCGGTTCCAAAGGAACTTTCTCCCACGCACACTAAGGTTGTGGAATGAACTACCTGGAGAGGTTTTCCCTGGAGAGTACAACATAGAGTTCTTCACGGAGTATTACGGGGTCGGCAACGCATGGGTGATGCCCCTGGTATTGCAAACGTCCATAGGCTGCGGTGACTGCTTACCATCAGGCAGGGCGTAAGCTTGTTTGCCACCTTGGTAGTTTGCCCTCAGGCATCTCCTTGTTTGAATAAACCTCTGCTTGTCGCATTACTCGACCTGCAGAGAGCCTTTGACAATGCCCTTTGGGAGTTAATATGGTGGGCTCTGAGTTGAAAGTCTCTATGACCGAGGAATACTCCTCGGGCATTAGGATTATCCCAGAACATGTACGGTAACTGAAGCCGTCATCAAATACATCAGGCTAATCCCTCAAAATTTAAGATTACTGTAGGTAGGTGTTCACTAGGGTTCTAGTTTTGACACACCGCCTTGGCTTATGAAATACGCAGATAATATCGGCGGAAAACAGCGGTTTTAAGCTGAACGTCGCCAAAACAGAGCAAATGGCTAGCTGCAGCGCGGTTCTTGAAACCATCCGTATAAGAAACGATATATAGGTATTTTCAAATATGTATAATAAAGTATGTATTTAAAAATCATATATTTATTCATCATTTTATCAGGTATCTAACAACCATAACTCAAGCTTTGCTTACTTTGGGGCTAGATGGCGATATGTGAATGGTGAATTAAAAAAAAGGAAAAAAAAATACGCCAAGATGACCAATGACCATCCGATTGTGATTCAAACCTATGGAAACTACCTACGTACGTGACCGTCAGACCAACCCCCGCACCACTTCTCTACCCAATTCTTGCTACAATTGAGATGCAGTTATTCAATAGCACGATTCACAAACAAGGCATCGGGATAAAGATTGATAACTTGACAGCACCTTCGTTCTATGCGGACCCGTTCAAGGTGGCTTGGAAACCTGGAGTGTAACATTAATATATTTTCTGTCGGATTCTCAGAAGTCATTCTTAGAACTGACATTGGTCAATACCTTGATGGATCTAGTGATATTATATTTTCGTTGGATTCAGTTTTCAAGGTGTCAAATTGGTAGGTATTGCAATTAACTACGAAGTTAATGTTTTAAACTAGCGCGGTCACCATCGCAAATATAAAAAATATAATTTGTATATATTTTAGTTATGTTGTGGTAAAATGTTAAATTATGGTATTTAAGTTGAATATTGGCGGTTATGGTATTTAAGTTGAATATGGTGGTAAATTATGTGTATTTAAGTTGAATATCGGCCTATTCGTTAACCAAGGTACGCGGTAGAAAACCCGGAATATACTTTTAAAATCGGTAACTATGCGTATGTTCTGGGATTGAGACATTTTCAGTACAATCTCAGATGCTTTGTATTTAGTCCCTCATAATAATAAATACCCAATTTTTTTAATGTTTTTTTTAGATTTGGTCGTCAATCTATAATTACCTAATTATAGATAATTACTATGAAAGTTCCACACTTAATACGAGCATGGTGATAACGCGTAGTGACGCCACTTGTCAAGTATTGTTTGTGATTACGGATGACAGAGCTCTATCATATTAGCCTCTCTATAAATGTGCACGACTCTTTAGCAAATAGCCGTAATGATAATCACTCGACGAGAGATCGATACGACATAAACTCATGATAATCATGAAATTTTACCGCGTTCTAAATATAATCTACAGATATTCACAACTCAAGTGTTTGCCCCGTGAATTTCACAAAACGAACTTCAAAACATTCTTAAAACAAACATGCTAAAGTTAAAAATCGTTCGTTAAATTGCTTTTTTTCAATGCAGACTGTACACAAGACTGTAATACTTTTATCTCGGTACCTATCGATAACTTCTTTTGGCCTCATCCACTTAAATCTGTCAGCGTGGCGTTTATTCTTATTCTATTAAATTGTACATTCTCACGTTTTTCAAACTAGTGGTACTCATAACTAGTGACCTGCCCTGGCTTTACTCAGGTACAATAAATAAAATAATAAATAAATAAATAGTCATTTATTTCCATAATGGTTGCACACATTAGTATACACTGAATCCCGAGCTAGGTACAGACCTGTGTTACGGGAGACAGTTGCATCTTCCCATAAATTGCAATTACGTTATGAAAAAAAAAAAAGAAAACTAATGCTTTATGAACAAAGTTAATACAAGAGTTTGAGTATGATCACCGCTTTAGGAATCATATTTCTTTGTAGTTGTTCAAAGAAAGGGGATAAAAGAGAGATTTTTTCAAAAATAAAGGTAAAACCTTAGCTCCTGATCCTTCCACGATACTCACTCCTTTTATTCGTAAAAACCGCATTTTGAACAATTAAGTGCTACTTTCCCTAGAAACCTAGACACAGGAAACAGTTCGACAGACATATACATAGACACATTATTGTATTTGCTCATTATTTTGTTTAGAGAAGCATATCACCTCGTCATTCGCCTTGTCATTTAAAATTGTAGTATCTTTCTGCGCGCCTTGTAGAACACCTATCTGCTAACTAATGACGTCGGTCAGAGGAGTCCTTGGTTGATCCGGTCTAATCAAAGCTTATCCGTCCAATCTAGCCAGCCCAATTGATCAATTTACCAATCTGCCACTAGCCAGACCACTGCTGCAGACGTCTGTGAGCCCTAGAAATAATGTCAGAGGATTGAGGAAAAAAATATTTTTTAATTGAAAAGAAAAACAAACGAAAGTGGAACGAAAATGTTGCGGTTGCTGCTAATACTGGCTGCTACAGGTATTTTTATTTGTTTTATTTCTTTATTTTAATTAATGTTTTTAAAAATAGTTACTTGGGGAATATATATAGTTTAGGATTTACTGTGACCGATCCGAAATGGGAATATGGGTATCTCACTCATCAATCAATTTTAAATTTTAATGTCACTATTTTTTTGTACGCAAATTGCAATAATTTGAAAGGAAAAGCAATATTTCCACAATATCCCGCAATTTTTAACTACAACGATATCACCAAATAAGCGTGGTGTAACAAACTTTCTCACAATTACTTAAATAGCAATCCTGTCCAGGCACAGCCGGCATAAATGTCTGAGAAGATGTATGAATGTGATAGAGGTAAAAGGGAGTGTGCCAAGATCTGTGCTGTGGTCAATTCTGGGACGTGACTGCCAAGTATCGGCTTGCAACTCCCGCCTGTATAGACGTGTCAAAAACTTGACTGGCGATGACTCTTGTGAAGTTCTGTCTTCAAAGACTTGGTTACCGATGTTTTGGTTACGGATGTTGGTCTTTTATCAAAATTACAGGAATGAGGCATTTCATCTTAGTTCTTACATCGACAACGCACCTGTGGTTCTGATTTTTTTACCTGCAACCAAAATGTTTTAAGTTGTGGGCGACAGTTAAATAAATAAATAAATAAATAAATAAATAATCGTGGACAAATTCACACAGCGCCATCTATCCCCAAAGTAAGCAAAGCTTGTGTTATGGGTGCTAGATAACTAATAAACTACTTATATACTTTTTTTTAAATACATACTTAATATATATAGAACACCCAGACCCGTAACAGAAATTAAAATTCATCATTTCAATTTCTGCCCGGCCGGGAATCGAACCCGGGACCTCTTGCGTGTTGACCACTGAACCACTCAGGTCGTCCACAGTTACCACTTACTATCAGGTGGCTGTCCGCTTGTTTGTCACTGAATAGCACAAAAAAAAAGAATTCACTTTGGTGAGTACTCTCAGGAGCTTCACGACCTTGTTCCATCGTGATATTCCATCAGACATTCGGATAACGAGGGGGACAAAAGATCGCCATTCGTAATCCGTACACGGTAGATATGTCCCACTGTCTCGTACTGGGTGATTTGCACACACTTTTATAATGCACGCTACTAAAGACTGAAATTCTACGCCTGCGTCACTATTCCCAGAAAAATATTATAGCTAACCTTGGGGCTTCAAGTCAAGAGTATATTGATATCTTCTAGGCAAGGATGCTGACCTGTACAGGCCTATTGCTGATAATAAAAAAAGATATCATGCCGAAACCAAAGTTGAGTCGGCTTTTACTGCCATCATTATAGATCAATTTGTTTCTGGTTATCTTTGGCTGCGACCTAATTTAGGTATTAGGTAAGTACTCATTAGTAAATCATCCTCTAATATCGATATAGGCATTGAGTCATCAGTTACAAATATTTAGTTGACCGAATGCCCCAATTATCGAGTACGCACAGATCGCAATTTCCGGCGACCTACCCTACTTGTGGTGATCTGGATCATTCTAAATCTGCCATAAAACGGCCATCGATTTCTATGAATCATAGATTTCTGACGGTGAACGTTTCATTACTCCTACTTGCATACTTTAGAGAAATCTTCATTCGTCTCGTTCGTACGTCTAACTGCAGATTTGTTTCTAAAATGAAATTTCATTGGGTACTAAAAAAATGCATTTATGGATAGGAATCTCAGGCCAAGAAATTTCGCTTATCGCTGGTGACCCTGATACTGTCTCGATAGCTGATTGGCGGTAATAACAATATACATAGAGCACACAGAAAGTTCTGCGGTCCTGGCCGCTCATGTTTGAATTTCGAATGTGATATTTTTAAAACATAAGGAACTCAATCTCATTTTTGGCCGCATCGTCACTTACTAACAATTTAAAAAAAAAATGGATTGAAAAGGAAATCGCGTGTCAATTGTTTTTTTAGCACAAGTTGAAGTTCGTCGTTCGTAGCTAAAATGGAATTAACGCGATAAGAGAAAAAGGCGATGATTTTAAAATTCTTGAAATCATCGCCTTTTTCTCTTACTGTCTTCACAAGGATGCACTGCTCGCCTTCAAATGCCTTTAGCATTATGCTGATTTTGATCCATTTGGGTTTCCGATACCTCACTGGCTGGTCTTACGTAATTTTCAATAATTATAATTTACTGTACTCACCTTAGGTTAAGGATGTTGCGTAAAACCAAATAACGTGCTGTCTATGTCTATGACAAAATGGTTTTGGGAAGGAAACACTTAATTTGAGCAAGGCATTACTTACTTACTGCGCTGGCTCAGCGACCCAAAGTGGATCTTGGCCTCCGACACCAGAGATCCATCTCCTGCCAATCGAGGGTTCTAAGGTAAGGCAGTATTTGATCGTGGCCGTGTTTCTTTCCATGGTGAAATTCGTATGAGCCAAATTTAAAAAATCTTACATTAACTTTTAAAAGATAGAGAACTTTGTTGTCGCTTAATTCCTTATAACCTCAGCCCAGAACAAAAACGTACTCGACCTGCGGGGCTATTGGCTAACTCAGTTGACAACTGTATTTGACACTAGATAATTCTACACCACGTCATCTACGTTGAAAACTGCCAATAGCGTCTACCAAATTAGAGTAGTGTCAGATTTTTTTATGTCAAATTCAGTGGTCCACTGAGATAGCCGATAGGCCCTCTGATTGGTGTAAAAAAAATAAACCGGGCGTTCAAATGCTGTGTATGACATTGTAAGAGGAGATGAAACATGAATATATTGTAACATGCCGCAAAGACAGCAAGTCTTCTGTATGGGTGTTCGAAGGCAACAGCAAACCAACGAGGCAGGCGAAAAGCATAGGCAAAAAAATAATAGCGTTTTTATTCCCCGGTCGTCTCTTTTGTCCCATATGAAGAACAAAAGACAGTAAATGCAAATAGAACATACACACATATATATTCACAAGTTACCAACACCACCAATTGTTTGCCCAGTGTTTCTCCATTTATTTGTCTTTGAAAAAGTTAAGAAAAAACGACAATCACAATGCTTCGGCGCGAACAAGATCTAGTCATTTTTGGCTTCTGAAAAGGTAGAGCTACTGCCCATCCCGCACATAGTCCAGACTTGGCACCATGCGATTCGTTTATTTTCCCAAAAATCAAAGATTTTATGACATTTACAGGGCCGGAAGAGGCCGTGATAGCTTTCAACCAGCACGTGAAAAACATGCTCTGATTGTCTTTTAAACCCCGACTAGCAGATCGCTAGAAAAATCCATCGGGTGCTCCTATTCCCAGTCCTGTGGAATTGGTATCCCAATAGAACTAAATAAATTGTTGTATGCCAATGGCAGCCCCCCACGGATTATTCGAGCAATCTCCTAGGCGATGGTTAAAAATTTTCCTTAGGTAGAACAAGTTTAGTCGTCAGTTTTTCTAAATATTGAATTTGGTTTTTATACAAGCATTTTCATTTATAAGCATTTAACTTCATTTCTATGTCATGGAATCTTGCAAGCCTAATTTAACCCACTTCTGGGCATTCAATTGAGCTGAAATTTGGTATACCTACCTATATATTAACTTGAAAGACAATGTCCAATGTCCTTGATATGGTAGCAAGGAGCTGGTGTGATGATGGAGTCGGAAAGTGGTCATAAGAACTACTGAGCGCAACAAGACACCTCCATCGTGTTTGAGCTCTTTGGAATGGTCTTGACGACTACTATACTGCGCGCGAATTTTACTAGAGTTAATAATAAAGCTTCATAATCTAGAATTCGATTGCAAACATAAACAGCTAGATTTTCAGGTTTTAATAACTACTCAAATAGATTATGTATAGCTTCAATTAAAAATGGTCAGAATGATGTTGATATTGCTACCATAGTTTTTTGGACATCACTTTCAAACTTTGGTGGATTCTGTATGGACCTTGAATTGTATCCTTTTCATCAGATTCAATTTGACGTAATTCGCAACTCCACCGACCCAGTTATATCAATTAACAGTTGTGTACGCAACAAGAGACGCCATCAGACGGTACGGTTCTGCAAGGAAGTGGGTCATTTGAATCAGTTCGCTCGTCCCATCCGACCTCCGGTATCGCGAGATGTCTAGACGAATCCGGTGCAAGCCATTACAATGGTTAGCTGCCGGTGACAGGATAATCGCAGTTATATATCGCCGAACGGTTTAAGCGAATGCTAAAACGCAGTTTCTAGACGACCTAGGGTCTCCCTAGGTCGTTATAAATCGCCGAACGGTTTAAGCGAATGCTAAAACGCAGTTTCTAGACGACCTAGGGACTCCCTAGGTCGTTATAAATCGCCGAACGGTTTAAGCGAATTTTAAAACGCAGTTTCTAGACGACCTAGGGTTTCCCAAGATCGTTATATATCGCCGAATGGTTTAAGCGAAAGCTAAAACGCAGTTTCTAGACGACCTAGGGCTCCCTAGGTCGTCTATAAACTAGGGAGGGATGAATAAACTGACCGATGGATGGAGAACCGATTTCAACGCAACAACCATTTCGATTATTAAACTAATTTTCTACACAATATATTAGATATTATAAAAAATATAAGAAGTAAACAAAAATAAATAAACATTTATTTCAAACTATGGTACATAGTTTGTTAGTATCTGGAGAACAAAAAATAATACTTATTTAGTAACAAATGCACACAGTTCAGTTATTCTATTTTACATTAAAGATAAAGATTTGATTGTTTGTCGTTTTGTTTGTTGGTAATGGATAACTTCAACAAATACTTAACTGATTTTAAAAATTATTTAACTGCCTACTTACTTTTTTGTTGTGTTTTTATTTCGGTGTAGGGTAAGGTAGGGGTTACCTTACTACCTATACCTACTGGTAAGCGTAGGACAAAACGTGAATAAAGTTCCTCTTTTTAAGCCTGGGGTTATTATAATACGGGATATTTATAACGGGTTTTGTTCCACCAATCATTCCCACCGCTGCAACTCCTGTGTAGCCAGAACCTACAGCGGCGACTACACACCATCATATCAGCCAGAAGACGCCCACTGCTGGGCACAGACCTCCCCCAGAGATCTCCACAAAGGCCGGTCCTGTGCCTTCCGCGTCCAGCTGGTACCTGCGATCTATACCAGGTCGTCGGTCCACGTTGTGGGAGGCCTACCCATGCTGCTTCTTCCGGTACGTGGTCGCCACTCAAGAACTTTACTGCCCCATCGGCCATCTGTTCTTCGAGCTATGTGCCCTGCCCACTGCCACTTCAGGCTGGCAATCCATGGAGCTATGTCGGTGACCTTGGGGTCGCTTGCGGATCTCCTCTTTTCTGAATCGTTCGCGCAATGAGACTCTGAGCATAGCCCTTTCCATTGCCCTTTGGGTAACAATGAGCTTTGTTATAAGGCCCACACATACACACACAGGTCCTGAGTTGTGACACTCAGGCGCGCCCAAGGACAAGCTAATACTGTCTTGGAACCCGCAACAAATTGAATTAAGAAGTAACAGGTAGGACTAGCAAAGATAATTATTCCGACTTCCCTCCTCCAAAAGCGAATACAGCTTGAAACAAAATAGCCATAGGTCAATGCCAAAAATCAGGGGAAACGCACCACGGACATAAGCGTATGTCCGTGGTGCGTTTCCCCTGATTTTTGGCTATGTAATTATGCGATATTGACGACGGTTTTAAAAGTCATAGTATTATCGAACATATTATACATGTAGGTAAGCCATGTACCAATTTCCCTTTTCTGAGTTACTATGTATAATAGAGATGAAATGGATATCCGGTAACTATCCGGTATCCGGCCTATCCGGCGTTAATTTACTATCCGGCCGGATACCGGATAGCAAAAAATTTATGAAAAGTACATAAAGGTGAATTTATTCATATGAAAAAAGTAATCCCAAAAATTATAAATATTCCTTTATCAAAACACTGTTGATTAGGTACCTACCCGTTGTTCATTTAGTAGGTAGGTTAGCAAAAAAAATATTTTTGCAGTGTTGATCTAAGGCAAATAGAGATAAATTATTATAAATTGGGTTAAAATACGAATTGTTCCTACATTGAGAGCATGCGGTTTCGTCTGTCTTCTTATGCGAGCTTAAGAGAATCTTTCACTACACTCTGGTCCACGATGCTAGGGCTAATTACCCATATTTGGAATCGAGGGTACCGCTTGAAGTCGGAAGAATTGTACAGAATAAAGTTCAAATTATTTGTATTGAACGACGACTTAAAATCCCATGACTTGCAATTTCCCACCCACTCACATAGTTTGCACAGACTTGTATAGAGACAAATTGCCCTGCCAAATATCCGGCCGCCGGATATCCGGCTATCCGGCTTATGATGTGGCCGGATATCCGGTATCCGGCCAAACAACTATCCGTTGCATCTCTAATGTATAATCTGTATAGACTGACTTGTCTTATTTGGTTAAGGAAATTATGTACATAAATAAATAATTTGCCTCAGTATTCGTTGAAATTCACATTATATGTGTTTCTTGTATAATTTTCCACATCTATACACAATATACGTAGCGTGATTGATACGGCAAGTCGCGATTTTGGGCATTGTTTTTTCACCAAATAAGACAAGTCAGTTTAAACAGATCATACATTAGTTCACTTCTTCTTGAACTTTTGTTTTTATACCACTAAGGTGGCAAACAAGCTTACGGCCTGCCTGATGGTAAGCAGTCACCGCAGCCTATGGACGTTTGCAACTTCGTGAACTTCTTATAATTAACATCATTCGACTTTTACGTTCAGAGTGCTGCTGATAATGATGATTATATTGAAAATGTTGTCAGCGAATTACATGAATGAATTTCCAGAAGAAAATGTTTGATGGGAGGGTATTCATAGGGGGGTGGGTATAGCACCTCTCCACGAATACCCCTCGATAAAAATAATTTTCTAGCCCCCAACATCAATTTATGGAAGCGAAAGTTGGGTATGGTAGAAGAAGCATAAAAGTAGAATAAATAATAAATAAATAAATAAATAATCGTGGACAAATTCACACAGCGCCATCTAGCCCCAAACAAAGCAAAGCTTGTACTATGGGTGCTAGCTAATTTATATACTACTTATATATTTTTAAATACATACTTATTATACATAGAACACCCAGACCCGTAACAGAAATTAAAATTCATCATTTAAATTTCTGCCCAGCCGGGAATCGAACCCGGGACCTCTTGCGTGGCCGACTGGCTATCAGGTCGTTAGAGAATAAATGAAGTACAAATAAGAACATTAAGAACTATGGAAGGAGTCTCAATTAAAGATTAAATTCGGGAACGTACCTGAGCTATATAAATGATTTTTTTTTTCAGAGGCACTTAAAATCGAAATATAACAAAGAAAAAATATTTAGTATCAGTGAAACTAGCTTTATTGGAAAGATAATTTTATGGCATTTATGTTTGTTATTTATTTACCTTTTTCTTAGTTTTATTACAATTTAAATTTCTCCGCCTCTAAAACACACACCCTTTATATACATCACGTGATTGCAGGTACCTGCTTATCAGGAAATTAGCTATTCAACACACCCATTACATTAATTGCATTTTTGTACTTACTTTCTCGTCGGAGTTCCTAAACGAAAGTAACTAAGTACCGTTTTATAGCTTCTTTATGGTTTTCCCGAGACATGTCTGCACCTACAGCATTTATTTACTCAATTACAGTCTGTTGTGAAATATTTTTAATTAGCTGCAGGCGTCGTTCTACCATATCCAATAAAACTATACAAGTTTTTAGGGCAGAAAGGATGAAAAATATACTTTACCACGCAAAAATTATATATAAAATACATACATTCTATTCATCAATATAATAATTTAATTTATAGAATCACACTTAAAATTTCTATTACGGTCTTGGCTGTACCTATTATCACATCCCTGACAGTAGTCTTGAATAGCTCAGAAAAAAAAAGCAAAGTCACCAGTGAGGTGCGTGTGACAAAAGTAACGTTCTCCGTGGCAAAATTGAAAACTAAACATACATAAGTAGGATTCATACAGTTTTTGCGACAGAAGCGCCACCACTAATGTAAAGTTCAATTTTGTTCGTATCAGTTTACTTTTTCTTGTCTGTGATTTTAGTTCAAGATAAACATTGAGTTTTATATTTCTGTGTAAATAGTAGTGTAGTTTAAGTTTAGTACCGTGTTTTAATTTTCACTCACAAAGGTAAATTAAAAGAAAATCTTTCGCATTTCCTATAACATTATAATATCAACTCGTTGGCCCATAGCGTTGGCCATTGTTTATCTCACGTTATCATCATTTAACCGTTTGACGTAAGGATCAGTGTTGCCAGGTTGTCTAATCTTTCTACCAAAAAGGTAGAAATTGTCTTATTTTGTTACTATTAATTTTATTTTTGTTTCAGTCACAACAATAACTGGGTACGAAGAAGCTATGAAGAACCTGACCACAGTTAGTTGGGCGCACGCCGTTAATAACAAGACCTATTTGGAGGCCGCATTGGCAAGTAAGTAACTTTTTAATTTATTTTATTTTATTTATTTAACAGTTTATTGTGCACAGGTTTAAAATTTAAGTCTTATTGTTAAAAGAGTAGACAGCAAGGCTATCACAAGTGTATCCTCCTCCTCTCAACACTAAGATGAAGGAGATAGCAGTATCTATGCCGTGCTTTTTCTCGCTTATCGCGCACGAGAGCAACTTGTGCATTCCTTTCGTCTTATAGTGCCACAAAGTTATCTGACCCGGTTGCCAAAACTTTAACACCATTTAGAATATCATTTTGTTGTCAACACCAGCGACGTCGTCAGGGGAACGACCGCGTTGGTATCTCGAATTGAACATCGCCATCTTGAAACGATGCATTGCCATCTCACTCGCTCTTTTGAGAGCGACAGTACTTTTGATGGTGTTTACGTTGAATTAGGTAAGATATGTATGTGACACTGTAGTTCGGTACGAAAGCCCGGGGTCCGTCTTGACCATGATCTAGGATTTGGCAGATCGGTCAATTATAGTGGAGCGAGAGCCATCTAGAATATAATAGAATAGAATAGAATAGAATAGAAAACATTTATTTACACACAATAACATTTATTTACATCTGACCTCCTTGACCGTGTTAACAGGGAATCTGATCACATTGGACCATGGTTACATATTCAGTCAGTTGCCCGAATGTGCAAATTTCGTCAAAATGTTTTCCTTCACCATAAGAACATCGGTTAGTGGTCAACTAATGTACATAACTCAGAAAAGAGACATTACATGGCGGCACTGAGGTTCAAACCCAATACCACTCGCTCACGAGTCGGATCCTTTAACTATAAGTCCACGTGACATGGGATCGTTCAAGTCGTTCAAGAGGTCTCTTCAGAGGCGGGCAACGCATTGGTGACTCCACTGGTGTTGCTGATGTCCATAGGCGGCGGTGACCACTTTCCATCAAGTGGCCCGCTTGCCTGTTTGTCTGCCGTATAACATTAAAAAAAAAATAGTACACGTCTTTTGTGTTCGCGCCAAAATGAAGTAATTATTTACGAGTATGTCCTAGAATGGCCAGAGATGTACACAGAAATACCTAAACCTCTTTTTCAATGTTGTGGTATTGTTGTTTGTGTCAATAAATGTTCTTTCTTTCTAAAAGTTTACAGAATTGCTTAAGATTGCCGTATCGAGGTACTTATTCAATAGAAAGAGAAAGCATTAAACGAGCATTGAAGAGAAAATAGTATGAAATCCCAACAATTTATTGCTCTAATGCAGTCAAAGAGCTAATAATTATCAAGTTGAAGCTTTAAGTCATAAGATCCGATCACTCGATTTAATATATGGTCGTGGTATATTACATTATTAAAAATTTGATTGAATTTTCAGCAAAGATCTCGATATTTAGTTAACGTGTTTTCGCGGTTACCGGTGTGAAACTTAACGAATCGTCGTCATCATTATCTTAGCGTCTAACGCGTCTTCTGTCAGGGCCCGCTTTCCTACTCATTCTACTCCATTTCGCCCGGTCTTGTTTTTTTATACGGCAGACAAACAGGCAAGCGGGCCACCTGATGGAAAGTGGTCACCGCCGCCTATAGACATCAGCAACACCAGGGTCAGTCACCAATGCGTTGTCCGCCTCTGAAGAGACCTCTAATATACCTCTTGAACGATCCTATTTCATCCGCCTGGGAGCTCATTTCACATCCGAATCGTACGAGCGTCTTCGGCATCCTCGCGTCGGAAGCCTCAGCGTTGTCTATCCGTCTTCTTAAGCCGTCTTCGGGACCTCTTCCCCGATACTGACAGGTTTAAGCACCTATTTCCCACGTATTCCTGGGGCTTACGCAGCACGTGACCAAACCAGCACAGGCTGGCCTTCTCAATCTTGTCCGCGACGTATCTCACGTTAAGACTGCCATGGATGTACTCATTACCTATTCGGTCGAGTCGTATTACGCCACACATCCACCGCAGCATTTTCATTTCATTGGCGTGAAACCTGAAAACCTGTGAAATCTAAAGAATAAACCACGTTATTTAGTTCGATAGGCCAAATCTTGACTTACGCTTAACCACACATATTATCGGGTTTGTTACCACGGTTAGTATTGTTTTACCTCGACGATTTGACACAGCGGCACCAGTCAACTCGTGACCATGACGAATGCAACTGCGTCGAAATATCGAGATAAAAACAATACTAACCGTGGCAACAAACCCGATAATATGTGTAGTGAAAATGTAATGCTAAACCGACAGATCGAATTATATAGGTAAAATTGTGCTGTGAAGGAACCGCTTCAGCGCATGCCGCAAACCAGCCGGTCTGTGCAGCTGTGCAAATAGGAAGCCGGGGGACGGTTCCCAGAATTCGCCATTTGTAACAATTAACTCGACAGATTCATGCGTATGCTTAATACTAACTGATACCGTTAAGCAGAGCCAATACAGGCATAGACACTGGTGCAGGCAGATATACTATATTCGCTTGGTATTATTGGAAGACAATAGTAGCTATAATGATTGTTTTATCATTTACTAGGCAGACATTTGACCGCCGTCTCACTTGATGTTAAGTATCGATACAGCTGAAGAAGGAGCCTGGCCTTGAAGGAGTCCTAGTTGCACCCATAGTACAAGCTTTGCTTAGTTTGGGGCTAGATGGCGCTGTGTAAATTTGTCCACGAATATTTTATATTTATTTATTTATTTTATTTATTTTAGTTGTACTATTGAAAGGACACATTGGCAGGCAAAGCGTTCCTTTCCTTAGCCGTACACATTGGAAAATTTGCTTTGCTTTGCAGGGTTAGTCGAGACACAAGTTGTTTTTAACGGGCCAAGAACCACACATTTGATTTTATTTGATTTGTGTAGTAGGATTTACAGTGGTGGCCCAATGCTCCAATCTGTCTTAACATCCCTATTTTTGAACCGCTCGCCTAATCGAGTCGAACGTTTTCCCTCTACGTTATGTTCCCGAAAAGAAAAGGAAAAGATTCAGCAGGATACTCGATTGTGAGCAGAGTAACGGACTGAACGCGGTTGAATATAAAATTGACACTCAAAAATTAATCCACCTAAAACTATACCAGTGAACATTGCACATTCTCGTAAACAGCGTCGCGTCGCTCGTCGCGTCCATTTCATCTTTCGCGGAATCGCATTTAAAGTTTGATTGAGATTCACGAGCGACCCTTTGTTCCTCAAATTGATATAGATCCTGATGCGTCACGATCCGATTTCATGGCAATCGTCGACATTGTAACGCACCAGACTGGCGATCGTAAAAGACTTTATGCCTATCGCATTACTGTAAATTGCAGGGCATCGCAGGGGCATAACGAATATTCAAAAGAGTATTGAGAGGCGGAAATAAATACTTTTGTATTAATATGTATGTAAAATTAAAGCTTTGATTAGATTAGGAGCGTCGGTGGCCTAATGGTGAAGGGGTCCGACTCGTTCCCCGTGGTACGAATACGGTTCGAATCCCAGTGCCGCAATGTACCAACGACTCCTTTCTGAGTTATGTACATTTACGAACCGATGCTCTTACGGCGAGGGGAAACATCGTAATGAAACCTGCACACTCAGGCGACTGAATATACAACCATGATCCAGTCTGGTGATGTCGCTGTCAACAGGGTCACGGAGGTCAGATGGCAGTTGCTTCACTGTAATTTCCTGATCTGCCAAATCATGGATTAAGGTCAAGGCTACCGGGCCATCGCGCGCGGTTAATTTGGCGTTAATGACCCAACGCCAATATGATCATGACCATCCCGCTATGCCCTACCTTCCTCTCATAAACTCCATGCTTCATCTATATATTAGGAGCGGTTTGCCATAAACCCCAATCTTGGAGGCAGGCGGGTTGCAGCAACGCTGCTGGCGATTTTCTGGTTAGCGGATATTTTAGCCAATCAATCTATTATTTTAGATATTTTAGTCAGTCGACTCGTCTTGTTTACTGTTTTCAGTTCTCGGTTTTTGTTTCCGTAGAAACTACGTACCGTATCTATATTTTAGAATGTGACATCCTTGTAGTACGTTACTAATAACTCTGTAATCTTACATCGCTCATAATTGGGAGCAACTTTTAGTGGTTAGGGGAAAGATAGTGAAATTAGCTGCAACATTGTAGAGTGCATCTTTGTTTTTAGACTATTTTTCGATTACTGCCTAATGAGAAAGAAACGTCACGGACAAAGCTCATTAAGAACGACCTGAGTGGTTCAGTGGTTAACATGAAGGTCTGCTGCGCAGAGGTTCTGGGTTCGATTCCCAACCTTGCAGAAATTTAAATGATGAATTTAAATTTCTATTACGGGTCTGGCTGTTATTTAGATCGTCCGCACCGACACAGAATATGTGCTCGTGGCCTAGTCGTTAAGAGCTCGGATTCGTAAGCGAGAGGAATCGGGTTCGTCGAACCCCAGTGCCGCCAAGTACAGTCACCTGCAGAGTGAATGGACCCCTTGCATACACTAAATGAAAAATATACTCTCTGCAGCTGACTGTAAATCTATCGACTAACCGATGCTCTTACGGCGAGGTAAAACATTGACTGACTGAATGTGTAACCGTGATCCAATAGGTCAGGTCGCGGAGGTCAGATGGCAGTCACTCCACTAATTACGTGACCTGCCAAATCTTCGACCATGGTTAAGGAGCATCCTGGGCCCTCGCTTGCAAGATCATAACCAGGGTATTGACGCCAATATGAGTACTATTAATTATTTATCATCTTTACAGGTGACGTATCGATGCTAGAAGCTGACATCGTCCTTGGCACCGTGGGAGCCGACAAGACCATCATTCCAATCATGGCGCACCCACCAGCTCAGACCTCCGACCTGTCGCTGGCCGAGTTCCTTACATCGGTGTCTGGGTACAACGCAGCCAACCCAGCGAAGCAGAAAGGTGTTAAACTCGACTTCAAGAGCATAGAAGCTGTTGAGAAGAGCCAGGATTTGGTCGCAAAGTACAGCAAGCCTGAGGTAAAATAACGCCTATATTCCACCACATATGAGCACATACGCCTTTTTTTCGCAGAGACCACACTGTTCCACTTGATACGGTCCTCATACCTCTCTCGCTTCTACCACATTCATAAACCTTTTAGTACATGCTCGTCGGTTTAAAGTACCGTTGACCTGACCTTGATCCAATTTCGATTAAAAAAACGGTGTTTATCTTGATTTATATGCGAGTGGCCTGGCCAGTGCGCCGCGAAATTGCCAGCATATATGGTGGCATACCTACTATGGACTTTTGCTGTTTGAATAGAGGGCATACTTTACATAATATGCTTTTTAGTCCTAAGATATGGAATAGATTATTTGGCGCGCGAGGTGCTGCGCTAATATTCGAATACTTCGTTGCGCACTTACTTACTTGCTGCGCTGGCTCAGGGACCCAAAGTGGATCTTGGCCTCCGACACCAGAGATCGCCACCAGATCATCATTGCCAGTTGCTTCTAATTCTTTTAACTTTTGTGCTTCTTAATATGTTTGTTTACCTTATTCTCTTAGAACTCCTTATTAGACCACCAATTTTTCATTACCTCTCTCCATTATCGATTTAATCCTTATTTATTTATTTAATCATTTATTGTGCACAAACAAAGTTACAATAATATGAGCATAAAGATAACAATCACAAAAGGTACAGTTTAACCAGTTTCTATCGGTGGAAACCTGTAATTGGCTCTGTGCTGCCATATTGTAATCATTGCTGTTGGTTTTCCTTAAGTAAATAAAATAAAATAAAAATAAATTTCTAAAAAGAAATGTCTTACAGCAGACCTACCGAAGAGAGAGGGCTAGAATAAAGAGGCAGATATGACGTGCACCCAAATACATAATATAATTGAATTACTTAAATAAGTATCTATATATATAATAGTAATATTACCTACATATGTAATAAATAACACAAATACTAAATAAATACCTATAAATATATAATATTATGGATTGCAAGTGGAAAGATAATGCTCTTTTATGATTCCTTTATTTTTATTATCTATAGGTAAGCACTTTATCATAATCGTGATCAGCCGAAAGGCGCCCACTGCTGAACGTATGGCTCCCCTGAGATCTCCACAAAGGCCGGTCTTATGCCTTCTGCATCCAGCTAGTACTTGCGATCTTTACCAAGTCGTCGGTCCACTTTGTGGGAGGCTACCCAACAAATATTTGTAATACTATCAATAAAACTAACTTCATTTTGAAGGTAATGATGATATGCCACTGATGTTTGAATTTGACTTTGGTAAGAGAGCAAACCAGAGAAAGTCATTTTATTTTTAAATATTTCAAAACAACTCATGCAGCAAAATATTCCAGCCAGTATTAAAACCTGATGGTTAAAAAGAATAAAATTCTTAATACCACTGTCGGTAAAGCAAGTCATTAAGAGTCACTTAATACTAAAAATCAACAGTGACTTAAGTTGCCAAAGTCATGCTGCGGTGTATTAATTGAGCTAAAGCTGACTGCACACCTACTTTTTATTTATTTATTCAAAGACTTTATTGCACAAAAATGTCAGCAAGTTTTCCGTTAGAGAACAATGTATGAAGGGTGTAAAAACCCTATTGTACGTCGTTACAACTTTTACACCTTACTTTTACAACGAAATTTTGATATAAATATATTTAGTAGTAAATGTTGGAAAAAATTTCTGCACTCGATAAGATCGTCTGTTGCTTGTTATTTTCTACGTTTGTGTATTTATAATGTACTCAATAGCATAACCCCGTTGACAGTCAAATAGCAGTCGCTACACTGTAATTACCTAATCTGCCAAACCCTTGATCATGGTCAAGGTGGACACCGGGCCGTCACGCATGAAACACAACCGAGATATTGAATTCAAGATGCTATTTTTTAAGTTATACGGAAGACAAGCCGGCAAGCGATCTACCTGATGAAAGTGGTCACTGACGCCTATGGACATCAGCACCACAGGAGTTACCACCGGGCGTTGCCCGCCTCTGAAGAAACATGAACGATCCCATTAGTCCAAAGGAAACACTGGGAGTTGATGCACATCCGAATTGTACGAGCCAGCCATGTCTGTACCGCGCCTTACTTTAGTCTCGTCCTGCGCGGGCGTCGATTGAAGCCAGCGACCACACAGGCGCTGCCTCTATCATAAATTCACACGCTACATCATACTTTAAATTAGACGTATTCACTTTACCCATACGAATTTAGACTCTATCACTTACACGCTGAGTCGAGCTCCCTTCAACGGGTCACGGTTGAACTTTGTCAGAGACGTTTTCGTGAATTGGAATTTATGGTGTTCGGATATAGGGTTTAGTTTGGTTTGGGTTTTGTGTTTGCCGTATTGTGGGATCCTTTTTTCTGGAAGCTGGATTTTAATCGCCCAAATGTGGTGTTCCGGGCCAATTAGCTTATAACAAGTCGCCTTTTGTGTGTAATAAATCATTTAGCGACAGACAGACGGGCTCTTTGTGCCTTAATAGTTATTGCGACGGCCAGTGGCGGTGATGTGTTAATGGAACTTGATCGTTCAATATAGGCATAGATAATAACAATGAAGGAATATTTTTAAGGTTCAAATCGTTCATGGTGGGAGGTAATGGGAAGTTGGTTCTAAATAAATATAAACAGTCATCTTGGCGATAATGTCCCGGTTGTGTTCTCGCGCACGATGGCCCGGGTCCGCGTTGACTATGATCCAGGATTTGGCAGGTCAGGTAATTACAGTGGAGCGATTGCCATCTGACCTCCATTATCCTGCTATGTCAGGATGTATGTTGGCAGATAATTATGAGCGACTGGAGTGGAGCGACTGCCATCTGAGCTCCGCGACCCTGCTACCAGGGGAACCCGACCACACACATTGAGTCGCCAGAATGTGCCGGTTTCATAACTATGTTTTCCCTGACCGTAAGAGCATCGGTTAGCATTCAACTAATGTACATAACTCAGAAAAGAGTCATCAGTACCTCTCGCTTACGAGTCGGATACCTTAACCACTCGGCCACCGACGCTCCGGCCGCCGAATTTGGTGGTCTAGTAAGGTTGTTAAATGCCCGATTTCACAAAACGTTAGGCTTGATTTAAAATATTCCTAACAAGAAAAATCATTGCATCAACGCCAACCTACACTCGCTATGTCACTCTTAACTTTACGACACCGATTTTGGGACTCCTAAATGCTTAGGAATGTCTTAAGGCGCCAACTTAAGAGTCGCCTAAGTTTATTGCAATCGGGAATAAAAGTAAACACATGTTATATAGAAAAAATGACAACAGAAATGTATGTCTCCTTCAAATACGCCTGTGTTTAGAAGCAACTGTATTCTATACAACAATAATATTTCTTCTAAATTATTTAAAATTACGTAATGAGCCGTTTTCAAGAACAGCTTCTCAAGAATTCTCATAGATGGCGTGCTGAAAGGACTCAAACATTATTATAATCTTTTGACTATATTAGGCGATTGTTGTAGTTATGGCAAACCATATGTGTGACTATCATCATTCATTGCCATTTGCCTCTGAACAAATTAAACCGCGTCAAAACACTGGTCATTATTTAATATTTGCTATAGTGCTACCATGCTAACATAAAGTTACATAGGCGGACATAAAGTTACACAGCTTTATCTTCAAGTCCTAAGAAGCACTGACATTAAAAAACCGTTAAATGAATAGATCTAAAACGAATTGCATCGAATTAAGATAAATATCAATACCATACAGGGAAAGAATTTGAGGAAAGCGAGCCTAGAAAACCGCTCATTACAACACTGACCAGAGTCCCCTTTCGCCGTTACGTCGACACATGTGCTGCGCGCGCGCATCCATGCACTTCCTGGTCTCTATCGGATAGTGCGATCGCCGATCATGAGAACTCTATGGGTGTATGGCTGGTGTATGAATGTATGGTGTATGAATATGCAGCCAATGTTACGTTGCGGGTTCCGTGTTGGCGATTGTCTTTATCGATATTCTTTATTAAACTCGCTTCTTAGCAAATGCAGAAAATGCAACGTCTGCTAACTGTATAAATTGTAAAATCCACAAATGTAAGGCGTTGTCGTAATTGGCAACGGTTGTGCGACCATGGTCGTATGCGAATTAGGGCGGCTTGCACCAAATTCTAAGTGACATTTAAGCTTAAAAATGTAAACACGTGTTTAAGAATTTGGTGCAGGTTGGGGCTTAGAAGAGGTCCAATCCAGTAGCAGATAATTTTGTAAATTGGAAAAAGGTCAACACAACGAACGAACATTTGTATGTTGGTTCGTTGTGTTGAAGTTTTTATATTAAAGCCCATCCAAACAAATCCAGTAGGTACCTAATAATAAATAATGCCTCACCCCAACAGTATTCCAACTTAGAATTGTAACAAATTTGTATTTTATATGATAAATCGTCAGCAACATAACCCGACGACATCTGCAAAATCACAATGAACTGGATTTATTTAACACAAAGCTAGAGTCAGTAAAAGACTGCATACAGAACGATTCTTTCATTCTTCTGGAGATGCAATATTAAATTTATTAACTAATGAACACTATGGGTACTCAGACTTCTTGTAGCTATGTATATACTGTAAATACTACTTCTAGTATCCCGTATCATTTAAATAACTATCTGCGAGCACCTGTTAATGGCCTCGCTGTTACAAATGTTTATAACAATTACTTGTAACTTGCTGTTGGTGTTACACATTCAGTCGCCTGAATGTGCAGATTTCATAACGATGTTTTCCCTCGCCGTAAGAGCATCGGTTAGTGTTCAACAAATGTAAAGTGTCATTGGCACGTGTGGTGTCCGGCAGAGTAGAATAGCACCAACCCCTTACACTCATGGGTGTCGTACAAGGCGACTAATGTTTTCGAGGCAAAAGATCAAGAGTCTCCGTAGTCTGGAAAATGGGCAGCAGCATTTTCCATTGTATTATTTAAACACTGCGATCTCCAACCCGCCTGCCAAGCGTGGAGATTATGGCAATAACCTCCCTTTTCGTGGGAGAGGCCCTAAGTCCTGCAGTGGACTGTTACGGGCTGTGATGTGATGATGATTGGTACATGGCGGCCCTGAAGCTCGAACGTGGTACCTATCGCTTATGAGTCGGACTCCGTCATCATTTCGCCACCGATGCCCTTTCCCCACCGATTCAGTATCGTCATTGTTGCGATCAAATTTATCTTTTGCTATTGAAATGTACTTAAATATCACACCACTTCTCCACAGGTGACATTCCCGCTATGGTTGAACGCTGACATCCTCCAAGGTCCTGTCAACTCAGAGACCAAGCCGGTAGACCCCGTCAAGTTTCTGAGGCTGGGGGCTCACCACCCTCGCGCTGTGCTCTCCATCGGGTGGACCACCAACTTCGGAGGGAACATCACTGAGGGGGAGTACAGCCGGGACCAGATCGGGACAATGCTGAGGGTCATCAATGAACAGCATGTCAATCAGACTGTCACTTTCCCCGTGAGTTTTTGTATGTCATACAGTAGGCATTAGGTAGTAGGGCTCTATCACGCCTGAGGAGTCCGAACGGGTAAGTACCACCGCCGTATCTATTTCTGCCACCAAGCAACAATGGAACGTTCCGGTTTCAAGTAATGCTGCGTTATTCCGTAAGGTGGAGGTAACGTCGGGCATATCCAATTCGAATGTGATGCACAAATAGTAACAACCATCTTGGTGAATACCACTACTACCACTTCTGATCAGGTGCAAAATCCATGCACTTAAATTTCTAGAAGGGACCAGAATAGGAACCTGCACTGAAGTGGTAATCGTAGGTGATTTTAATATATCAGCAATGGTTAACGTTACAGTGATATAAACAACATAATAATCACTTTTCCTGATTGTGCTCTTGCCTTGATCATGATCCAGGATTCGGCACATCACGTTATTATAGTGAAGCGACTGCCATCTGACCTCCGTGACCCTGCTACCAGGAGAACCTGACTAGTTCGGATCATGATTACACATTCAGTCGTCTGAATGTACAGGCTCCATCACGATGTTTTCCCTCACCGTAAGAGCATCGGTTAGTTACTACAAAACTCAGAAAAGAGTAATTGGTAAATGGCGACTGGAGTTCGAACCCGGTACCTCTCGTATACGAGTCGGATAGCTCAACCACTAGGCCACCGCCGCTCTTAACGTTACAGTGATACTAAGACGCAATAGCCTTGGTTGGAAACCCCTCTAACATAGAACCATCTGTCATCAGGTCCGCGCCGGCCTCGCATCCTACAGCCAGCCCGTTCTCCTGGACCTTCTCCGCGAAACAGCCTCCCTCAACTCGACCCTCACAGTCTGGTCTTCCGAAGACGACCCAGTGGAAGTAGGGAGGCTGAAGGCTCTGATCCTCACAGTGGGACTGGAACGCACATACCTGGATGTCCCGGATGAGCTCGAGAACAGACTCCACCTCCCCCCGCCCGATACCAATGTTAAGAACTAGATGTGTCAATAAATTAGTGGAATCAGTTACGTGAGGAGTTTTATTAATCCCTACATAGACCGTAAAACTACTGACATAGCGCACAGAATTAACACACTGGTTAATAATAAATAACCTGACGATAGAGAAAGTGCCCGTACGATGTCACATACAGACACACACCGCCACAGAACCACTGATATACAGATATACCTACATCTCAAACTTATCTCTTTTTTCGTCTGCCAAATCCTGGATCATGGTCAAGGCGGACGCCGGCCCTGGCGCGCGGATACAACCGGGATATTGACGCCGTGATGGTTATTTTTATTTTTTATGTGACAGCCTGTATTGCAAGGCTGTCGACCCGGCCATGTGCGGCCCACGTGACGTCTGGCCGATCGCCATTGATGCGTACGCGCACGTTCGCCGGGCGGCCCTTTGACGGGACCGGGCATAGCTGTCGGCTTAGACGCAAAAACGTTTTTTGTCGATTTATTTCTTAACACGAATCATCTTGGCATTAATATCCCGATCCAGGGTTTGCCAAATCAGGCAATTACATTGTAGCGACAGCTGCCTGACCTTCGGATCCCTGATAAAAGGAGAACCTGACCAGATTAGATCATGGTTACATATTCAGTCATTGGTACCTACATAGCGGCACTGGGGAAAGAACATTCTACCTCTCGCTTACGAGTCGAACCCGCTAGCTATTAAGCCACTGACACGCTCTTTGTATGCTTGTTAAACTTTTTTTAATCTTGTAACAATTTTGGTAGTGCAAAGACTTGACCGAGTGCATAACAAATACATCCGTGGCAGCGTTAGCCTGGGAGGCATTTCGAATAAGATTGAAGAGACTGCAAGCCTGCCGGTATCAGCAAGCCTGCGGAAGACCCAAGAAGCGATTGACATCGCCAAGTCGGATACGAAAGCCAATGGCTTAAGACGTGAGGATGCCGAAGATCGGGCGACTTAGCGAAAGAGCAAGAAAGCGGTCGGTAGAAGGCTTCTCAGACGTCATCGATCGAATAGACGGCGTGAAGGGCCGGTATGCAGTGGACGCCCTGATGCTGATGATCATGAAGGTGACACAAGAGTTGGTGGTCTTGTAGTGTAAGGCAGAGTAAGCAGAGTCTCATACAGCGATCAACATTCCTACTAAGCACGGAACTACTAACTACTTTTAAGCACGGAAATTGTGTCAAAACTGCATTAATGTGGAATTCATCAAGACAACTAGACATTATTACTTACTGGGGCGGGACCAGAGGAAAAGTAAGTGCTACCTAGTCTGGAAAGTATGTTCCCTGTCGATGACGAGCGATGATAATAGAACATTACCGAGGGTATCATGTCAACAATTCGCACTGCCCAAAGAACTATCAACAGTAAGCTGTGTCAAATAAAAAGACCTGTCAGTTTCATGTTTGTATCATGAAACAGTAACTTATAATCCGACGTCCAACTTCTATAACACTGTCTGGGAAATATTGCCCTTTGACCTTTGCATCATTGTCAAGGAATTTGGTTGATTACTTTATCGTTCTGAGCCGTGTGTCAAAGTAATCAGGCGTCAAATAAATAATGTGAATTAACTTTCACTTGCACACTGCTCGATGACGGTCCGTACTGTGGTTAATCCTACTAATAATAAATGCGAAAGTTTGTCACGATGTATGTTTCATCATCATCATCATCTTGGCGTTAATGTCCCGGTTGGGCTCTCGCGCACGAGGGCCCGGGGTCCGCCTTGACCATTATCCAGGATTCGGCAGGTCAGGTAATTACAGTGGAGCGACTGCCATCTAACCTCCGTGACCCTGCTATGTCAGGATGTATGTTGGCATGTTTGTAAATACTTCACGTAAAAACTACCGAACGGATTTTGACGAAATTTGGCAACATATTGCTTATAGTCCTGATTAACACATAAGCTATAATTTAGCCAGAAATTCAATATGGTTCCCACGGGAATGGGTCTGGAACGTTATAACCCAATTTAACGCCGATGAAATCGCGGGCAAAAGCTTATCAAATATATATCTACCTACTCGAAATAAGGTCACAAAGTTACCTGTGTGACCCGTCTAACAGGACCATCACTTTTACGCGGACGAAGTCACGATCAAAAGCTAGTTCTTTACAGGTAAGGATATGAGAGTTCATTATCCGGATTCCACGAACAATTAGCTTCCTTTTAAAGGAATTGTGGCACTGCCCTAATAGCCTTTCTCTGTACCACATCTCCGAGAAATGCAACTGATCTCTGAGAAATGCAACTGAGTTGCAATTGCAAAGACTAGGTTCATTGTGTTCTTGTAAGTGTGGGCATTTTAATGGTTGCAGGTTGGATACAACACATCATCTCGAGCTCTTAGTAAGCAAGGTACAAAGACACCCTTCAGACATAGTAATTCAGTGGAAAATGGTCCTTATGACTTTGCTTTGCTTGCAACATCCTCACTCAGCTATGTCTGTATGTAGAAACGCGCACTCGAATACTGATGAATTTATTTTAATGCAGTTTCTGCCTATAAAGGACGGAGTTTTGCGTTGTTACAATGAGTGTTACAATGATAACGATTTAACTGCGAATATGACAATAAAAAGTGATCATCTTAGCGTTAACGTCCCGGGTCCATCTTGACCATGATACAGGATTTTAGTAATTTTGTAATTACGGTAGAGCGACTGCCGCCTGATCTCCGTGATCCTGTTAAAAGGGGAACGTGACCGGATTGGATCATGGTTACTCATCCAGTCGCCTGAATGTGCAGCTTTCCTCACAATGTTTTCCTTCACCGTAAGAGCATCGGTTGGTGTTCAGCTAATGTTCATAACTCAGAAAATAGTCATTGATACAGGGCGAAACTGGGGATCGAACCTGGTAATCTCACTTACGAGACGTCTTAACTTTTAGACCACCGACGCTCTTTGTGATTATAACAATACCCTCTACTAATGTGTAGGAGGCTTAATTCCAGCAGTGGACTGTTATTGGCTGCTGATAAGCGATGTAAATAGAAAGCCACATTATTCCCGACTGACATAATTCATGGTTCATTAATACTGAAAAGACATGATCATTATCATCGTCAACCTATACTAGTCTACTACTGGACATAGGTCTCCCCCAATGAGCGTCAATGTACCCTGTCGTTGGTTTGGCACACTTCACCTGCAGCCTTTTGCAAATCATCACTGCATATGGCCGGAGGATCTCCTTCACTACAATGCCAATAATATCATCATCATATCAGCCGGAAGACATCTACTGATGGGCATTGGCCTCCTCCAGAGACCTCCACAAACGCCGGTCTTGTGCCTTCCACATCAAATATATTTTTTAATTTTGTTGCAATTATTAGAATGATAAATATTTAACGAATTTATTCTATTGATGGCAAGTTTACACGTAGTTTACACATGTTTTTTTCCGCGGCGAATTTACTTTGTATCAAATACTATACGAGAAACACAAAATGTTGTGCAGAAAAGCTATGTCTTACTTTTGTATGTGTGAATGTGTAACATAGGATATTAAGTGATCTGCATCTGGTCACTGCATGACTCACTGCTGAGGCATGCAAGGCCTCGCACTTTCAATTGACCGAGCAAAATGTCTTGTGGACAAGCAATATCATTAGTACACATTAGTATCGGTATAATCTCTTTTGATTTTGAGCGTGTGGTGTCTGACCGAGCAGAACGGCACCAAACAATTACTGGATTGTATGTGTGAATTACTATGACTGGAGTGTATATATGTATATGGATGTTGTATGAGGGATAGAAGACGATTGAAAAAGTAATAAATATGATCTAATTATTACGCACGATTAGTATAATGACACAACGACCCACGTAAAGATCGGACTGCACATCGGGACTGCGATGTGAACCGCGGATCAAACTGTACGCTCGAAGGTGGCCACGGTTAGGACTGCGGTTAAATCTCTTTAATGTTTAAGTCTGATCTTTATACTCGTATGTAAAGGCCGCTAATATGTGTTTTAACCACCGTCAGGGCCCTTTTATACATCTGCCTGGCTAGTCTAATTATTAAAAAAGTTTCTAAGTATACAAAGAATAAGTAATAAAATGACAACACCTGTATACTTAGCCCAAACGTTACTGTTTCATAATTAAAATTACACTCTTTATTTTGCAAAAAAGCTGATTCGGATATTGGCAAAAATTAAACAAACTGAAACATGCAAACCACACTTTCAGAAACTGAAGATTCTTACACTTCCGACTATGTATATTTTTGAAATGTGTAAGTTCGTAAGGAACCACCTAGGCTCATATCCCAAACGTGAAGATTTGCCTACAAACATGAGTTTGCGCTACAAAAGCAAGTTAATGCTTCCAGTGTCTAGACTAAAGATCCACAATACAAGCACATATACCATGTCCATCAAAATATATAATAAATTACCTGAAACTTTGAAAAAAGAAACAGATGGCAAAGTTTTTATTAGGAAGCTTAAGAAGTTACTCTTAGCTAAGAGTTACTATAGTTTAAATGAATTTTTTAATGAGAAAAAGTGATATCAATGACTTATTTTGTATTAAGGCTCTATATCTGTACTTGTTATGACTTAGAATATAATTTTTTTTATGATTTTTATCGGTTATTGACATTTAATTTATTAAGAATTGATTGTTGACAATGTACTTAAATTTGATAAGATGAAATTTAACTTAATTTTATTTAAATACTTGACATATTTTCATTTTTACGTATCGCTAATTGATTAATTAATTAATTTGTTATTAATGAACATGTAATAATTTATGCAATTTGGAATCTAGATTTAATTGTTAAGATAATTTTGTTTTCTATATTTCTTATTATTTTTGCAGTGCCCTCACAGGGTCACATGAGATACTTACCTATTTTTAAGATCTAATGTTATTATATTACCATGTGAAGCAATAAATAAATGACAAATGACAAATAAAACTAAAACTAAGGGAATAAAATAAGCATTCTGTCATCAGTATAGAAACCAAAATTGCATAAGCATATGGGACAAATCGTGCAGAAATCATGTACGTCCTCCAACATAGATAGGTACCTAGGCATATGCTACCCATAAACTTAATTTCCAGGATATATAAATTTATATACATTTTATACTCAATCCACAAACTCCCTAGCGGTATATAAATAAACTATTGTGGTGTAAAACTGACAAACACTGTAGATTCCTGGGTATTTATACGACTAAGATTTAACGATGTCTTCGCGAATGACTTTAGATTTATGCCTGCGAGATGCCCGTTGACGTTGGCTAGCACTTCGCTAACCCCATTATTATAACAAGCTTTTAACTGTCCCACTATGGAGTGACATCATAAAGTTACGAATGGCGGAAACAAGCACGCGGTCAGTACGCTGTTAACTGGAAAACTTAATGTCTGAATGCCCGTAAAGTATGTTTGGTTGTCAATCAATACGATGGCTTGACTAGGGCGAGTTGCACACGGAGATGATGGGACACGGACGAGACGTGGACATTTGTCCATTGCACGTTGGACGCCATAGGACGTTCTCCTTGTCTTTGTTTTTCTGCGCCTACCGCAGAGGGTATAATGGCACCCTCCGGACTATCGAGGGAGAGAGGCAGATCCAGCCTACAATATTTACTCTGCCTTGGGAGTACCTATAGCCGGGAAGATTTCTTAGGTTTCATCGAATTCAACATCCTATAGGGATGGGGTGCGCACTGGACATAAATGAACATAAGCCCCCAAATATTACACGCCGTTCACTTTTATGCTGCCATCCTACCGGCTTTAATGCCTTCGTGTCGTTTACGCGTCCATTCTTTGAAAGCGGATGGGACACGGGCCATTGACCTGTGTCCGAATTATTTTTATGTAGCTTCAGAGCGTTGGTAAAGGTATCTGACTCCTAAGCGAGAGGTACCGGGCTCGAAACCCACTGCCGCCATGTACCAATGACTCTTTTCTGAGTTATGTACATCAGTTGAACACTAACTGATGCTCTTGCGGGGAGGGGAAATATCGACTGAATGTCTCCAATCTGGTCAAGTTCCCCTGGTAGCAGGGTCACGGAGGTCAGATGGCAGTTGCTCCACTATAATTACCTGATCTGCCAAACCCTGGATCATGGTCAAGGCGGACACCGGGCCCTCGTGCGCGAGTTCACAACCTGGACATTAAAACCAAGATGACCTACCTTTGTGTAGCTTGTTGTTTGGTATTGGCCAAGATATAACAATTTTTTTTTATATTATACCTACGGCAGCCAAACAGGCAGCCGACCACCTGATGTAAAGTGGTCACCGCCACCAGAGGAGTCACCAATGCGTTGCCCGCCTCTAAAGAGACCTCTAATATACCTCTTGAACGATCCTATGTCAAAGTCCAAAGGAAACACTGTGGTTGGGAGCTCATTCCACATCCGATTCGTACGAGCGAGAAACGTTCTTTCAAACCTTCGCGTGGTGACCAACAGAGGGTCTATGCAAAAGGAACTCGGGGGTACAATGAGGTCACCCAGAAGATTGAGATTCTTCTCAATCTTATGGGTCACCTCATTGTACCCCTGAGTTATAGAATGAGAAGAGACCTAATAGACATACAGATGCAGACATAGACTTCCACTCATGCTGTGTGGATTGCGCCAAAGGTTTTTATATTATTAAGCTGTGGGATCGTTTCCCAGTCAGGCTGGAATTCTAATGATGAATTTTATTATCACTTCATCATCTTGATGTTTCTGTTTGTCTTTATATGTGCGTATACCACCCACAATACATGATCATTCTAGTATATAAGTAGTTTATCAGTTACCTAGCACCCATAACACAAGATGGCGCTGTATGACGATTATTTATTTATTTATCTGACCTCCGTGAGTCAGTGACCCTGCTACCAGGGGAACCTGACCAGATTTGGATCATGGTTACACATTCAGTCACCTGAATGTACAGTTCCTCACGATGTTAACACTCACCCTAAGAACAAAGGAGTGTTCCAGGTATTCCAAATGTCCATGACAACTAGCATATTGTCGCCGACTCCACGCATCCTTCATGAAGAACTCCATTTTGTACTTATTTTCGGGAATCTGCCACAGTGTTTCCTTTGGACTATAACATGAGACATTATTGCCCCTGGTGTTACTGATGTCCATAAGCGGCGGTGACCACTTTCCATCGGGTGACCCGTATGCCTGTTTGTTGTGTGTAAAAAAGAGCCAGATAAATCCAGAAGTCATCCACTTACTACAGGTAGCTATACCTACATTAACTCTATCCACATCGAAGCCTTGAAATAGCCACTGAATAGAGACATTTATTTGTTTACGGTGTCCGGCGGCCGACCCAAATTTCCTTCCTGCACTAATAAAATGATTTACGGTTTGTCGAAACGGCATTTAAATTTACCCAGCATTACACGCCGACTCAGACTGGGCGTCTGGCGTCGCGGGTAGTGTGTAACCTGTGTAGGTAATAGAGTTACGTTCACGTACATCCTTTATCGGTGGCCTAGTGGTTAAGAGTTCCTCTTTTCTGAGTTAAGTTGAACACTAACCGATGCTCTTACAGTGAGGGAAAACATCGTGATGAATGAAAGAAAGAACACGATACTTTGGTACAACAACAACTAAAAATAATAAGGAAATTAGCGTAAAAAAAAACTTATGTTACAAAATAAAAAATAAAAATAATAATAAATGTACCTATCTACAGTTAACTATATGATGAAACCTGCATATTCACGCAAGCGTAAATGGTTTCAAGTGATAATACTTGAGTGGCGATCGACACTATGCAACCGTCAAAATTAACGAAATGGACCAATCTTAGAGTCATATACTGTGTTCAATGAACAGTGTGAAAACTAGAAGAGAATAGTGAAGCTACTTCACATCCTCAAGACAAGTCCGACAAGGATGACAAGTCGGCCGATTCGGTTATCGGATTAGTGACCTAATCGGCAATGAAAATGATCAAAATCAGCTTCAATTTTGCAGATTGACGAATTAGTCCGTGATATTGTCTATGGCTCCGATACAAAAGAGAGAGAAAAAGATAATGAACCGATAGAGACGCACATATACGAAAGATAAAAAGTCCACAGATAGCGATTAATACGAATCGAGTTATCAGATTGACAGGACTTGGATAGTATATCAAGGCGATGTACAATCAAGGATAGAAGAAGACCTCGGCACACTCGACGTCGTCAAGTCCAAATGGTCAATCGAGGTGTTAACCGGCTCCCGAGACTCTCCAACCAGTCTCAAGGTACCCGCCTCAGAAAATAATAAATATGCTTGGACAAATTCACACAGCGCCATCGAGCCCTAAAGTAAGCAAAGCTTTATTTTAAAGTTATGGGTGTTAGATAACTGATAAACTACTTATATACTTTTTGGAGGCATAGGTACCTATCATCACAGCCCATAACAGTCCACTTTAGGACTTACGGCCTCTCCCACGAAAGAGAAGGTTATTACCATAATGTCCATACTTGGCAGGCGTGGAAAACGGAAATAACATAACAATGGAAAACGCTGCTGCCCGTTTTCCAGCTTGTGGAGACGCTAGATCTTTTGCCTCGGAAACAAAAGTCGCCTTGTACGACACCCATGAGTGTAACGGGTTGGTGCTATTCTACTCTACCGGACACCACACAGCCAGGTATATACCAGATACCTAACGAGCAGCGAATTCAGAAGCAGTCATTGGCGGCATTGGAATCGAACTCGGCATCTCTGAACCTGTTAGCCATTGGGCCACCGACGATCCTATATTTACACCCACATTATTTGATTACTCTAGTTATTTAGTTAAGCGACCGCAATATTTAACTGCTCCCAAGAATTTATCCAGGGCGAAAGTACGTGACTTATTAAAATAGGTCATAGTAATAAACAGCGCCGATTACTCCAATAATGTGATCGAAAATAGGTCTTAGGCATTTGACTAGACTTGGTGCAGGGAGTTAGATCTTCTGTGTTTTGGTAAGGGAGAAACCGTGGCATCGCAGTGGTGGGGTGCCCTGGGGTTTCGGTGGACAACGCGTTGGTTGGTGTTGCTGCCCTTTAGGAACTCAAATGAATGCTTTTTTCTCGAAACTGCCAGGTCCGATTTTGATGTCGTGCGGTATAAGAACATAGCTGAAGATGCTCAACCTATACTCCGTAACCATGTCGCTGCTGGCTCACAGAATACGGCAATTGTCATACAAACATGTGACAAATAAATGCTTTTTTGTCGAAACTGCTGAGTCCGATTTTGATGTCATGCAGTATAAGAATAGAGTTAAAGATGTTCAACCCATATACTGTAACAATACCTCCATTGGTTCATAGTTAAGGGCACTTCCCATACAAAATGTGCCAAGTAAATATCTGATTTTTTTTTAGAATTGCCGGTCAGATTTTGATGCCCTTCTCTATAAGGATGTATTTGAGGGTGCTAAATGTAAATACTACACCGATTATGTTATTTGGCCATAGTACACTTCCCCCACATACTTAATCAGTCTCCTTTGTTGTACGGCCTAATATGGGAATGGGAAAAATGGTTCGACAACGGGAATTGAAATTCCAGTCTTGGTCAGAATACTCTGTGGCCATCTTGGCGTTAATGTCCATTTGTGATCTCGCGCAAGGGCCCGGCCCGGAGTCAGCCTTGATTACGATCCAGAATTTGGCAGATCAGGTAATTACAGGACTGCCATCTGACCTCAGGGACCCTGTTAACAGGAGAACCTGAATATATTGGTTCATGGCTTGGTCGCCATGTAATGAGCAGGTTTCATCACGATGTCTTCCCTCACCGTAAGAGTATCGGTTAGTGATCAATTTTCGCACATAACTCTGAATAGAGTCATTGATGCATATTGTTCGAACACAGTACCTCTGGATACAAGTCGGACCCCTTAACCATTACGACACAGACGCTTCAAAGTCAAAATACTGTCGGGTTTGCGACCTTGTTAGCTGACATTATACTATTTACGAGTAACCATAAAGTATGGTGCGTCTGACAGTGTGACCGCATTGGAGCCTGACATGGCTTGTTGTAGATAGCAGACATATTTTTTAACCCCCAAAGAGAAAAGAGGGGTTATAACACCTTGTTTTGACATGACGTGTATCTGTGGCTTTATTTATGTGTGGTGATGTGAGGTGTGTGACATCGTAGCTCGCGAACGGATGGACCGATTTGGATGTGGTTTCTATTTTTGGAAAGCCAGTTTAATCGAGATGATTCTTAGCTATGTTTCATTAAAAACGGTGTACTCGTTTAGAAAATATTTGAGTAAAAGTAAACTTGGTCGAGGGTTATCCAATATTTTCTGTCGGCGTTTTTATGTTTGGGTATTTGTATAATCTAAAAAGCCAACGAGTACCTACCATCAGGAGCCTGATCGTAAGTGATCACCGCCGCTCATGGAAATGGCAAGACCAGGATGGTCGCGAATGCGTTTCCGCCTTTAAGAAAGCTGAATGCTCGTTTCTCAAAGGCCCCAAAGTGAACCGACTCGGGAATACTGCTGCATGAAAAAGTCGGAAAAAGTTTGTCACCATCATCTTATCATTATATCAACCGAAAGACGCCACTGCTGGGCTTAGGCCTCCAGAGATCTCCACAAAGGCCGGTCTTGTGACATCCGTATCCAGCTGATATTTACTAGCTTGTTGGGCCTCGACTTTACTGACGTTACGACACACGAGAACTTTACTGCCCCATCGGCCATCTGTTCTGCAAGCAACAGCCACTTAAGCTTGGCACTTAGTTCGCTTGCGGATCTCCCCGTTCCTCATTATCACATATTTTTATCATAGTAATATTTATGTTATCCGGCAGACAAACATACATGCGGGCCAACCTGATGGAAAGTGGTCACCGCCGCCTATGGACATCTGCAACACCAAGGGTGCTATCAATGCGTTGCCCGCCTCTAAGGAAACCTCTAGTATACCTCTTGAACGATCCCATGTCATAGTCCAAAGAAACACTGTAAGTGGGAGCTCATTCCATATACGAATCGTACGAGTCCTAACTTAAGGTCTGCCACAGCACTCATGCTACAGTACTCTAGATATTTACTAAGATTCAGATTTTGTCTCCGGGTTGCCAATGTTCCCTTGTATGATCTGTCCAAACTGACTTGTCTTATTTGGTTAAAGAAATTATGTATTTAAACAGTGGACAGATTGTAGAGCAAATTACTCATTTAATGAAGTTTACTATGTCATTATCTTATAATACATATTTCTTGGAATAGATAATGTTTTCTGTACAGTGTAGTGCACTCTATAGGATGTTTCTTTAATTCGTGTAAGAACACACACTCACCACACACATCTCTTTTACAGTCAGGTCGTACTGTGTTGCAAAAGTCTAAGGGATATCTGATCTAAACCTCCTAATGAGGGAAATCTAATCCTCCTAATATCAAACAAGAGGAGGCCGAGGAAGCGATAGATTGATGCCGCTGAGTCAGATGCAAGTGCCAGCGCCTACGACACGAGGAGTCTGAAGACGGGGAGAAGTGGTAAAAGAACAAGAAAACTTTCCCTGGCTGAAGCCAGATTAGTCCTGGCTACGATGAAGATGATGATATCCATTACTGTAATATAAGATACTATGTGACCCTATACGACGATATATTGTATAAACTACATAATTATACAGGTTGATGTTAAATAATTTCTATTCAAATTCATTATATTGACATTTCATTCCTTTAAATAAAAATAATAATCTCGGCTGCAATATCCCGGTTATTCGGATATATCCGGGGGCCGGGGTCTGTCTTAACCTTGATCCACGATATGGCAGTTTAGGGCCTTGAGTCCTCTAATTTACTGAAAGCGATTGAATTGTAATTGGATTGAGCAGCTCAACGGTAGTTTTAATTGTAGCAGAATACCAAAAAACGCGAAAAACTACTATTGAGCAGATTATCCAATTACAATTAAATACAGCCATTAATAACAGTAGCAGAATATCAAAAACGTGTTCAACTGCCATTGCGCTGCGACTGCGATCGAATTACAATTCAATGGAGCTATTAGTAAATTAGCGTATTTGAGGCCCAGGTGAGTTGGCAGTCAAATGCCTGGATAGACGAATAAAAAAAAATATATATATATATATATATATATATTCGTGGACAAATTCACACAGCGCCATCTAGCCCCAAACTAAGCAAAGCTTGTGCTATGGGTGCTAGATAACTGATATACTACTTAAATACTTTTTAAATACATACTCATTAAACATAGAACACCCAGACCCGTAACAGAAATTAAAATTCATCATTTCAATTTCTGCCCGGCCGGGAATCGAACCCAAGATGCCTCTTACGTGGCAGACCGTGGCATGTTGACCATTGAACCACTCAGGTCGTCAATATCAAGTCCAGGTCGTTAAGGTCAGGAATAAAAAAGGGGTGCAATTAGTAATTAGCAATTAGTAATTAGCCTAGTAGCAATTGCCACCTGACCTCCGTGGCCCTCTTAACAGGGGAACCTTACCAGATTGCATCAATTCCATCCTAAGATTCCATTCCATTGCATCTACATAATGATAATCCAGACACGCCTTACGAAGGGCCTTATCTCAATACTGAGTATACGAGAGCAGACTCGAATTTAGGTTACAGACACACAGACGCTGCGATGTTTATGTTGACTAATTAAGCAAACTATGACTAAAAATACCATCATCGTCTTGAAATATACTTAGGCATCAAAGTTTATGATTTCCACAGAGCGGATGAGGCGTCGTCATTGTTTATGTTGTTGTAATCTACTACAACAATGAACTCTAGTTCAACAAATCTTATTTAAGTATTATTTAACTGAGTAGGTACTTACTTCTTACTTCTTCTTATCTTCCTTATCAACATTTCGCTTATCAAATTTTAGACATATGCCTCCCCCAATCTCTTCCATCTTGATCGACAGGAAGTCTTCCTCATCCACATCTTACCGGCCACCTTGGTGCTTACACTTTCTTAGGAATGTAAGGAGTAAGCTACTACTTACACTCCTTCCCTAAACGAACCTACAAAGGATACAAAAACCGTAACCTAACTTACGAGTCCTAGTCTTAACCTAGTCGACTAGAACTAGATATAGGGGAGGGCGGCCCTTCGGTAAGAAGAAGAACCTTACAGGGATTGACGTTACACCAGATAGTGCTTGATCACCGTCGTCCAGAGCCTCGAGTTCAAAGAAACGACGTCGGATAGACGATCATTCCACATTGTACGACGACATGGCAGATCGTCTCTTAGGAGGATCTCATGTCCAACATACTTTCGACGGTTTCTAACATCGATTAACTTGCCCATGCATGTTCAGAGTCGATAAATCGCGGCCACGACTACAGAGACCATTCAACCAGTAGGCCTAGCACAAGTTGCTCTCGCGCGCGATAAGCCAGAAAAAGCGCGACATAGGTATTCCTATCTCTTTCGTCTTAGTATTGAGAGAAAGAGACATACGCTCTCTCGCAGCGCGAGCTTTGTCGCGGACACACTTGTGCTAGGGCTACAGGGGTCCCCACGGGAGGACTTTGGTCAATCTCACTTCGCCAACGATATTTGGAGGCACACCTGATGAATGACGAGCTCGTTGTGGTGCTGAAGTTCGACTAGCCTTACAGTAAAAAACGGTCACCCATCCTTTTTCCGGAGTCTGCGTGAGTTGCTTAACTTTGATAGATCGATTGGTTGATGCAATCTTGATTGTACCGAAATTGTGTTCTGACGCGAGTGGTTCAGTTGGTTAATATGTCACGCAGAGATCCCGGCTTCGATTCCCGGCCAAGCAGAAATTGAAAGAGCAGAAATTGAAATGATAAATTTTAATTTCTGTTACGGGTCTGGGTGTTATAAGTATGTATTTAAAAAAAGTATAGTTGGTCAGTTACCTAACACCCATAAAACAAGCTTTGCTTACTTTGGGGCTAGATGGCGTTATGTGAATTTGTCCTACCATATTTATTATTTATTTATTTTTATTTTATTTAAAAACTTTATTGCACAAATTACAGCAATTGGCGGACTTAAAGCCATTGAGGCTTTGTCTAACAGTCAACCAGCAGACCATGCAGAGAAAGATTAAGTAGGTGCTAACAGGAAAACATTGACATAAGTGAATGAAATAAAGTTCTTCCAGTCATCATGTTCGCTTTGCTGTAGGCCTGCTGGAAGAAATTTCTTTTTAGAGATTAGTAGTGCCTTTTGTGTCATGTATATATTTGCCATATCTTTGTTACCATTTTTGTGTGCATTAAACTATTAAATAAATAAAATAAATAAATATGAGATTAAATTAAATTGAATACTATAAATACAACTACTATTTAAAAAAAATACAATAAACATATACCTATTATATATACATTCACTAGATACAAAATGTGATAATGACTACGCCAAGCTCATCACTCATTAACTACGACCTCTAACTCAGAACTTATTTAAAAGAAAACATACCTAAATCTTGATTATTCAACTCTCGCAATTACGTAGACACGTCTTAAATCTCCATATTACGATTCTCTGTATTTTCGCTATCAACGCAAAAACTTTAATGTGAAGAAGCGAGTTGGTAATGACATTATAATAACAACGAGATAACAAAAAGAAGTTGACCTCAAACAGTTTGTAGAGAAATCTTAATGCGCATTGACATCGGTATGTCGCGTTGCTGCAATTTATTATATTACTGAAGCGGCCGACCTGTGATTGTGCTTGACCCGACTTTATAGTCTTGGGTTCCTACAGCTTAAAAATAAGTCAGGGGACTTTATTTTTGAACCGTTCGCCTCGAATTGGACGGATTTACGAAAATTATATCGTGATAAAAATTCGCGGGGTTAAGATTTCCATACGAACAGTGTAACTTTGAAAATATATATATTTTAACGAAAATCTGATAAGCTAAGGGATATAGTTATTGGTTTTTGAATCACGTGTACAAAATTACTTTGGCTTTGATTGCATAATAATTGGAAATAATATCAACTTTGTTTGTATAAAGCGCTCGGAGGACAATCCTCTTAAGGCTTTGTCAAACAGCAAGCGTGGCTGGGCTCGACGCTAGCGTGGCGCGTCCTTGCCGTGATTACTTACTATGAAAACATATGGAAGGCGTCACACAAAACACGCTACACTTGCGCCAGCTTGTCAGGGCGTGACATGCCACGCCAGCCCGTGTCGCTATGACAAACTGCGGCGCGGCAACGAAATGTAGCGAAAATTGATGATGAAAAATTCATCAATTGTTTACAGCAAAGTTCTATTCTTTACGATTACAGTAATAAATATCACGAAAATGACACTTTAAAAGCCCTGATTTGGGAAACTATTGCAATCCAAATCTGGATGCTATGCTGGTGGGGCGCGAGCGCGGCATGGCATATTGCCTACAGTGTGAATATCTCGCCCCGCTTTCGACCACGTCACGCCAGCATCACGTTACCGCCGAGCTCGCTAGTCTCTAGTTTTCCCGGAATCTTGGACATTTGACAACAAATAATGATTGCTATGTCAATAAATAATTTTTGAGTTTGTGTTCAATAGGTTAGTTCTCACTTGCTTACTCGGCAAATGCATTGCCGATCGCCACGGGTAAGAGGTGAGTGGGAGGATGATGTTTCGGGGACGAACACGGGTGTTCATCATCGAAACATCATCATCTCCCGAGCAGTGAGCATTTTGTTCCGCTTGATGACGTTTCTCGAAAAAAACACTTGAGCTCCCTGCCCCGCGCTCCCACGTTCAGTCCCGAAACAACCCTGAGAGTAATAGATAGGAGAGCACAATTGATTGCCTTCCCCATGGGGTGTCGCGTCCGATGAAGCCATAAAAGCCTTTTCGCAGCTATTGGTAAAAAGCAGACCCTTGCCCCTACCGACAGTAGAGTTATTGAAGGGAGAAGATCAGCATATTTAGCCTAGTTCAATAGTTGTTGAGCGAAAATACCAATTTCTTCTAAGATATGTATATAAAGCTCACGCCGCTTTGCTCTATATATAGAGACTATGACTGCCACTTTTCGAACGACGATCTCGTTTTTACCATTCTGCTACAATTAAAACCGTTGAGCTGTAATTGCGATCCAATTACAAATAAGTCGAGTCAAGAAAATTAGCGGCCTCGAGAACCTGGTGGAAGTGCGGTGGTGGTGGTGATGCGACCCAAGAAAGAGTGGAACTTGGAGTGCCCTGACACAATTCTAAGCTTGAGTTGGCACATTGAGACGTTTTTAAGCATTTAGGCGTCGCAAAATCCGTGTCATAAAGATGCTAAACCAAGTGTTGAAACACAATAAAGGTTTATGTTTGTGCAATGCTTTTTATTGTTAGGAATCTTTTATTAACATTTACTTTATCCGTGCCCTAAGTTTACTGCAATCGTACATCAATCTTTCCTAACTCAGAATCATATCTAAAGTGAGCGTCGAATCGGTACCAACCTTTCGACGCAACATAATTGGTTACCTGTTCAATCAAGCTGAGCAATAAGGATTCTATTAATAATAGGATAGAACCTTCCAGTAAGCGAGTCAAAGCTTCTCGATGAAACAAGGAAGCGCTGAGGGATCCCTAAAAATCCAGACGATATGATACGAGTATGAATGGGCGGCTGAGACAGAGCGTGTATAAATAAATGTATAAATATAGGATTGCAACCCGAATTTGAGGTGAATGCGCTGGTGACTGACCACTGGTTAAATTAATTCTCTATAAATAAGGAATATGTAGCTTTATGTAATTTTGTCGGTTTGGATTGTTGTCTAATGTTCATATGAGTAAATTACAGTATCACTTTTAATGAAACGCCTTCGTGGTACGCTAGTAGATACAAAGATAAAAGGTTGTATACTTATAGGGCTATAGATGTTGGTACTGTATAGTATTCTATCTAAAAATGTGTTTAATTTAGTGGAAATAATTTACCGGCAAGTAATAATACCTACCACTTTTCAAAGTAGTAGGTAAGTACTACATATTTACTTAAATCTCAAATGCATATGCGTGACTTCATCGTAGTATTAGTCTTTTAAAAATTTTTATAGAAAAATTATAAGCAAATAAGTTGCGTTATAATCGCTTTTTGATCAAGACCAAATATAATTACGAGCTATGGAAAATGGATAGGGTAAAGTTTACCCTGCAATGGGATTGAAATCGCTATTAATAATAAGTAATTATACTTCTTGGCGTTTCGATTAGAGGCGGGTAAAATTTTGAAAGTCCGCCACAGATACAGCGTTATCAGTAATTATTATAACTATCTACATATTATTCAAATTATAAATTCGTAAGATTAATATTGTCCTGTGTATTTCATTGATATTTCTACAACACGTAAGCACGATAACCCGCCCACAAAACCCTCTTCACTGACACAATTGCAATTAAAATCTTGACTATTCGCTCTTGACAGCACCAGCACATGCCACCCGTCCCGTGCCAATAACTGGCGCAGTCACCCCACGCGCTGCCGGCAACGTGCGCGCCATGTGGCCAGTCGAGCCGGGACCGCGGCGCCAACATGTTGCGTCTATCCCTTTTCCTCCTGCTCTCGCGCACACTTACAGCCGACATCACCGAGCCGACTTTGGCCGACCGCATCGGCAAACTGTACGAGAAATTGGAGAAATTCACCATCGCCCCCGAGGGTCGACTCGAGGACAATTCACCCGACGAAAAGTTGTACGCGAAACTGGATAAGTTGAACTCGATAATGCCGAAGGAGTTAAGTGAGGAGGATGAGGAGTTGCTGTCAGCGTTGCAGGTCTGGGGCAGCCTCAGTCCCGAACAGCTGGAGAAGGTGGTGAAGGATTTGCAGAGTGTTGATGTGAAAAGTGAAAAGATGGTCGACGGTGATTACAATGATGGAGATTGGGGTGATGAGGTGAGTTTTTTGTGACATACTAACATAAGTAACGTAAGTCTTTTACCCGTAGGGGTAGGCAGAGATCATCGTTCCACTTGCTACGGTCCCAACAAATCTCTCTCGCTTCTTCGACATTAATATTTTCTTACATGAACGTCGGGTTACGGTACCTATTCTTGACCTGATTTATTACAAGCTTTTATTTAGTTTCACATGTCCCGATGTCTGTTCGTAACAAAATCATGCGAGTTAAATTTGACCGATGTCCAAGTTTCCGATTGAGCTGAAATTTTGCATACTCATATAAGTTCGTTGACAACGCATTGTTATGGTACCATCGAGCTGATCTACTGATGGAGACGGAAGGTGGCGTTATTACCATGCGCAGTTAAGGAACTCCTAAACTGCGCATGAAGAACCCACTGAATTTGTACCCCATTCGTTTGATTAGTCTTGATAAATACTCTGAATGATCATAGTGAACGCGCAATATAAGCTTGCTATGAAAAAATATTTTTCATTCCATTTTGTGTTTTAAATATCATCGATTACATCGTGCACCTACGCCCGTCCCTTTCTACCATTTTATTCACTCCTGCCATAATATATATCTCTTTCATTAATCTTCATTCATTCATCCTTTTTACATTCAAAAAATAAAAATATTTTTTTTATAATCTCGGCGTTAATGTCATGGTTGTGGTTGTGCTCTCGCGTACGAGGGCAGGGGTTTCGCCTTAACCATGATCCAGAATTTGGTAGGTCTGCCATTTGAACTCCGTGACTCTGTTATCAGGGGAACCTGACGAGATTGGATCATGGTTACACATTCTTGCGTCTGAATGTGCTAGTTTCATCACGATATTTTCCCTCACAGCATCGGTTAGTGTTCAATTCATGTAAATAATTCAGAAAACAGTCATTGGTACCATTTACGCTAGCCGCTGCGGCACCGACAGTGTCATGGGAGACTACATATTGTATTAATTAAGATATTTTAAATGTTGATGTGTCCGTTGTCTGTAATTGTAACTTCTATTGTGTCGTGGTGTGCTATGTGTAATAAATGTCTTTTCTTTCTTTCTAAATCTAAATAAATAACAAATCATATTTTGAGGTTCGGGTCTCTACATGCCCAAACCAGCGAAGCATACATTTTATTACCGTTTTGGTGTTCTGCAGATCTGGAGTTAAAATTTTATAGTGCTAGATTCATATTCAAATCCGCATCACACAGAGGAGTGTGCCTATTACTTTTATTGTGCCTACTGAATGCCACAAGCTACAATCCGGATACACCCTTCCTTTGAATGTGTTTTTCTTATATTTTATTTTTGTCATACGAATAAACAAATAAAACCTCTTCCGTTAAATGCTTCGAGTCTCAAACTACTATAAGAGCTACGAGTAGCAACGAAAATTTAAGGTCAGTGAGTGTTGTCCGTTTAAAGCATTTTTACTTTGTACTGCGATCATTATTGCCGAGATTTAGAAATAATATACATTAAATTAATATTAAATTTAATCGATGGATGGATTTAATATTAAATAATGTTAATGCTGTGCGATGTTGCCGCTAAAATATAATAGAACCAACAATCTTATCCACTTCGACAGTGGTGATTTATTTACAATCCCGACACTGTCGTTCAATCCATTCGAGGCTGGACAATTCATTTTACTTGTAATAATCACAGCCCATAACAGTCCACTGCAGGACTTAGGGCCTCTCCCACGAAAGGGTAGACTATTGCCATAATCTCCACGCTTGACAGGCGGGTTGGAGGTCGCAGTGTAATAATATAACCTATATGTTATGTTATAATACACACCTTCTTTCTCTCGTTTGTCCGTGATCACAAGAGCTCTACATCATTTGAAAATCTTCTTGTCATAACTTCTTCGTAAATTGATACTCACTTCAGTCGGTACTTCCAGAGAATTACCGGTGGTAGAATTCGTCAAGACTGAGGAGTCCGCCGAGAAGACAAATTAAGTAATTCTCACAATGACAACCCAAATGCGGTACACTCATTTTATTACAAGCTTTTATTTAGTTTTACATGTCCTATTCCCATGTCCGTTCGTAATAAAATCTTGCAAGTTAAATCTGACTTATTTCCCGGTTCCCGATTGAGCTGAAATTTGTCACACTCATGTAAGTTCGGTGACAATGCAATGTTATAGAGCTTCACTCATGACGCAGACGGAATGTGCCCATAGGAACTCCTGAACTACGCATGGTAAACCCATCGAGTTTGGGCTCGTTTGATTAGTCTTGGCAAATACCACTGATCATAGAGAACGCGTTATAAAAGCTTGCTATGAAAAAGTATCTTTCATTTGAACTTGTTTTAAATGAAACATCAATTATTGACATAGACATGCCTTTTGAACCCCACGTTCAGTGCAAAGGAAAGACTTCGGGCGTAGAAAAAGCTCATTCCACAGCTTGCACGCGCGGTATACCTAGTACTCATCAAGCAAGACCATTTCAAAAAGCCCCAACACGACTGGGTTATATAACCCTTAAGGGCTTTTGAACTACTGAACGCAACAATATTGTTGCCGGAAGGCCGTCACCTACCTAGTGTACCTAGAGGTATAGTACTCATTGAGACCACTCCAAAGAGCGCAAACCCGATGGTGGTATCTTTGCGTTTATTAGTTCCTATATCCGCCATCTGACTCCATCATCAGATCAACTCTATGGTACCATATTAATTAATGGTCATCCAAGTTACCAACTTCCAGCTCAATGGGTCAAATTAGGCTTGCAAGATTTGCCCCAAACATGAATAGTTACACACAAACATTGCCAGTAAAATGTAAGCTTGTAAAAACAGGCGATACTTACCCTTTAGTAACCGACGTTCTGTTTTGGCTGGAGCCGACCAACCGTCAGAGGCAGTTGATACTAATACGTACGTAGTACAAAATAAAGTCACTTAAGGATTAATTCGGATGTGGGGAGCGAGCCGACCTTGGCCGGACGTCCGACCACGTCCTCTGCACCTAAAAGCGACTTTATTTTATACTGTGTAAGGATTAGTATCAACTGCTACTGACGGTTGATCGGCTCCAACCATATTGGAGCGTGTGTTAATAGAGCGCTTGCTTCCTTTACCAGTATAGGTTGATAACACAGATACAATCTTAAAACTAAGTACCAGCATGTACCTACTAGCGCACGGTACAGCAAAAGGGCGGTATGCGCTTGCGCATAAACTGTTACCACATCGATTAAACATGCTCTTGTCACGGCTACACTAACGATAGTAAGCGGATTAGCTTACGGTGCCGGGAAAACTTGCAATGTTTAATTCCCCGTTTCGATTATTTACTAAAAATATCTGAACCTTGTCACAAAGTTCAATACGTTAGACTTGTTAGTAATATCTAGAGAAAGACAGTCAGCCAGCGAGTCAGACAGCGACAAAATGATCCCTTATGGATAACCAAACGGCTCCGAATCCTAAAAATGCACCTATGACAGTACACAGAACTCTTTCAGGCCTAACGAATTCGTCTAACGGGTACAATAACCTTATCTATTTCAGCCGTTAGGCAACAATGCTTGCGTTGTTACGCTTCTAGAGCGAACTGGGCCTAGAGTCCGTAACTTCCTAGGGTGGATTGCAGTGTAATTGGATCGCAGTAGCAGCTCAACGGCAGTTCTAGCAGAATACCAAAAATGCGTGAAACTGCCATTGAGCTGCGATCACGATCCGATTACAATTCAATGAGCAGTTTTCCAATAGGTATCTAAGGCATTCCTAACCACTCACTAGATGGCGCCCCGACAATTTTGGTAATTGATAATCGCTTGAAATAGGTTCTTAGCAAACAGGATATAAACACTGGGTACGTTGTATTGGATAATATTATATTTGTCAATAGTTTTCAACCATTTTAGAGGTTGTAATAATAATGGAACATAGTGCCAACTTCTATAAATATTTCTTTTTACACTTCGTTCAACCTTTAACAGTTATGTTTATATTAATGAACACGTTATTTTCAAGTTTAGTATTGCTTGGTTGCTTGAAATCACTGCCACCATTATACAGATTATAAAAAGATTACCAAAATCTATTGATGCTTTTTGAAACCAAGTATCAATACCTATTGGAAAACTCCTCATTGCGCCATTAGTAACAGTAGAAGAATACCAAAAACGTGTCAAACTGCCATTGAGCTGCGACTGCGATCCAATTACAATTCAATCATCAGTAAATGAATGTCAAATAAGTTTTGTCTTCTGTATGTTTTTTTGCGAATTGGTTGTGAATGCAAGAAAATAATTTTACTTCACATCTACTTTTTTACTTAATGTTGACCAAATTATCAATACCTACAGAGTTATCTTTGTTTTTAATTAACTTCCAAGTATCTCTATCCGCGTTATGAGTGTAAATCCCAACAGAGATAACATCATATGTGCCCCATATACCTAGATGTTGGGAGATTCTTACACAACATAGACGCTTTGAAATCTGTCGGTCTGTCTGTCGTAATTCACACGATTACTTCGGACGCGCCGGCGCATGAGGACGCTTTGGTTGCGTGCCAAAAAGGCCTGTCACCGGTCACTCGAAGAAATGGTGGTGACATCGTTACTATTGACGCATTTTTTATTTTGTCTTTTTTCTTCAATGTAAAAATCAGTTTGGCAACGATAATTCAGTCTGGCTTTAAATCATTTTCATTATGTTGTCGAATCTTTTAACACTAACATTTAATGCGTTATACAGGGTGTTACATAATATATGTATAAAGCCGTGAACTGGTTAGAGTGTTAAACATAATAAAACGATAGGTACAATTATTTCTGTTGTACGTGGAATTTTTGTACCTATCGTTTTCATACATTTAGCACTCTATACGGTTCACGGCTTCATACATATGTTATATAAAAAAAATTCACGTACGACAGAAATAATTGTACCTATCGTTTTATTATGTTTAACACTCCATCCAGTTCACGGCTTTATACATATATTATGTAACACCCTGTATACTTACTTACACTATTGCGGTCAATATTAGGAATTTTAAAAGTGTAATTCGTGAACCAAGGCACGCTGTATGAAACACGGAAAATGTATTTTCTTTTCATTTCCTATACTTTACTACTAATTTGTATTTTATTACAAGCTTTTATTTACTTTCACATGACCCCATGTTTGGAGGTTATAAAATTTGGGAAGTTCAATTTGACGCTTTCTCGGTTTCCTATTGACCTGAAGTTGTACTTACGTGAATAAATAAAAATAAATAAATACTTACGTAAGTTCGCTATAACTGCAATGTTATAATACCATCGAGCTGATCTGATGATGGAGACGGAAGGTGGCCATAGGAACTCCTACACTTTGATTAGTTTTGGCTCGTTTGATTACTTTTAAGTCTTGACCCTGTTACGGGTCCCGAAGATTATATGGCTGTCGTTTCACTGTAATTACCTGATATGCCATATTCTGGATCATGGTCAACGCGGACCCTGCCCGAGACATTAACGCCATGATGACTATCCGCGTGATGCTGGACGGGTAAGAAATAGTTTAAACAAATATTATTTATCAAATATTAGCACTATTGGCATTGCTATTTATGGCATAACTCGCGCCATGCCTCCACTTGCTGATGATATGATGCAGGGCCTTGACGCGTGCTATATCGCTCAACGAAATAAAAGTCCCTAATCTTTTCGAATTTAGTTCTTTACAACAAGTGTTTGTACCGAAAATACTTACTTACTGCGCTGTCTCAGCGACCCAAAGCGAATATTGGCCTCCGACACCAGAGATCGCCACCTCACCCTATTCTGTGCCATCTTCTATGTAGATACAGATTATGCCAGCCAATATTTCTCACTTAGTTCCTACTATACCGAGTGTGAGAATTGCTTAAGTACTAGCAGCCACCTAAGTAACTGGTACCACGTTTCGTCACTGAGTTTAATTTTTAGCATCCCAGTCCGTGAGGATGGCACATATTGTTCGATGTCGCAATAAAATTTGGATATCTTTTAAATAATTACCCCGAAGCTCTCTTCGGCGCATTAGAATTTTCGACTGTGATGACGCCAAGATGATTATTAGCTCGGCACAGTAGTTGATCTTACCTCCAAGTCGAAAAAACCCAATTTAATTCACGCACGCTTTTCTAGGACTTCTATTGACTTTGATTTCTGTGCCCACAATAGAAGTTTCACACACGGACCTGAAAAAACATACGGTACCCATTCTACACTAAAGAGAAGTGAAGCCAGCAAGATACGACTATTTCTTGATAATTTATTTTGTTGTACACGACTTACACAATCACACAGATACACGATCTGACAATCCGTCGCCATTTTGTTTAATTTGGTACGCTCTGTCACGCCAGTGACAGTGTCAAAGCACGCACATAAATGGCCGTCATTCTTACGCTTCACTCATGAATTTAGAGAGTTCCTATCCGTCCGTATTTTCAGGTCCGTCGTTTCACACTAGAAATACAGCAGCGGAGTCGTAGGGCTGCAGTCTCCGCGGCGTGCAGTCACGTTTCTGCGAAGCGGTCTGTTTATCGGACCACTCGTTGGGACTGTTTTAGATCTGGAATTTCTGGACAGGCGAAAGTGACCGCACCGCGAATTCCTTTGAGGCGTAAATGCTTGAACATTTGAAAGCTTGGGTGGGAAGCTAATCGCGCTGGTGGTCCTGGAATACCTATATTATGAGGTCTGTCAAGAATGTCAACAGGGTTGCTGTTGCTGTAACTTGCTGGTGTAGGAAATGAGTTCTAAAAAATTCCGCAATATAGCGGTACTCGAGGAGCTATTGGCTATCTCAATGGACAACTGAATTTGACATAAAATAATTTTACACTAATCTTACAACGTAGAGTATGTAGTGTTATGTAATGTCAAATTAAGTTGCCAACTGAGTTTGCCAATAGCTGGTCAGGCTTTACAGATGACGGCGGTAAAAAATATAAAGCACTTCGGATAGTTCGGCTTCGTACAGTGTCGACACTGTTAGTTACTTATGAAAGCGAAACTACATGCTGTGCAATATTTGTGCTGTGATCGTCTCTCCAGAACCTCGAGTCCTCAAATTTAGTAATAGCTTGATTTGTTCGCAATCGCAGTTTGTCACGTTTTAGGTATTTCGCTGCTAATAAAAGACCAATCAAACTCGATTGTTATTATAATCGTAGCTCGATTCGTTTGTGAGATAAAACGGTATTCTTCTCTTATTTGACAAGGGTCTTTATTGCGGACAATTTAATTTACGTAAAATATAAAAACGGAACTTTCAATAAGTTATAAGTGCAAATCAATCGTGCAAATTTCACATTAATTTGTTTTGTGGTAGATCGATTTTAGAAGGCAACACTAATGTGCTTATTACACATTCCTAAATTCAGGAACAAAACGCGTGAGAGGAAATTAAAATACATTTCACTTTGATTTGCTCTCACGCTTTTGTTTCTGAATTTAGGCATGTGTAATAAGCGCATAAGGAGTGTGTCTATTGGGAGTCGATTCGATTACAACTAAATTGCGCTTCCCTATAAGTTTTTCTAGAATAACCAAATTGTCTCGAGTTGTAATCTGCTTGTAATCGAACTTGACATCAATAACTAAAAATTACAAACATGAGGCCCTGTCCTGCTACAGGAGGGCCTGTAGCAGGACTGGGCCTCAAGCTTACGTACCTCAACCTCAGTTGCATACCTCTGCACGCATCCCTTAACCCTACCTTTACCTCCTTGGGATCTCCCGTTGGGTTATCTCGCGATGACAGTAAATGACCTGATGACAGTATCTAGATACTGAGACGGCCTGTGGTCTTCTTGCCCCGTCTGATCTTCCAGCCACTGCATCGGAAGTTAGACTGGTGCTGCCTCGCATTTTTATACAAAGAAAAAACATACAAATAAAGACTTCTGATATTTTATATATTCCTAAATCATAATCTACAATCATCACCCATAGCAACAGCAATTATAATACAACAATGCAATATGTACAATATTTATGTAGATGTACACTACACTGCAATATGTGTGATTGTAGTAAATGTACGGAGGCGACACACTGGCCTACAGTGTGCTGACGAACGAATTTCTTCTAAAATATGCGCAGGCGTCCTTAGAGCGCTTACACACTGCATGCGATAATACGAATCAGAGAAAATACAGATCTTTATTCCATTTACGTTGGCATTCGAATGGCGGTGCTAACAAAAATATGTTTTCTTACCACGCCACAACTTAAACTTACGTATTATTCTGTAACTAGCAACCCAGCCCGGCTTAGCACGAGTTTTCTTTACTATAATTTGCATATATCCTTAATATATAACCTTCCGGAAGAAATTCTCTAACTGATGACGAAAACCAAATCTAAATCCGTCGCGTCGCGTAGTTAGCGGAAATACAGGCAGACGGACGCGGAAACGAGTTTAATTTATATAGTACGAGTATGATAGATACCATCGAGCATTACGAATACTACCTGCTACTCCCAGTACCTCGATAGGTAAAAAACTAGGGATGTTACGGAGGTGGTTTTATCGGAACCGAAGTCGGAGTCGGAGTTTCTAAATTTGGTTTTTCGGAGTCGGAACCGGAGTCGGAAGCGGAATCGGAGTCGGAGGCGGAGTTGGAGATAGTACGGTGAAGAAAGATGTGTTAAGGGCAGGCAATAAAATAAAATAGTAAAAACATTAATCAATCAGCCTCTTTAATTTCAATTAAAAAGTAATAAACCTATATCATATAGGTGACACAAATAAAAATAAACACATTTTTATGACAGTTAGCAAATTAAATCAAATTAATTGACTCCAGAAGTAGCAAATTATATTTAATAAACAACAGCTTTGCAGCTTTGTCTCCGTCCAATCTATTTCTTAACTGATAATAGATTAGGCGAGTACCACTAAAAAGTTGTTCGCTTGCTACTGAACCTGGTGGACACGATAAATATTGGAGGACAATTGGTTTAAGGGATTGGAATTTTGTATTTCCATTCACTTTCCATTAGTTCCAAATCAAAAACAGATAACTTTAATTGACACACCGCACAAAACAAAACAAACCATCCGTATTGCGTAACAATAAGTGAAATATTAATCGATGACAGAACGCGTGCTTTTCCAACGACATGCATTAACCTGTTCGTACAGTTCGTACACGTTGACCGCAGCCGCCGCGCGTCGCCGCCGCCGCTATCTGCTATGGTTCGACCTCCGATTAAAACCTCTGATTTAAAAGTATCGGAACCGAAGTCGGAACCGGAGGTGTAAGATCAATCGGAAGCTCCGACTTATCGGAGTCGGAGTCGAAGCTCCGTAACATCCCTATAAAAAACTCGGAGGGAAATCGGATATCTGATTTGTACCCGATGCAGTGCGTGAACGCCCTTACAATGTTTTCCGCCACCATAAAACACGTTTCATACATAAAATCCGTACATAGATCATAAAAATGTCCATCGATACAGGCAATGGCTTCAAGGCGGACGCACTAAACGCCACCGCTGCTACCACTGTTTCGTCGAAGCACCGTTACCATCCTCGAAAGAACACTTTGTAAAAACTTTAATTTACTTTAACTTTAGTTGATCGACATAATCTCAGTCGCTTGATGTTCACTGCAAACGTGAAAGTCAACTGCTGAACTGAAGTTTAAGCAAATTCTCAATTCTATTCCTAGCCATAAGGGGGAAGTATGGAAACCTCCCACCATCATTTTTCCTCAACCACCTGCTTTTCTACTCTACTCTAAAGATTGAAAGCAACTTCTGCAACTGCTTAAATATTTACCGCTTTGCTTGTGCCGTTAATTTCGTACTTTAACTACCAAATCTCACAAGAAAATAGTACCTGCTCCGAGACCACCCCAGAGCTAAGTCGCAAAGTTAATTTCAAAGTGCAAACTTGAAATGCCGTCATATTATTATAATTGCTGATCGTATGACTCTCGACGGTGCAGGAGCTTGCGTTACCGGTTTCGGATCTGGGGACGCGGGTTCCCACAGTTCACTTCTTCGCATTAAAGTACATAGTTAGTTTTTATGCGACTGCGCCAATAAGAAGGGTTTCATCAACATCTCTGCCAAAAATTCAAAATTTCCCCCTTCTTGTATGGGACTAAAATTCTCTTGTTATTCGGGTTTTGGAGAATTTCATACCCAAATATTATACTACTCAACCGATTCCCATGAAACAAGCTAAAAGCAATGGAACTGGTTTTCAATGTAAGAAAACCGTATCGAAATCATCCAACCGTTTAGCTACGATACCACAGACAGACACAAATATACACTAAACATATAACAGCCCTCTTTGTGGACGACGGACGCTTACTTAAAAATAATCTTACAGTCTGTAAGTTCGTAAATATGAAAATATCTGATCAATCTTCGTTGAAATGAGCCCGCCTTCTTTCCGTAATCGACCTATACCTAGAAGTTAGAAGCTATTTTCATCTCGAATTTCAAATTAGTTCCAATAAAATCTGTGGGCAAAAGTCCAAAGAAAAAAAAAATTTATTGCCTAGGCAGGCTCACGGACAGTCGGTTCTCCTGATGGAATATGGCCACAGTTGTCCAGGACATCTGCAACCTAAGGAAAGGGAAGAGAAGGCCATGCCGGCCCGGTGCCTGTAGACATGCCTCTTGAAGAAGCCCATGTTATAGGACATAGGAAAGACTTCGTTAGTAGGAGACACATCTTGCACGTTCGCGGTAAAAATGTATTAAATTCTCTATTTTTGTACCTATAATTAATATATCGACAACGACAACTGATTCCTCTCTCGTAATCACTATAATGGATTCTGTGAATACAAAATCACTAAATAGCTTCTATCATGTTTGCACTAACCTTCGGGTTTACCCACTTCGAGTCCACTACGAACGTTATTTAGTAAACAATTATTTTATTACTCAAACAAGTATTGACCTTCTATTCACTGCTAACAACTAACATCTAGGCACAACTACCACAAGTCACTTTTATGACTGCAGTTTAACTCGTGGATAACCTATGATCCCTAGGTTGACTTGGCTATTGCAGTTCTGCTTAACTTATCACCAAGTACTGGAGACTGAATGCTTACTTTCAACTTTGTATTATGCAATGCCGATGACATTTTAAGCGGGACAGGTGGTTTCTGCATGGATTAAGTATTTAAATGACGATTCTCATAGGCAAATCTTTATTGAATTGCAAAATTCTTTTTTATTATTCAAGGGTAATTGACCGTGTGGTGTCCGGTAAAGTAGAATAGCATCAACATACATTAGTCGCCTTGTACGACATCAACGAGTGTAACGACTCGTGGATGTCGTACAAGGCGACTAATGTTATTCGAGGCGAAACTTCTAGCCTCCGTATAATTGCGTATCTAGGGCTATTTTCCAGGGCCTGGCCCCTGACGTGGCCGATGAAGCCGAGTCAATCGCCAATATACAGTCATTGAGCACCCGATCCTGGGGTGGGCACCAGACCATTCTGGGGTGGGCACGGCCCATCCGGCCCCCCCTCTTCCTACGCCTATGCTCCGTATGCTGGAAAACAGCAGCGTTTTCCATTGCTATATTTATAACAATGCGGTCTCCAACCCAGCGTGGAGATTATGGCATTAACATTCCATTTCGTGGGAAAGGCTATAAGTCGACTGTTATGGGCTGTGCTGATGATTCAAGAATACGTTTGATATATATGACTAAACAAATCCCCTCTTCGGACCACGTGGTCAGTTGCGAGTCGAAACGGACCACGCGGATGTTTTCCTTCGGCTCGAGTGGTCCTTAGCTTTGCAAGTAAATAATTTCCTTTCCTCAAAAAGTATTTTTTCAAACTGACCTCGCTTCGTAATTTTCTATGTGTAGTTTGGAACTCGAACCGTATCACTTTAAATCGTATGTAGCTATAGGTACACGCAGCACGTTGATAACCCATTGATTTGCTTATCTCACGTAAAATTTAAAATTACTTTTGTGTTGTTGAAATTTAGAATGGGAAAACCAGTGTGGTGGGTGAAGGATCATGCTCACCAGTGAACTTTCGCGAACAATTGATGATAATGATAATTTAATTGCCTCTCTTAACCGGCCAGTTAAGGGAATATAACCCCTGTTAAGACGAACTCAACAATTACGAAACAAAAGATTACCTCCAAGCTCAATTAGCGTAAACCTTTGCTAAATGCCAGTAGCTCGTAAAAACTAACTTTGAAAGGATAAAAATAACATTTACGACATGTTCAGTAACACTTATACCTATCCATCAGACAGTCGTAAAATCTAACCCAGGATCAAAAGCTTCGTATGCCAAAAAAGATCAAAGAATCAATTAGAGATAACTTTTATATTGGAAAGCTGTTTTAGAAAAGCTTTTTATCGATTTGGCAGTGAAATCGGGTAAGTACGCCTCTGAGTCACAGAGTGTGGGTTCCGCACGTATTGTAAACAAACTGGAGTGATTCAGGTCGAGATTTAGTAATTTTCGTGTATAATGGTACGAGTAAATTAACTGTGAGTACTGTGTAATATTATACTTTGTGACTCAAGGACGTATTTATTAAGCAACTAGCTTTTAGCCGCGACTTCTTCCGCGAGGAAATAGTTTTTAGGGCATTTTATCTTTTTTCGGAGGGACGTTTTTAAATGACCTTCATAATGTAAGAAAGCTAGTACTACAGAGAGGTCAAGCTGTGGTTCTACATCAGATGTTCCAGTTTCCAAAATCAATTATACCCTATATGTTGCCCAGGCTTAATAGCTATACAACAACAAAATGTTTCATTCAAATCCGTCCAGTAGTTCTGGAGATTAGCTTGTACAAACATGTGACAAATCTTATTAAATTTCTATTACTATTTCTTCATCGCCCTAAACTTTTTTTTTGTTAATATATTCAATTTACAAATACCAGTTGGTAGTAAATCAATGACAGATACACTTATTTTACTGTTCTATTACATGTACCTATAGATAATGAGTTTACATACATAAATACATACAAATATTACATTAGGGTATTTCCCTAGGCGTAGGTAATAGCTATGATTTAATAGGTTTATAATGTAAATGGAGATGCCGTCACAGATTAACCCCAATAGATACCGTACACTAGACCTCAAGTTTCTGCCACACATTTGTGATTTTACACTGCCACTATACACGCATAATGATAATCATCATCTTGACTATCAATGTTCCGGTTGTACCCTCTCGAGGGGCCGGGGTCCGGCTCTATCACGATCCAGGATTTGGCAGATCAGGTAATTACAGTGGAGTAACTGCCCTCTGACCTCCGTGACGCCGTTAACAGGGGAACCTGACCAGATTGAATCATGGTTACACATTCACTCGCCTGAATGTGCATCTGTGGTTTCATCGGGATATTTTCCCTCACCGTTAAAGCATCGGTTAATGTTCAACATGGCGGCACTGGGATTCAAACCCGGTATCTCTAGCTTACGAGCCGGACTACTTAACCACTAAGCCACCAATGCTCTCGCACATCACGCTGGCGCCACAGCATGATGCCACTTCAGCATTAGAGAGGCGTTTATTATTTTCTGAGTGGTTGAGTTGGTAAGATGCCGCTGGTCTGCCACGCACAGATCCCGGGTTCGATTCTCGACCTGGCAGAAATTAAAAATTTAATTTTAATTTCTGTTACGGGTCTGGGTGTTATATGAATAATAAATACCTATTTATTTATTTAACCATTTATTGTGCACAAAGAAAGTTACAATAATATGAACATAAAGATAACAATCACAAAAGGTACAGCTAATTTCTAAAAAGAAATGTCTTACAGCAGACCTACCGAAGAGGGAGCCCCCTTTGTATTTTAAAATATATAGGTAAGCAGTTTACCAGTTTATCAGTGGAATCCATAACGCAATATTTGCTTACTTTGGGGCTAGAAGGCGCTGTGTGAATTGTCCAAGCGTATTTATTATATTGTTATTGGTTTAGTATTCGGTGACTTCTACAGTATAAAGTCTTTCTTCAATGGCCTTTCTTCAGTAGTAGAATTATGACAAGCCGGAAGCCTCTTCACTTGAGCTATATAACCTTGCTTGTTCAAAATTTCCTGATTGTAGGGTATCGGTAAAACCCTATGTTGTGATAAAGTTGCTCTGAGAATATGACATTCATACACACATAGTATATATGTATATCATACTTTATGATTAATTATTTATTTAGTAATTATTTTATTTACATTAGAATCAAGTTTAAGTATATAAATATAAGGGGGAAAATCCAAAACTGATAATTTGTACATATTTATAAATCATAAAAATACATGCACAATTTGTGCAACATTTTTCATACAATTCTCTAAGAAACGGGGTTTCAAACGATTGGGAGTTTGTTGCAAAAGTTGTAGAGAATTTTATAAGCTTTCATTCGGTAGAAGATCACTTTTCTATACGACGCACCATTTTTGAGATATTAGTGAGACCCAAGAAACGTCGTAATTATCCGCGAGATATGGACATTGCTCAGCCCGCGGCACTACCCCAAGGCCGAAAACTTGGATTTATCATTAAGGAAGAGTCCTTAGACCTATACATATAACATATCCATGGGGTGAGGATTTGGGGAACCGTGGCTTTGGCAATGAAGGGGCATTTGCCTTCTTGCTGCCAGAGCAACGTGTTATAGAGGTGGGCAACGCATTGGCGACACCCCTGGTGTTGCTAATGTCTATAGGCAGCGGTGACCACTTTCCAGCAGGTGGCCATCTTGCCTGTTTGCTAACCGTATTACATAAAAAAAGTTACCAAAAATCGTCCTATCTGACCTTTTGCAAGGCAGGTACCCTTTTTCAAACCAATTATTTATGCTACTAGGCCACATACCTGTAATATGCTTGCTGAGTACAATGCAAACATTGTTGTTAGCTGGAAAAATAGATAAGGCGGTACTCGTCAAAGCAGGTTACTAGGAGAGCTTGCCAAGTCGAAACTTACGGGACTTGGCAAAAATAATAGAGGCGCATTTACTAATTTAACATATTGTTCTCTATTGATGTATCGGTGCTGAACTACTTATGAATAGAATTCATATTAGGCAGCTTTATAAAATTTAAACAAAAATGCTGAACAGAATATTAGAAATCAACGGTATATGATTGACTTTTTAATAAGTTTTCGAAGTTTCGAAGGACGAGTTTAATGAGTAACATTAATTAGTTTTATGACCTAATAGTATTCATTGTTACGCAATTTCACATATTGACACTATATTGCGCTATATTAAATGCTATAAAGGTTTATTACAAGTGAATAATAAAAAAGGGGTATGAACAGCTGTTCAGCATAACGAGTTCAAAATTCATAACTTTGCAGTGGTGTTGTGTGTTGTCACTGCAAGAATCATGTAAGTACTTTTAATCTGTGTTATTTAAAAAAAAAAAATAAGATAACAGTTACCGGATGATGGACGATGTGGCCCAATGGAATATCTAGGTGAATTAAAATGTACTCGTGTCGCATAGCTTAAGAAGAGGTCTGGGTTCGATTCCCTTTATTTTAAGTATATTGGGTTTTTTCGATAAAGTTATAAACATTACACAGTATTTTAAGTACATATTAAGTTATAATGATAACAGTTGACTTATTAGTTATAAGATAATACGGGTCAGCTTCATTTCATGGTAACAGCCTTTCGATAAAATCAGCGTTTTTTGATAAGACATTGTTGAGTCTATAGGGTGTTTAATTCTGAGACATTTAATACTTCTTAAATCTTAATAATATCTATAATATTTAAAATATGAACCAGGTAACAGGTGTGACACCGGTTGTCAAGTCTCCTAATTGTTCCGTTGCACGAGTGTTGAGTATCTAATACCGTGAGACAGGTTTACTAAAATTTTACTATTTCAAATAACCTTTCACTTAATAAACTGACGTCATTAGGTCTCAGATAACTTTACCTACGTGATAGTTATATTTTTTTCTATCGAAGACTTTTGAGTTGAGAATAATACGATTTGACCACGTATTATAATATTACTAAAAAGTTATTGATAGGTCTACCATAATGTATTTTGAATAAGGAAAATGAAATGTATTTATTTAATTAAAAATTCCTAGTAAGGAAATTGAATAATGTAGGCATCGAAACAAAAAGGAGGAAAGGAAAAGGAAAAAGGAGGAACAGGAAAATGTACTCGCAAGCCGAACGTAGGAGTCTAACAGTAAAAGTCCTTTATTTAAGAGATCGAGTCCTGGAACTGCAGAAGGAGTTAGATAACCCTGGATGTAATTGTACAAATTGAGAGGGGTTTACATCGTTTTTAAGGTAGATTATGAATGAAAATAAATAGTAATCAGTTAAAAAAGCAGAGCTTTCGGGTAGAGACCTACTTCATAAGCTTCAGTTTTAACTTAGAGACACATACATACAATATGTAATTCATCAAACAAAAAGAATACGTTTACGTATAAATCATGGGAACCAAGTTTGAGGATATTTATGCGATTGATTTCTTGGTATTCATAGACAAACCAGATGCATTTGAGCTCACCGCTCAAGAATATCACCAGATAGTGATGAATGAGACTACAAGACTAGAAAAAAGTAGAAGTGAGGAGCCTCGCTATGCCGGATGTCTTTCGTTGTTAAGCTATGTTCGCTGTTGTGCAAAAACGTATGAAGAATACCAGATGACCTGCTTTATCAAGGGTTATGAAAGGTTCGAAGGCCAGCGCTAATATATCTGCATAAGACATCCGAATAAGAACAACTCTTCACAATTTTTGAGAATGATCTTAAGTGACTTGTATGATTTCTGACCCTCGTGAAAAAGGAAACTATAAATAATGAAGAAGGTATAGTTGAGTGTGAAGAATTTACAGTAGAGACTATAAAAATTAGTGTTGGACCATATTTTATTTAACCCGCCTGAATGAAGTTAATATTAGTTTAGACAAAATTATACTGCCTAACGCTAAACTTGGACCCATACTTTTTCGCTAAAGTTAGACTTAGTAGTTCGACAGTGTACTGTATCCTGGATATCTGCGTCACATAATTTAAGGAAACGGGGCTAGTGTCAGTGGCCAACACTTTTCAAAGGATACAACAGCAAAAGTATAGACGTCTAAATTGCTTAAAGGACTATACTTCCTGTTATCAAGTTCTCCATATTTATGTTAATGAAGAAATGGGTATGAGTTGTACTCGATAAATTTTAATTTCATAAAATCTCGAGATGGTTCAGCTTAGCGAAAGAATGTCTAGTAAAAATAAGAGTTTCATCATCACAGCCCATAACAGTCCACTGCAGGACTTAGGGCCTCTCCCACGAAAGGGAAGGTTCTTGCCATAATCTCCACGCTTGGCAGGCGGGTTGGAGATCGCAGTGTTGTAAATGGAAAACGCTGCTGCCCATTTTCCAGCCTACGGAGACTCTAGATCTTTTGCCTCGGAAATATTAGTCGCCTTGTACGACACCCAAAAGTCTAAGGGGTTGGTGCTATTCTACTCTGCCGGACACCACACGGCCTATAAAATAAGAGTTTAGTTATTATTAATTTTAAACAACATGTATCATGTCACACGAGGGTCCTTTTTGAATAGGTCAATTGGGAAAATATAATAATTGAAATTGTATCAGAACAGTATAACGAGAATTCAGTGTATGATTATAAATAAGCCATTTAAGGTAATTCATATCATTTCCTGTTTAGTCACTGAATTTTAAATACTCTTGAAAATGATTTCAATAATTGAATTTATAGCATTAACTGTTCAAGTGTTAGAACAGGTAGCTTAAATTGTTAGCTATCTTCAAATTATTTATAACTTTGTTAAGTTTAAAAGTTTAGCTTTTACTCGCTCGGCTCGCTCGTTCCTCGAGAAGTGTAGATTTAGGGTACATCAAAACTTGAGTTCCTAATAAGCCAAAGTTCCCAGCAATCGATGTTAAATTATTTAAATTATGATCACTGTTGCGCATTAGGTTTAAATGTATCTTGAAATCATGGTTTAAGTTGTAATAAATAAAATATTGTCACATAAGTCACGTAAGCCTCATTGGTTTTGATTTGTTATGATAATTATTATCATTTTTTAATTTCATTTAATTGACATGGATTATTATTATATTTAAATTTGTATGTAGAAATTAGTATTTAAGATCTACATTTAAGTGTTTTTACTGTTATGTTGTGACGTTCATAAGTGTTTCGTCGAAACCTAATCTGAATAAATTATTTTTGTATTTGAATTTGAATTTATTGTTCTAAGCGTGTAAATTTATACAATACACTATACACGAAAAATTGGGGTTATGATTTTAGTAACATTTAATTAATTTCAAATGGCACTTTTAAACTATCTAGACACAATAACTTCATTAATTGAATTTGAAATTGTACTATATTTATTTATATTAGTCATGGAAATACCTTAGATAGCTACAAACAATGTAATCAAAACGTAAAAGGAAAACAGTGGGCGATAATTATGCGGACCTAAAAACCCAACCACTATATAAACACAATTGCTAGTTCAATACCTTTATCAGTACTTATTTGGAGTTGCCTTACTACATTTTACGCTCTAGATATTCATCATTTCAGTCTTACATCGGACTTACTTCTGTACGATACCGTGTAACTTTCGAAGCTATTACTTTTTTGAAACAATGGAATCTCTCGTAATTGCTGAAGTTTTCGGTGCTATAAACCGCCAAGGGGAGAACATGTTTCATGATATCTGTAGACATGGGTGCTTGTCATTGCTGCTCAGAGCTGGATACTGGGCGAATAAAGTATAAGTGAGAGTTTTAGTCCATCGACTCGATAAGAAGAAGAAGAGCTGGATGGTGGTTCTAACCAAACAAATGAATTTATTATAAAGGCAAATAGTGCGTTCACATAGTTGTAAGTAGACATAGACAGTAAGATGCTGTGAGACTACTGGAAATCTTGGTAGACTTAGGAGCAGACTTGAACGCCCGGGACAGAACCTCATGGGCTACTGCACTTCATATTGCCATCAGCTATGAGGATTCATCATATCAGCCAGAAGACGCTTACTGCTGGGCATAGGCCTCCCCCAGAGATCTCCACAAAGACCGGTCCTTTGCTTTCCGCATCCAGCTGGTACCTGCGATCCTTACCAGGTCGTCGGACCACCTTGTAGGAGGCCTACCCACGCTGCGTCTACCGGTACGTGGTCGCCACTCGAAAACTTTACTGCCCCATCGGCCATCTGTTCTTCGAGCTATGTGCCCTGCCCACTGCCACTTCAGTCTGGCAATCCTATGTCATAAGCTATGTCGGTGACCTTGGTTCGCTTGCGCATCTCCTCATTTCTGACTCGATCGCGCAAAGAAACTCCGAGCATAGCTCTTTCCATTGCCCTTTGGGTAACAGTGAGCTTTCATAGTGAGTGGCCACGTTTCAGATCCGTAAGTTATCACTGGCAACACACATTGGTCAAAGACCTTCGTCTTGAGACACTGCGGTAATTGGGACGAAAATATGTGGCGTAGCTTCCCGAACGCTGCCCAACCGAGTTGGATTCGTCGATTGACCTCTTTCTCGAAATTGGACCTACCTAGCCGGACTATTTGTCCTAGGTATGTATAGTCGTCAACAACTTCAAGTGGAGTGCCTCCAACTGTCACTGGAGTAGGCACAACATGGACATTCGACATAATTTTCGACTTGTCCATGTTTATTTTAAGACCTACTTGTTGAGAGGCACTACAGAGGTCATCGAGCATTTTGCCCAAGTCTTCCAGGGTTTCAGCCATGACTACGATATCGTCAGCAAATCTGAGGTGCGTGAGGTAGTCGCCGTTAATATTGATGCCAAGTCCGTCCCAGTCCAGAAGCCTAAAGATATCCTCCAGTGCAGCGGTAAACAACTTCGGAGATATGACATCACCTTGTCTAACACCTCGCTGCAGCTGAATATGTTCTGTGGTCTTATCCTGGAGACGAACTGACATAGTGGCGTTTTTGTACAAACACTTCAATGCTTCGATATATCGATAGTCAATTTGGCACCGCTGTAGAGACTGGAGCACCGCCCAAGCTTCGATCGAATCGAAGGCTTTCTCATAGTCCACAAACGCCAAGCATAATGGCCGGTTATACTCTTCGGTCTTCTGTACAACCTGCCGCAGCGTATGTATGTGGTCTATGGTACTAAAACCTTTTCGGAATCCGGCTTGTTCGGGCGGCTGGAAGTCATCAAACCTGCGTGCGAGACGATTCGTAATGACTCTCGAAAACAGCTTATAGACATGGGTCAGTAGCGATATTGGTCTGAAGTTCTTCAAGAGAGCCTTATCACCTTTCTTGAAGAACAATATCACTATGCTTCTGTGCCATGCTTCCGGCGTTTTGCCCTCGAGGATGACGGAATTGAACAGCTTCTGAAGGGTCTTAAGCACAGGTTTGCCACCAGCTTTCAGAAGCTCAGCCGTAATTCCATCATCACCCGGCGCCTTGTTGTTCTTAAGCTGTTTGAGAGCCATACTAATCTCGTACAGGCTAATGTCCGGGATATCTTCGGTGTAGTGTCGGGTCAACTTGGCTCTGGGGTCTTTTGCCATACTGGTAACAGGTGCCCGTGTTGTCGTGTATAACTGTCCATAGAACCTCTCGACTTCCCCCAAAACCTCGGACTTGGTCGAAACAACTCTGCCGTCATCCGTTTTCAGTCTCGTCAACTGGCTCTGTCCAATCGACAGATCTCTCGCAAAGACTTTAGAGCCTTTGTTCCGCTCGATCGCCGCCTCAATATTGGTAGTATTGAAGCGGCGTATGTCGCGAGTCAGAGACTTGGAGATCTGTCGATTAAGTCGCCTAAATTGAGAGACATCATCAGGGGATTGCAGAGTCATTCCGCGTCTTTCTTCGACGCGCTATCGATCAGCTATTACGAGCTGACAACTAGGCTCTATCAACAGCCTACCGTGGATCTAGAAGCATAAAACTATGCTGAGTTGACGGCTTACCAGATGGCATATAAGCGAGATGATACCGAGATGATGGATATCTTTTTGAAATACGATGCAGATTGTGATCAGCCGTAGTAGCGAAAGTGACAGTGAAAGTTAGGGTTATAAGTGTTTTTCTTCATTATTGATAGTAAGTTTGATAGCATGTAAGTAGAAACTAAGTGTTATCATGGACATAGATTTAACCCCAGATAGTGTGTAAACTTAATTATAACGTTAATTTTTGATATTTACTATTGAAATAAAGATTATTTATTTGAAGCTTTTTAAATTTCTTTTTAATCTAATAAAACTACGTAAAAGCAGTAAAGCTACAGTAATATAATGCTTATAAGATTGAACCTATTATATAAGGCTATCTACTATATTGCTAGCTCTAATCGCAATGGAAAGCGAGTAAATGAAATGTAGAAATATTTTAGAAGTTTATATAAAAAATTGCAAAACAACAAAAAACGAACATTGTTAAAGTGAAAAAATACACATAGAACTTAAATAAAATTATGAACATACGACACTCGTTTCCCAGAACATCTAGGAAATGATTTTACTTTCCAAAGTACTCACAGATTTGAGTACTTTCAAAAGTAAGTTAGAATATATATAAATAGAAAAATGCAACGGCATATTATGTAGACTTTGGTAGTCTACATAATATGCCGTTAGTCTTATATTTTTATTAATTTAATGTCGGAGTACTCACATTATCCTATCCCCTGAACGATTTCTGCCATCAGAGTTACAGCTAAGCAACGTTACTTCTTCTGGTAGAATAAAGAATTTATGAGGGTAAAGGCAGGTGCACGCAGATGCGTGGCCGCTAATATATGAACAAAAAAAACCTTTATATTTGTTTTTGTACCCGTGAACTATGGGAATTACGTGAACAAAAATAGAGGCAATACTTACGTTCCTTCTATCTTCATGAAAATATACTTCCATCTATTTTCAGAGCGAATAACTTCCGTCGGAACTTTTCCTACTCTCAAAATGATATGCTTTCCTGGTGGATAATGACTTATTGCAAATCGAGCGACGTCTATAAATGTGTTTCGCGAAATTTCTACGGGTCATTCTTGAGGAACTTGGATTTCGGAATTTAATGCTTGGTATTTTCAATTTTTCATTTTAATCTGTTTTTTTATTTATTTTGTAACTTAGTTTTTATTTTTGTTTACCTAATTGTCGTGCCGTAGTGTCTACGTTTCTTTATTTACTAATGTTCGCAGACAAGAACTAATTCCCTTTGAAGCTCATTTCACGACCGTGTCCAGTGAGTGTCTGATATATATAGGGAATGATCCCGACTATACCGAACACATTATCAATGATGGGAATTCCGCAATACATAAAAACATCCACGCTTTGAAAGTGATAAAACTCAGTCCCGAACTAAGAATAGGTAAACATAAAACTTTTAAAATAACTATAAACATAATAACTTATTATCATAATATTCCTTATAAAAAAAGGGATAGAAATTGAGGTCATCTGTGTATCGCATTAATTAGGGAAAACCGGGCTTCAATAAAGAGAGACAAATAACTTACGTGGACATTTGATACTTGTGTAGAAGAGGGTGCAAAAAAGCTACAATTTAAAAATAAAAAGCACTCTTATACTTATTTAAACTTTAAGTCTTTAGCTGACATGTAGTTTTGCTCGTACAAAAAGCTAATTAAAATTAATGAGTTTTTTACATTCGAAATTCTATGTATCGACTGGAAAAGCTCCCCTGGAGTATAAGTTGATGATGAACAATCTAAACTATCAATCACAATCAAACAATCTAAAATAATTGTGGCAATACCAATGGTAAGGTAAATACCAAATTAATAACCACGAAAAGACATGAATTGTAACAGACGATCACAGAGCCCACCCACCTCATAATTTATGGTAAAAGTCACCTCTAACATTTAGGTTGAAGCCATTCATACGCAGGTCCATTGTCACTGCACCCAAAGACAAACCCGGCCTGCTCTTACCCGTAATTATTCACTGCTCTCAATACATTCCAAAGCGGCGAGGGAACTCTGAAAATCGATCTGTATGGGCAACGCTTGAAAAGAAGCAGACGTGTGCGCAGCTCTAAAATAGTCATCTATTCTGGTCGACGCTTGCGCCGCCACTTACAAGGAATTGTTTTACTGATTTGCTGCTCGGAATGCGTGAGCTTAGTAATAATACGGTGCAGGTGAATGGTGAATTATTCGGAAGTATCCGTTAGGTTCGGTTAGGCGACTAATGTTTTCGAGGCAACAGATCTCCGTAGGATGGAAAATGGGCAGCGTTTTCTATGGTTAAAGGAGGACCGGTAGGAATGTATGGACTCTAGCGAAATATCATTGGAAAGGGTTTTTGTACAACTTTCACTATGGTGACAATTCCCGAATCGCTGTGGCAAAAAACATACGTACCCCACGTCACCTCCCACACACATCAGATAATTATTTGCGATATCAGGGGCTCTATTTTTTATTCTCTCGCTTCGATTCGAACGGTTTTCAATTTTGATTTTCGGCATGAAAATTTCAATATTTTGTTTAATTACATTGGCAACACCGAAAGATTACGATAAATGTTTGATTGATTGATTGATTGATTCAAAAATTGGGATAATCAACCTCATGTACCAAAATATCGAATTTTTCACAACGAATCGAAACGAGCGATTCAAAAATAGTGTTCCAGGCTATGCACTTCTGCGCCAATGTCTTCCATCACACACCGCGTTAGGATTAATACATTCAGTTAACAAATGGAACCCAGTACACGCGTCTATCATATAATTCGGCATCTTTCATCGCTCGAGTGAAAAACTGTTTTCTCTATTCCAGGACGTGATCGACGGTGACTATGCGAACGACGACTGGGACAGCGATTACTCGGACGGTAGCACCGCCAAGCCGGCGGTGGTAACCCCGTCGGCCATCACCAAGCTGTCGAGCTACCAGCTGGTCACCGTCGACCCGATTTTGGCCACCAACGAGCGCCCGAGGATTATTGATGATTGTGAGTTTATTTACAAAAAGCTTTTTGTATCCTACACATCATAGAGGGAAAACAAATTACTACTGGGAATGATAATCGAAAGCTGTGGGAGTACTTATTTTAGGAATAGGTAATTAAACAATAATCTAACTCGTCCTAGAGGACGTCAGGGTCCATCAATCATACCACCAGGAGAGGTGACGGTCAAATGCCTGGCTAGTCAAATAAAAGAAAACAAATAAAAAACACCGATATGTCATCCACACCATCCATATGTCTTTCAACACGCGCAAGATGATGATGATGAGCTCATACCCGAAGTCTTTCATTTACACCACAACATGGAGTCTACAGGTACCTCAAACACCAGCATCGCATCCACTCCCCTTAGTTGCAGATGTCCTGGACGACGGTAGCCGCTTTCCATCAGGTGGACCGTCCGTCCGTGTGCCTCCCTAGCAAAATGAAACAATGTGATTTTCCAAATGAAACACAACGGACTATACACATTGATTGATGCTACACTCGGACAGCGACTAAATGAAATAATCGTGTACCTATTTCCCCTTGCAGCTGCCGCTACACCGTTCCAGCTGGCGCAGACGCAGCAAGCGGTGTACGCCCACATCCGCGCCGCGGTGCGCGCCAGCAAGTGCTCGGAGCCGCAGCCGCGCTGGCTGGCCGTGAAGCACCTCGCACCTGCCGCCAGCACCAGGTCTGTGGGGTGTTTTTATGTTATACAGCAGACAAACAGGCAACCAGGCCACCAGATGGAAAGAGGTCACTGTCGCCTATGGACATCAGCAACACTAGGGGCGCCACCAATGCGTTGCCCGCCTCTAAAGACACCGATATACCTCTTGGATAAACCCATGTCATAGTTTAAAGAGAACACTGTGACTGGGAGCTTATTCCACATCGGAATCGTAAAAACGAGAAACGTTCTTTCGAACCTTTGCGTGGACCAATAGAGAGTCAACATCAGTCATTATCAGCCTAGTCTAGGCTTTCCCCAATGAGCGCCAAATTCACCCTGTCCTCGGCTTGCTGTGTCCAGCCAATCGTAACTCCATTAGGCCAAAGGTTGTTTAGGCGTTTATGATATTCCCACCAAATCATATTCACCGCTATCTAAGAGGTTGCGAGCCTGTCGCGGTGCTGAAGTTCACCAAACCTCAAACTCAAAGTACGAAACATTCACCCATCCAGTTCCCGGACTCTGCGAGCATTGCATATTTCATTGTTCATATATTTATTCATAAAAAGTAATATTTACATGTCATTTTTATATTACTAGAAGCATATATTGCTAAATATATATCTAGGTACAATTATTAATTATATTCAATTATTGAAAATGAACTATGTTAGTCTTTTCGACATTTAAGCGCATGCCATTAGCTGTGAACCATTTTGATAGTTGAATCATTGCCTCGTTCAGACGTTGTTTTAGAAGTTCAAAGTCCTCCGCGACCACTATGACGCAGGTGTCATCTGTGAACACAACACATTCACACTCTGGACAAGCGGTCGTGATGTCGTTAATCAGTTTAAGACACAGATTGTTTAACCTAGGATATCTCTGTTCGGTGTCTCAAGGACGCTGCCACTAGACCGAGCGCCGCTTATGACGATGATTTATAATGTTGGTGTTCGCCTACAGATACCTCCCGCCCTGTGTGGAGCTGCACCGCTGCGCTGCCGACAGCGGCTGCTGCTACGACGAGAGCCAGGTCTGCGCGCCTTCCGAGGGCGAGTACGTCACCCTGCCGTTGTACGTGAGTATCCTCCAAGATACATGGTCATCTTGGCGGTAATGTCCATCGACTGCCATCTGACCTCCGTGACCCTGTTAACAGAGGAACCTGTCCAGAGTGGATTATGGGGACACATTATTTGTTTATATATTAGACATGACTGGCATTTGACCGCCATCTCACATGCTGATAAGTGACGATGCGGCCGAAGATGGAGCATGCCCGTCTTGGAACAGCCTATTCACTCTAGCCTTGAAGGCGCCCAGTTTATATTGATCAGGGAACACACTTGCAGGCAACGTGTTCCATTCCTTAGACGTACGCATTATAAAGGTTATTCAGTCGCCTGCATGTACCTACCTTACGAATTTTTCCCTCGCCGTATGAGAAACCTTTCCTATACATGTGTTTCAACTTTAAGTCCTCTTCATTCCAGCTCCAAAAAGCAGACGGCAGCCTGAAGGTATCCCGGATGGTGTTCTATAACCACACGCGCTGCGGCTGCGTGCCAAGAGAAAGGCTGCATCTTACCAGACCCAGGCTTTCGACTCATCAGGTAACTTCAGGCGTTATCGTAACTTTTTTATACCGCTTGTAGCGATATCTATCGCTCCAATAGGGACACTCTACAAATCCCATATAATGAGCAATACACGAACGCAAGTTGGCAAGCATCGTACATAGATAGCGCTGACCTCATTGGAATACCTCTCTATCGTGCGCGATATAAATACTACTTCCGACGATTATCTGTCGGACCCTTATTGGTCCCCTCAACACACAGCCACAAACAACGCCCAGCCAGGTTGGTAATTATCCTTTTCCATTATAACTTCTTCGCTTGCCAATATAGGCGACTCCGCCACTAACGTAGGTAGCAAGTTCATGGCCTACTCTACCTGATGGTAAGCAGTTACCGAAGCCAAGATGTTCGCAACCTAACCTAAAAACGTAAAACCTTTTTACCTTTTTCTTAAAGAAAGATCATTCCACAACCCCTTAGCATACCTTTGGTACGCGTCCAATTTGGGCAATTCTGGGCCTTCTTAAGAAACATTCTAAAATGGTGAACGTTTTACACAGGATTCCTTCATTTAAATCATAGTAAAATTCCTTAATGACTTGAATTTCTGCCTGGTCGAAAATCGAAGTCCTGTCAAAATACCTATGTGCCTATGACTAAATATTTTTTTTGTTTGTATAATAGAGGGACGCGAGCGAGCATGCAGGTCACCTGATGGCAAGTGATCACCGCCGCCCATCGACACTTACAACACCAGAGGTATCGCGAATGCGTTCCATGAAACTAAAATGAACTGATCATTGCGGCAAGATCTAAAGTTGTAAAACCTTAATCTCCAGGAAAGTCGAACGAACCAGATAGTACGAAGGGAAAGCTCCGTCGCGACCACTGAGCGGATGGACAGACAGAACGACTGGCGGTCTACTGAGGAACCTCACCTTAACAACGACGAAGAAGGAACTGCACCACCTCAGATAAGAAGGTAGGTAGTACATAAAATATAAATATACCGTCACGGGATGCATCGCCGATACGACGTATTTTGAAAGCAAGAAAGAAAGAAAGAAAATATTTATTACAAAGGACGCCACGACATAATAATTTACATTTAACACAAAAAAAAGAGTACATAAAACACGGAGACAGTTATAGGGTTCCCAGTGGCATTTTTCGTGGGCATCCAGCGTAAACGTTAGCATAATGTTATGGCCGCTTGCCGCGAACCACAACGCTGGTCCTCAGCATTTTGACCTCAAGACTTCACGGTCCAATAGCGCCACTCTTACTCACAGTCGTCCATCATCATCTTAGCGTATCTCGGCTCATGCCAGGGTCCGCTTTCCTACTTTTTGTCCTCTTACGGTTCTTTTTGCGCCTACCGCAAAGGCTATATGGCACCCTCCGTACTATCGTGGGTTGGTTAGCTATGCAGGACTCGCAAGAGACCTAAGCGTCTACCAGCTGAACTCTACCTTGGGAGAACCTATAGCCAGGAAGGCTTTTTAGGTTACATCGAATGACGACCTGAGTGGTTCAGTGGCTGGTTGTGGTTGTGGTTCAGTGGTCTGACACGCAAGAGGTCCCGGCCGGGCAGAAATTGAAATGATGAATTTTAATTTCTGTTCCGGGTCTGGGTGTTCTATGTATAATAAGTATGTATTTAAAAGTATATAAGTAGTTTATCAGTTATCTAGCACCCATAACACAAGCTTTGCTTACTTTGGGGTTAGATGGCGCTGTGTGAATTTGTCCACGATTATTTATTTATTTATTTTTTATTTATTTAATGCCCTTATTTATGGATGGGATCCGTATAATTATGCTTTTAAATAATGCTTTCAGATGCACATGCCCCACTCTCTTCCTGGCACGGCTGTCCGACAGCGGCTGCGCCTGCGTCTGCGATTGGCCGGAGCCGAGCCGCCGACGCGACTGCTTCTCTCTCTCCCGTGGCCGGGAACACTTCGGGCTAAGGGACAGAGTATGCGTCATCAACGGGAGTTGCACGGAACCCACGTGCGAGCACGGAGTCTACGATAGGTCGAGCGGGAAGTGCCCTTTGAAGAGGGTCAAGCGGTATAGGTACCATAGGTCCAGGCCTATCGTATTCTGATTGGTCGGTCGCTTAAGTCAGAGGGATACCTAACTGTGAAGCCGGTAAGGTAGAGACACACTGATCCCACGTATGCAACTTAAGAAATATGCACTAAGTGTGTGTGTCTAAGAATACAAATTAAATAGTCTAGAATGTCTTATTGTGTTGCATATATGCACGTTGCGTATACGTGGCATTAGTTTGTCTCTACTCAAAAGGCCCTTTCCTTCTTCGTCTGTGGTACCTAGGTTCTTGTTTCTGGACCATTGTTCCAAATAATTTGGTTCGATCGATGCTGTGTTTATTCCCGTTTTCCCAATAAACATGTGTGGTTTTTAGGATTTATTGGTCAATTCAGACCACATCTCATTCATGTGCATGATGGGCCTGTGGCCCAAATGACCCCTATATACATATAATTATGTTTATATTTTTTCATAGTTAATTCAGACGACTCAACTACTTAAATTAGATACCCAACCGTTGGTACCATTGACCAGAGTGTCTGCCTCGTAACGTCGCGGACACTAAAAGATGACCCTTTTTGACACTTTAAACAACCTTGTCACAATAAAGCTTCAACAGTAACAGCGTCGTGACTCATGAGTCACGTGTAACCTTTACTGTAACAAGGTTGTTCGAGGTGTCGGTTATTAATAACAGTATCTATGGACCTGTGTTACTTATTGTACGCGTAAGAATACATGTAAACTCATGGTAAGGTGTAATAGACATTATAGACATCTTTGACGGTACTTACTTATTATTCTTCTACCTATTTTATTGTTCTATAACGTGCCATACACTAAAGTCATTTTTGTATCTATTGTCGTAAGTATTCAGCGAATTTTGTCGACTACTTTTACTTTTGCTAGCATAAAAAACGTAGCGTTCACTTACAGTAGCAATAGTAGTGGAGTAGGTATTGTAGATAGGTGTGATATCCTTGCAGACTGTTCTGTAGCCGTATTCACAATGATTCGAAACCCTTTCTGAACGATTCGACACGAAATTCGTGAGCGGCGAATCCGTGTCGATCGATTTGAAAACTGTTATTCAGAATCCCGATAGATTCCACGCAAACCCTAGTCTCTATAACAAATGAAAATTTCATCAAAATTAACTGAAACCACATTTTCCTAAGAACTTTTGCAGGGTCTTTAGTCGATTCCGTATCCGAATCCGATTTCCGAGCCATTGTGAATACGGCTACTGAACTCCTGACCATACACAGTGGCACAGACTCGGATCGAGCTATAGTTAGCGAAATGTAGACACCGAATATCTAATGCATATTCATAGCATTTGATTTGAAAATAAAAGTTAAAACTCAGTAAGTCCAAAGGTTTCAATCACAATCTCATATATAAATTGTGACCTAATGGCTAATGGCGAGCTAATAATCTGACGACCTGAGTGGTTCAGTGGTCATAATGCCTGTCAACCACGCAAGAGGTCCCGGGTTCGATTCCCGGCCGCGCAGAGATTTAAATGATGAATTTTAATATCTGTTACGGGACTGGGTGTTCTATGTATAATAAGTATGTATTTAAAAAAGTATATAAGTAGTATATCAGTTAGCTAGCACCCATAGCACAAGTTCTGCTTAGTTTGGGGCTAAATGGCGCTGTGTGAATTTGTCCACGATTATTATTATTATTAAAAATAAAATAAAATAAAATAAAATAAAAATAATCTGCCCGAGTGACCCTTGGACCTAATAAGTCTGCACGGACTTATTAGGTCCCTGCCATACTTCCATATAGTTTGCAATAACTTTATTAAAGACATATTGTACCTACAAAGTTTAAACTTTGTATCTATAAGTACAGATGAAACTTGAAATTCCTAAAACAAGTTCTACGCATTGAATTTTGGCAACGACGCGTAGGTACTTTTATGTAAACTGTTCACGAAATTTAAAAAACACTATTTATTATTAATACAAGTATTTATAGACATAGTGACGTACTTGTTGTTAACCGATTGATATACCAAACGCAGGTGTTGCCTTTCGTACTAGCATTTAAAATTAAATTTATTCATAACATTAAAATTATATCGATAACAACATGCAGTTGATATTATATTATTATCCAGAACGAATATGACGAATGCTTAATGATGCAAGTCATTACAAAATGCATAATAATTTAAGATATACTTAGTTTAATTACTATTATGAGTTACTTACTTATGAAATAGTTTTTAAGTTGTAAATATGCTGAACTATTTTGAAAAATAAACTATTTATATACGTACTTAAGTTATTTACCATACAATATTCTCTATTACCTATAATTTAATAAACAGAGCAAGTATAGAATTTTCTCCGTCTTCAGCAGCATCGTCACTTACCACCAACGAGAAGGCTACGTCTTGTAGTAAATAAAAAAAACTAGGTCTCTACAAATATTTATCTTGAAAATTAATGTTAATCCTTATATACTACAACAGATCTGATTCAGATTGTTTATTGAGAACAATAGTTACTGGTCATTTAGGTACATCATCATATCAAACCGTATAAAATAGTTAACCATATGGCCTTGTGGTGTCCGGCAGAGTAGAATAGCACCAATCCCTTACACTCGTGGGTGTCGTATAAGGCGACTAATGTTTTCGAGGCAAAATGTTCTCCGTAGACTGAAAAATGGGCAGCAGCGTTTTCTATTGTTATATTTATAACACTGCTATCTCCAACCCGCAAGCCAAGCGTGGATATTATGGCAATAACCTTACCTTTCGTGTGAGAGGCTCAAGTCCTGCGGTGGACTGTTATGGGCTGTGACGACGACGATGGTACGTATATGGTACGTTCTAAACAATAGTTGTCATTCTATGTCACCTAATGAAATATGAAACTACGCAATTTCGAAATGATTTACGAAATTTACACAGGTGTAAATTAAAAAGTAGGTACAGGTAAGTATTCCTACGTTAGCAATGTAAACAACTATGTTATGAGGAGCTGGACACAATGGCTTAGGTATGTACTTCCTTAAAACTTTATATTTTTATATAATTAAGTCTGTAACTTACGATGGTTTGCAACCCACGTTACAAAGGGTGTCGAATAGCTAGCTGACTTTTTTTTATATATCACTAAATATGCTTACGACCTGCCTGATGGAAAGCAGTCACCGCAGCCTATGGACGTTTGCAAGGGCATCACTCACGCGTTGCCGACCTCGTAAAAATCTTTTCACCCCTTGACTGAAGTGGCAATGGGCTGACCATTTCGCAAAACCGACGTAGACATTCTTAGGCAGAGATTATGGCTTTTTCATAATCTTGGCGTTAATGGTCCGGAGATATCGAGAGGGCTGCCTTGACCGTGATCCAGGATATGGCAGATCAGGTAATTACAGTGGAGCGACTGCCATCTGACCTCCGTGACCCTGCTACCAGAGGATACCACAGGGCGCAATCTTGGCACCATCTACTGATTGATAAATAGCATCTGTCAGCGAGCCTTAGAATCACATTTAGACAGCTTTGTCCACCCACTAACCCTCTGCCGCTCTCAGAGGTGAGTCCTCTTTGACTCTGAACCTTGCGAGACGAGCCTCAAAACTTTCGAGCTCACGTCGCTCGCTCATTTATTGCCTTCAGTTTCGTCATACTATTCACCAATCTATCAAAACATAAAATTCCGGGCTCGCTACGCTCGCTCAAATATTCACTTTAACGATCATCCCAGCTTTTACGAACCATAATGTTGAAAGTTTCGAGCACGCTCCGATTGCTCGTCCAATAATTTTATTTCCTTTTATTGTTTTTATTACGATCAGCATCACACATCATCACAGCACCTAAGCCAAAATGTTAAAAATTACCAGCTCGCCCCGCTCGCTCCTTAACTTATTAGCCATCCCAGCTTTAAGATCGCTAGCTTTGCTCGCTCATTCATAGGTTTCAGTTATTTTTCTTACCTTTCACCAACCTCGTTGTGGTCGCTCATTTATTATTTTCCCTAAGTTACTTTTGTAAAGATCACCCTTTGCTGTTAAAACCCAAAATATCTACAATTTCGACCCAAAATGTAAAAAATTTTGAGTTCACTTCCCTCGCTCATTCATAGGTTTCAGATAGTTTTCTTATCATTCACTAGATCGTTAAGGTTACACATTCATTTATTTCCTTAAATTACTATCGTGAGGATCACCCATTGCTGTTAAGACCAAAATATGTTGTAACATATATTTCTCGACTGAGAAATATCAGTCAAGGCATGGCTGTATGATGACTGATTCCCTTTGCCGAAATGTCAATTTTTGGAAAACTAAACGCTGGTGTTGCTGACATAAAACTTATTTCCTGCAGAAATAAATAAACTAATAAATATTTTTATTATGGTTGATTCCATTTAATTCTTTTCTTTTTATATTTTACATTCTATAACTGAAATGTTTATAGAATGGATAATTGGTTTTATCTCAGAATCATCAAATTGGTCTTTGGTCTTTTTATTACAGGTTCCGATGGAGTTGAATCGGAATTACGTCAATTTATATTACATAGATTCGTTTCAGGTTGCCTGTAATCCTTTTATTTGGGTGAAACTTGGCTTTCACCTTAATTTGAATTGTTCGTTTCTAGCGTCACCGTTTGGCTGTATGATTTTTAACCTTTCGCTGAATTTCGATAAAAGTTATAGCTTGACAACCCCAAGCCGTTTTTTTGTTATAGGTTTTATTTGCGAGTAGGTTAGGGCGGAGGCCGAGGAATAAAGCCCGGAGCACGCGGGTTCTCAGTCCTTTTGCCTGACCGAAGCCCCCACAGTTACTGGTGTCTTGTTAAAAATAAATACCTAGTGAATCTCCAGAACCAGTCAGAATAGTGATAGATATTGTGGAAAATATTGTGTCCACGTGTTGTCGGCTACGTCCTGCCCGAAAGGCGGCCACGCACATGCGACTGCGCAGCACATGCTAGCCTGTCACCTTTTTAAACAAACGGGACACTGCGGTAGTTGGTGGTGAGAGTATTCCCACAGAATTTCCCACCCGACGTAGTGTAGGAGGCACGCCTCCTACCGTCCCGCGCCCAGTTGCCTACGCCCGTCGCCAGTGGCCGCGACGCGTAGGAAGCTTTGAGACCCACCTCCAACAGGTAAGCAAGCTTTACTTGGCTATTTCTCCATCCCGCTGTTAAGTGATTGAAGCTGTGCCACGCGTGGCCTAGCATGGCCCCGTCTTGTCGTTATGCCACGTTATGTCGTTGGAGGTTATGCCGCGCGACCTGTCGTGACCGCGTGTTACAGTGCTTTGCTTGTTTTTGCCACCCATCATCATCTGATGTTCGAGGTTATGCCACGCAACCTGGCGTGACCGCGTGCTGCACTGCCTTTGCTAAATCCTGCCACCTTGCATCATCTGGCGTTGGAGGTTATGCCGCTAGCCTGGCATGCCGCACGCTTTTGCTTCTTTACCCCTGTTATTGACAGCCTATTGTCACACCCATTTCCCCCCAAAGCCAGCTGAGAACGAATAGATTGCTCGCTTCCTTTTTATTATTTTCCCCCCTGAATGATTGCAACGGTGTGATCATTTCAGGAGGTGCTTGGTACCAGCCCATAAGTGGGGTTGAGCGGCCGTCTGCTTGGAGCAGTTCTGGCCAGCTGCTCCAGGGGATGCTCCTGCTCGACTTTGGTCAAGACTCCTTGACACGCAGCTGAGTGAATTTAAATATAAGATATCATAGACTCATGTGCGTTATCGATCAAACCCTCTATGTAACCCTTGTATTAATATAATCTGTAATTTGATTATTTATAGCCGCTATAACCTAAGGACATTTTGTGTGTAATTAAACCCGATGCTAATAAAGCAGTTTATTTCAAATTCAAACCCCATATTTCATTCCGAGCCTCTAGGTTAAGCGCTACTTCACCCACTAAAAATATAAACATTACATGAGCAAAAATATAAACATTACATGGCGCCCGAACAGAGTAATTAGAGAGTATACTCACAATTTTGAGTTTTAGCTACATCATTGGAGTCTGATTGATAACGCATATTCACCATTGTTTGATAGATTTAAGTTTAATGTTTATTACTTATTTTTGGTAAATGTTAATATTTTTTACAGTATTAGGTCTACGGACAGTGTACTAAATAATTTGCAAGCATTATTTTAATTAGTACTTGTAATATATAATTGTAGCTCTGCTACATTTAAACAATTTATTTTTGGCTCAATGCCATGGCTAAGTTTTCTGACTGGTTGAGGAGAAATATTTTTTATTTCCATTTGATGCAGTAGTTTTTTTTAGTGTAACTCTTATAAACATTCTTATGTGATGAGTTCACTTTTTAATTATTAATTCCTTCATTCAAGTAAATTATCTACTTTGCTGCATCATACATACATACTTACCTAATAAGTATAACAATTTTAGTCACAGTAAGTGGCTGGAGTCAAATTATTTGAATATTTTAAATGTTATTTATCTAGAATAACATAAGTAACTGACACGGGGGTCAAGGCAAAGGCACTTTTGTTGTAATAAAATTGAATATTTTTCATATCTTGTTTTGTTTACATTAAATTTAGGTTCAGTTTTGTTGCAACAAATTTTATTATTTAAGTTTTATAGTACACCATACATACTATGGATACTATAACTTTAGTAAGTAAGTTCTTACCTACTTAGTTTATTACACTATTTATACATAGTATTTTTATTAATAAGTGTGATGATAAACACAGAACAAATTTTCATATAAGTATTGAAACACTAAGTAACAATGACTTTTAAGAATTTAGTTAGGTATGTACACCTTAATTTTTCTATAGGTCTGTTTTACAAGATACTATGTAACAAGTCACATTGAGTAACTTGATTTGGTTATTTATACCTACTTGTTTTACTGACATGTAGTAACTTATCTCTCATTAACTTTTACTTTATTATTTAAACATACTTGTTACAAGGTATGTAACTATTTGTACTTTTGTTGTATGGAACCCGCTTGAAAATACTTAAAATCTAATATTAAGACTGGCTCCTCGCTAGCCAACTTGGACTCATATTATATTATGTTGACAGTAATACTATACCTACATTTTTTCATATTGTTGGAAGAATATTTTTTAATATGGATTAAATTTCACATTCATTGCAAATTTTTAAAAATTTAAATTTACTTTTCTCTAAAAATTAATTATGATAATTTTGTACTGATCGATCATGCATACCTACTTATAACCTTAAACTTAAAACTTTACTTCTTTCAACTGCTTTTGGGAATAATAGCTGGATTTCTTTTAAAATAATATTTACCTACTACAACTTTAAACTACAGCTTATAGGTGACTGCCCTTGCTTATAATTTTCAGCTGTGCACTTATTTCAGCGTTTTTGGCCTTCACTATCTTCAGCTTTGCTTGAGGGTGCTTTAAATTTTTATTTCAGGGTTTCTCAAATTTTTTTTAGATTCTAACTTTTAGGTTCCAAGTTGTGCGACGTGGTTGCAGTCACACATCTACATCTATATTACAGCTTGCGGTCCAATAAAAGTTTTTATTATTTTTATAGACTATACTTACTGTAAGCAGACACTTACAGATATTTTCATTTTATCCCTATTGTTGCTGCATACCAGCATCTACTTTATAACAGTAGTGTTACACCCTAACATTTACTTGTCTACCTTTTGTTGCTGCACCCCAGCATCTACTTCTCACAGTGATGTTATAACCTAACATTTACTTGTCTACCCTTTTGTTGCTGCACTCCAGCATCTACTTCATAACAGTGATGTTATAACCTAACATCTACTGAAATTTACCCTTTTGTTGCTGCATTCCAGCATCTACTTCATAACAGTGATGTTATAACCTAACATCTACTGATATTTACCCTTTTGTTGCTGTCCCCAGCATCTACCTTTAACAGTAATGTTATAACCTAACATCTACTGATATTTACCCTTTTGTTGCTGCACTCCAGCATCTACTTCATAAGTGATGTTATCACCTAACATCTACTGAAATTTACCATTTTGTTGCTGTCCCCAGCATCTACCTTTAACAGTAATGTTACGGCCTGACATTCACTGAAATTGTATTTTTGCTGTTACCCAGCAATAACCTTCCTGGACTTTTACTTTATTGCTTTACCCAGCACTTTTAACAGTTAGGTTGTACTCCAACCGGCTGAACCTTTATATACTGTGCCATGTGTGCCAGTATACCTATTACACTGTCCCGGCCTCGTTGCCGTGGCAGTAACCCTTATGCTGATGCAGCCATATGACGCTGCACCAGTAACCTATTATATTTACCAGTTATGTTGCACTCCAACATAAACTGAACCTTATTTACTGTGCTGTGCCAGTATACCTATTAAGCTGACCCGGCCCCGTGTGCCGTGGCAGTAACCCTTCATGCTGTTGCAGCCAGTGATGCTGCACCAGTTTATTCTACTCATTACGCTGACCCGGCCCCGTGTGCCGTGGCAGTAACCCTCATGCTGTTGCAGCCAGTGATGCTGCACCAGTTTATTCTACTTATTACGCTGACCCGGCCCCGTGTGCCGTGGCAGTAACCCTCATGCTGTTGCAGCCAGTGATGCTGCACCAGTTTATACTACTTATTACGCTGACCCGGCCCCGTGTGCCGTGGCAGTAACCCCTCAATGCTGTTGCAGCCAACGACGCTGCACCAGTTTACCCTATAAACTGACCCGGCCTCGTGTTGCCGCGGCGGTTTTCCCTGCTCTGTTGCAGCCTGTGACGCTGCATCAGTATACCTTCATGCTGACCCGGCCCCGTGTTGCCGCGGCAGTATTCCCTGCTCTGTGCAGCCTGTAGATGCTGCATCAGATACCCCATGCTGTTCCGGCCCCGTGATGCCGTGCCAGTCATTTATACCTACGCCGTTGCAGCCTGATGTTGACGCTGCACCGGTATACCTTGATACTGTCCGAGCCTATTGACGCTCCGGCCAGTTATGCTACAGTTTATAGTATACGTACTATGCTGTTGCGGCTTAATGTTGCTATATCAACACTCCTCTGACTCGACCGAACCCCTGGACTGCAGAGATTTTAAGATTGTGAACACCTGTCCCGGGAGCTGGATTTTTTTGGTTTGTTTGTCGTAATGAAAAGCATTGTTTGTACTAGTCAGTTGTTTGGTGGCTACACTAGGTTCTTTCTTTTATATTCCAATTTACCTTACTATTTTTCCTGGATTAGGTATGGGATCCACTCCAGTAAAAATAAGCCTTCACTGGTGCGGTTGGTAACACCGAAAATAAGCCATAATGCACTATATTTTTAGCAGAGCGGGCAGTGACTCTGGTGAGCTGGATTGGTGACCTCCTTTTCCTCTGTTATATTTCCCTCATTGTATAGGTTCCGCGTGTATCATGCAGTTTCCAACAGGGTCCACCGAAACCATACATACCTTATGTATCCGTATCATTATTGTTTATTACAGTTTTTTCCAGCAGTCTTCAGATTTTGTTGTTCTGTGTCATAGGTAATAAACAAGCCTACACTAATGCGGATCGTGACATTTAAATAAGCCAACACGTTCCATTCTGAGCGGGCAGTGACTCAGATTCCCCTTGGCCCAGTCCATCTAAACTTGCAGACTACTACTTTATATTTATTACTATTAAATAATATATATTTTATAGCATATATTTTTCAACAGTTATATATTAACATTTCATATTACATAGAATACTTTCAAAATTTTTTGTACTTATAGATATTTTGTAGTCAGCAACCACTACTAGTACACCTTTTAAAATATATATTTTTTTAAATTAATAGAATTAAATGTTAGAACATAATTTAATTTTAAATAGTTAGGCATAGCCTACTTTTCTTTAGTTTAGTTGGACATAACCAACACTTATGCTGTTTAGCCTGTACCTTTACAGTATGGGATATATTATTTTTACTTTATGCCCATTTACTCAGTATATAGGTAACCTTAAACTTTATTTAACCCTTTTAAAGAATGGGATACACTATTTTTACTTTACGCCTTTTACTCTCACAGTATGGGTAATCTTACCTTTATCGGTATCTTTAATAAATAATTCTAGATGTTAGATTAGAATTTTAAATCTATAGTAAGGCCTTTGTTGCTTAATTGGTAATTTAAACCTTATTTATATGGCGCTTTATACAGGTGCTGTATTAGCTTTAGGCTTTGGAATATATGCCTTTTTCTTTAATTTTAAGAACTCCGATTCTTAAGTATTTCTGCTTATTTTTTTTTCAGTTTTAAGCTCGGGGCGAGCTGGAATTTTCCTCTTTCAGCTTGCTTCCGTCGTAAAATTCTCCTGGTTTGGGGGGTGTAACATATATTTCTCGACTGAGAAATATCAGTCAAGGCATGGCTGTATGATGACTGATTCCCTTTGCCGAAATGTCAATTTTTGGAAAACTAAACGCTGGTGTTGCTGACATAAAACTTATTTCCTGCAGAAATAAATAAACTAATAAATATTTTTATTATGGTTGATTCCATTTAATTCTTTTCTTTTTATATTTTACATTCTATAACTGAAATGTTTATAGAATGGATAATTGGTTTTATCTCAGAATCATCAAATTGGTCTTTGGTCTTTTTATTACAGGTTCCGATGGAGTTGAATCGGAATTACGTCAATTTATATTACATAGATTCGTTTCAGGTTGCCTGTAATCCTTTTATTTGGGTGAAACTTGGCTTTCACCTTAATTTGAATTGTTCGTTTCTAGCGTCACCGTTTGGCTGTATGATTTTTAACCTTTCGCTGAATTTCGATAAAAGTTATAGCTTGACAACCCCAAGCCGTTTTTTTGTTATAGGTTTTATTTGCGAGTAGGTTAGGGCGGAGGCCGAGGAATAAAGCCCGGAGCACGCGGGTTCTCAGTCCTTTTGCCTGACCGAAGCCCCCACAGTTACTGGTGTCTTGTTAAAAATAAATACCTAGTGAATCTCCAGAACCAGTCAGAATAGTGATAGATATTGTGGAAAATATTGTGTCCACGTGTTGTCGGCTACGTCCTGCCCGAAAGGCGGCCACGCACATGCGACTGCGCAGCACATGCTAGCCTGTCACCTTTTTAAACAAACGGGACACTGCGGTAGTTGGTGGTGAGAGTATTCCCACAGAATTTCCCACCCGACGTAGTGTAGGAGGCACGCCTCCTACCGTCCCGCGCCCAGTTGCCTACGCCCGTCGCCAGTGGCCGCGACGCGTAGGAAGCTTTGAGACCCACCTCCAACAGGTAAGCAAGCTTTACTTGGCTATTTCTCCATCCCGCTGTTAAGTGATTGAAGCTGTGCCACGCGTGGCCTAGCATGGCCCCGTCTTGTCGTTATGCCACGTTATGTCGTTGGAGGTTATGCCGCGCGACCTGTCGTGACCGCGTGTTACAGTGCTTTGCTTGTTTTTGCCACCCATCATCATCTGATGTTCGAGGTTATGCCACGCAACCTGGCGTGACCGCGTGCTGCACTGCCTTTGCTAAATCCTGCCACCTTGCATCATCTGGCGTTGGAGGTTATGCCGCTAGCCTGGCATGCCGCACGCTTTTGCTTCTTTACCCCTGTTATTGACAGCCTATTGTCACACCCATTTCCCCCCAAAGCCAGCTGAGAACGAATAGATTGCTCGCTTCCTTTTTATTATTTTCCCCCCTGAATGATTGCAACGGTGTGATCATTTCAGGAGGTGCTTGGTACCAGCCCATAAGTGGGGTTGAGCGGCCGTCTGCTTGGAGCAGTTCTGGCCAGCTGCTCCAGGGGATGCTCCTGCTCGACTTTGGTCAAGACTCCTTGACACGCAGCTGAGTGAATTTAAATATAAGATATCATAGACTCATGTGCGTTATCGATCAAACCCTCTATGTAACCCTTGTATTAATATAATCTGTAATTTGATTATTTATAGCCGCTATAACCTAAGGACATTTTGTGTGTAATTAAACCCGATGCTAATAAAGCAGTTTATTTCAAATTCAAACCCCATATTTCATTCCGAGCCTCTAGGTTAAGCGCTACTTCACCCACTAAAAATATAAACATTACATGAGCAAAAATATAAACATTACAATGTAAAATAGCGAATTTAATTATCACCTCAAGCTTTTATTACCCAAAAAATCACAAATTACAAGCTCATTCAATTCAACTGTAAAAAATTTCGAGCTCGCTTCTCCCCCAGGTTTTAAAACCTAACATTTCCGAGCTCGCTCATTCATTTATTGTTCTTCCCCGTAAAAAGGCAGTTTTTTTTTATTCAGGACGCTCGCTCTTTGAGTAGAGAATACCTATAAGTAGAAGATACCTATGATTTCCACTTTTGCCCCCCCCCCCCTTCAACCAAATCCTGGATCCGCGCCTGCCTGAGAAGACCCCTGACCCCACATCGCCGAGTGCGGATTTTCTGTTATACCCAGTAAGTAGGAACTTAAAACTATAAACGAGAGCATAATGTTTTAAAATAATATTTCAACCCAAGTTATTATGTTTTTTAGCCCTTTCTATTATTCGCGTATTAAACGTGTAAGTAGTACCTAGGCGCAAATCTTACGTGGTTTACACAGCTGTTTTAGATTGACGTTGTCGACAAATTACTTAATTGAAAAATATTTAAGTAGATAAGGTTATTAATTCAACTGGCTGTGTAATACGTGAAGCATACCATTACAATGTACCTTCTTACTTATTTGGACCGTTGGAACAATATATCAGTTCGAATATAAACACTGTGTTGGTTGAAGACGCTCCTTTTGTGACAGTCGTAGCAGTATGATGATGCTGGCATATCGAGTGGTTATTGTGGCTTGTTTTGTGGCGTGTGTAAGTTCGTTTGAGTAATTTATTTTTGCCTTCACCAATTATATTTCAATTTAAGTTAAGTAATTTAAATTTTCACGTAGTCTAAGGACGTAATATTGTAATTTCTGTGCATAAAATATAGCTTTGTGTTGTCTGTGTCGTGACGCTGTAAAAAATTATTATTAGTATTTCAATTAGTTTCTTATGGGTTTTGTAACGGATTTCAGGTCAGCTACAGCAATTCAGAAGTGCCTACGACTGAAAGAGGTCAGTAATTATGTTAATCATAGATAGGTGTGAATTTTGTTAACTTTAGTGCCATTCAGTTTCGTACCAAAAATTTTAGATGGTACAGAAATACCTAGGTAAATGATTATTTATTCGTGTTAGGTTAGGTTAAAAAAATTCTAGCTAAAGCCTCTGCTATAAAAACAGCTTGCTAACAAAAATGTTTTTCACAGTAAGTATTACTTGCCTGAAGGTAATAGTTTGTCTAGTTCTGAAGTTGTATTTAAATGGAAATGTTAAGTTATTTTCTACATATTATAACCTTTACTTTTTTACTAATTTGTTTGTCTATAAGCCTAAGCCTAAGCCTGAGGAGTCAGCCTCGATGAGTCCGCTTTATCTATTTTACCTGTCATAATCATAATACAATAAGCTCACTACCAAGGATGAAGAAGACCGAGCGAGGTGGACCAGGAGTAGCAGGAAGGCGGACCCTAAGCCCTTGAGTATCGCGCGTTGGCGTAACCGGGACATAACGCCAAGATGATGATGATAATCACTAATGGACTTATTAAGGTTGATTTAAGATAGGTAATATTGTGAGAAGGAAGATAGGTAACTATAGGACTAGATAATATTGCGTGAATATTTTTTATAACTTTAAACGTTGTGCGATTTACAGATAATACTGAGAAATTAACTGAAAATGCACCGAAGGATTCGAACATTGATAATACTTCTTTAAAAAAATCGATGCTTTCGAGGCTTAAGAATCAAGGAAGTCATGATCATGATGAAAACGAAGAAATAAAACACAAAGAAATGTTTAAAAAGCGTTTACTACAGAAGCTTGAAATTAAGGACAAAACCTCAATCAAACAGGAGCATCAAACATTTAGTACTAATTACCAAGAAGCTAAAAACGAAACTTCTTTTGAAGAGAACAAAAATATAAAATCGGCTTTCGCAAATAATAAAAATAACAGTCCAGAACAAGATAATGTCATTTTACAAAGTAACAGTGAATCAAAAAGTGAAGCTAGTAGTAAATCGGCCTCAAGTGAGTCTACTAGTTTCATCAGTAAATCATACTTAAAAGAAAAATACAAAAATGTGAAGGATAGGCCAAATGTAGTAGGTGTTCCTGGCACACCTTTAAATTCTGATATAATCTCACAAAATAATCAACTAAGGTCTGGAGAAGTTGATGACATTACGAGCAAAAGTAACCCTGACAAAGCAATCAAGATTGAATACGTGAATAGAAAAGATAAACCTAAAACTCCTGGTGCTCCTGGAACACCTTTGAATAAAGATCTAATATTGAAATATAATAATGAAAAAGACACAGAGAACTCCGTGCATTCTGAAAACTCAAAAGATACAGAACCTAAACAATTTCATACTTCACAACCTGACGTTGTAAAATCTATAGAACCACCTCAGCCACAAACATCACAGTTTAATTCAAAACAGCAAGAGACGCATGTTACGAGTACGAATCCTCCAGAAATACAATTAGAAACTCCACAACCTGAAAATCAAGAGCGGATTCAAAATTGTACAGAAACTTCACAACCTGGAAATCAAGAGCCGATGAAAAATTCAGGACAAGATAATGAACCTGTAGAGCCTAGCAATTACCAGATTTCAGAAACAAAAGATGAGAAGGAACCAGAATTAACTAAGCCTTTAAATCAACCTCAAATTTCAGAACCTAATGAAACTAATCCAGTGGAAGTACCCTCAGAAACTCCACAACCTGAAAATCAAAAGCCGATACAAAATCCAGATCAAGTTAATGAACGTGTAGAGCCTGACAATGACCACATTTCAGGAACAGACGATAAGAAAGAAGAAGAATCAACTCCGCCTTTCAATCAAACACAAATTTCAGAACCTAATGAAACTAATCCAGTGGAAGAACCCTCAGAAACTCCACAACCTGGAAATCAAGAGCCCATACACAATCCAGATAAAGATAATGAACCTGTAGAGACTGACAATGACCAGATTTCAGAAACAGGAAATAAGAAGGAACCAGAATCAACTAAGCCTGTAAACCAACCTCAAATTTCTGAACCTAATGAAACTAATTCACGGGAAGTACCTTCAGAAACTGCACAACCTGAAAATCAAGAGCCCATACAAAATCCAGAACAAGATAATGAACCTGTAAAGCCTGACAACGACCAGATTTCAGAAACAGGAAATAAGAAGGAACCAGAATCAACTACGCCTGTAAATCAACCTCAAAATTCAGAATCTAATGAAACTAATTCAGTGGAAGTACCCTCAGAAACTCCACAATCTGGAAATCAAGAGCCGATGCAAAATCCAGGACAAGATAATAAATCTGTAGAGCCTAACAATGACCAGACTTCAGAAGCAGGAAATAAGAAGAAACCAGAGTCAACTAAGCCTGTAAACCAACCTCAAATTTCTGAACCTAATGAAACGAATCCAGCGGAAGTACCCTCAGAAACTCCACAACCTGAAACTCAAGAGCCATTACAAAATCCAGAACAAGATAATGAACCTGTAGAGCCTGTCAATGACCAGATTTCAGAAACAGGAAATAAGAAGGAACCAGAATCAACTAAGCCTGTAAACCAACCTCAAATTTCTGAACCTAATGAAACTAATTCACGGGAAGTACCCTCAGAAACTGCACAACCTGAAAATCAAGAGCCCATACAAAATCCAGAACAAGATAATGAACCTGTAGAGCCTGTCAATGACCAAATTTCAGAAACAAGAAATAAGAAGGAACCAGAATCAACTAAGCCTGTAAACCAACCTCAAATTTCTGAACCTAATGAAACTAATTCACGGGAAGTACCCTCAGAAACTGCACAACCTGAAAATCAAGAGCCCATACAAAATCCAGATCAAGATAATGAACCTGTAGAGACTGACAATGACCAGATTTCAGAAACAAGAAATAAGAAAGAACCAGAATCAACTAAGCCTGTAAACCAACCTCAAATTTCTGAACCTAATGAAACTAATTCACGGGAAGTACCTTCAGAAACTGCACAACCTGAAAATCAAGAGCCCATACAAAATCCAGATCAAGTTAATGAACGTGTAGAGCCTGACAATGACCACATTTCAGGAACAGACGATAAGAAAGAAGAAGAATCAACTCCGCCTTTAAATCAAACACAAATTTCTGAACCTAATGAAACGAATCCAGTGGATGTACCCTCAGAAACTCCACAACCTGAAACTCAAGAGCCATTACAAAATCCAGAACAAGATAATGAACCTGTAGAGCCTGTCAATGACCAGATATCAGAAACAGGAAATAAGAAGGAACCAGAATCAACTAAGCCTGTAAACCAACCTCAAATTTCTGAACCTAATGAAACTAATTCACGGGAAGTACCTTCAGAAACTGCACAACCTGAAAATCAAGAGCCCATACAAAATCCAGAACAAGATAATGAACCTGTAAAGCCTGACAACGACCAGATTTCAGAAACAGGAAATAAGAAGGAACCAGAATCAACTACGCCTGTAAATCAACCTCAAAATTCAGAATCTAATGAAACTAATTCAGTGGAAGTACCCTCAGAAACTCCACAACCTGGAAATCAAGAGCCGATGCAAAATCCAGGACAAGATAATAAATCTGTAGAGCCTAACAATGACCAGACTTCAGAAACAGGAAATAAGAAGGAACCAGAATCAACTAAGCCTGTAAACCAACCTCAAATTTCTGAACCTAATGAAACGAATCCAGTGGATGTACCCTCAGAAACTCCACAACCTGAAACTCAAGAGCCATTACAAAATCCAGAACAAGATAATGAACCTGTAAAGCCTGACAACGACCAGATTTCAGAAACAAGAAATAACAAGGAACCAGAATCAACTACGCCTGTAAATCAACCTCAAAATTCAGAATCTAATGAAACTAATTTAGTGGAAGTACCCTCAGAAACTCCACAACCTGGAAATCAAGAGCCGATGCAAAATCCAGGACAAGATAATAAATCTGTAGAGCCTAACAATGACCAGACTTCAGAAACAGGAAATAAGAAGGAACCAGAATCAACTAAGCCTGTAAACCAACCTCAAATTTCTGAACCTAATGACACTAATTCACGGGAAGTACCTTCAGAAACTGCACAACCTGAAAATCAAGAGCCCATACAAAATCCAGATCAAGATAATGAACCTGTAAAGCCTGACAACGACCAGATTTCAGAAACAAGAAATAAGAAGGAACCAGAATCAACTACGCCTGTAAATCAACCTCAAAATTCAGAATCTAATGAAACTAATTTAGTGGAAGTACCCTCAGAAACTCCACAACCTGGAAATCAAGAGCCGATGCAAAATCCAGGACAAGATTATAAATCTGTGGAGCCTAACAATGACCAGACTTCAGAAACAGGAAATAAGAAGGAACCAGAATCAACTAAGCCTGTAAACCAACCTCAAATTTCTGAACCTAATGAAACGAATCCAGTGGATGTACCCTCAGAAACTCCACAACCTGAAACTCAAGAGCCATTACAAAATCCAGAACAAGATAATGAACCTGTAAAGCCTGACAACGACCAGATTTCAGAAACAAGAAATAACAAGGAACCAGAATCAACTACGCCTGTATATCAACCTCAAAATTCAGAATCTAATGAAACTAATTTAGTGGAAGTACCCTCAGAAACTCCACAACCTGGAAATCAAGAGCCGATGCAAAATCCAGGACAAGATTATAAATCTGTAGAGCCTAACAATGACCAGACTTCAGAAACAGGAAATAAGAAGGAACCAGAATCAACTAAGCCTGTAAACCAACCTCAAATTTCTGAACCTAATGAAACGAATCCAGTGGATGTACCCTCAGAAACTCCACAACCTGAAACTCAAGAGCCATTACAAAATCCAGAACAAGATAATGAACCTGTAAAGCCTGACAACGACCAGATTTCAGAAACAAGAAATAACAAGGAACCAGAATCAACTACGCCTGTAAATCAACCTCAAAATTCAGAATCTAATGAAACTAATTCAGTGGAAGTACCCTCAGAAACTCCACAACCTGGAAATCAAGAGCCGATGCAAAATCCAGGACAAGATAATAAATCTGTAGAGCCTAACAATGACCAGACTTCAGAAACAGGAAATAAGAAGGAACCAGAATCAACTAAGCCTGTAAACCAACCTCAAATTTCTGAACCTAATGAAACGAATCCAGTGGATGTACCCTCAGAAACTCCACAACCTGAAACTCAAGAGCCATTACAAAATCCAGAACAAGATAATGAACCTGTAAAGCCTGACAACGACCAGATTTCAGAAACAAGAAATAACAAGGAACCAGAATCAACTACGCCTGTAAATCAACCTCAAAATTCAGAATCTAATGAAACTAATTTAGTGGAAGTACCCTCAGAAACTCCACAACCTGGAAATCAAGAGCCGGTGCAAAATCCAGGACAAGATAATAAATCTGTAGAGCCTAACAATGACCAGACTTCAGAAACAGGAAATAAGAAGGAACCAGAATCAACTAAGCCTGTAAACCAACCTCAAATTTCTGAACCTAATGACACTAATTCACGGGAAGTACCTTCAGAAACTGCACAACCTGAAAATCAAGAGCCCATACAAAATCCAGATCAAGATAATGAACCTGTAAAGCCTGACAACGACCAGATTTCAGAAACAAGAAATAACAAGGAACCAGAATCAACTACGCCTGTAAATCAACCTCAAAATTCAGAATCTAATGAAACTAATTTAGTGGAAGTACCCTCAGAAACTCCACAACCTGGAAATCAAGAGCCGATGCAAAATCCAGGACAAGATTATAAATCTGTAGAGCCTAACAATGACCAGACTTCAGAAACAGGAAATAAGAAGGAACCAGAATCAACTAAGCCTGTAAACCAACCTCAAATTTCTGAACCTAATGAAACGAATCCAGTGGATGTACCCTCAGAAACTCCACAACCTGAAACTCAAGAGCCATTACAAAATCCAGAACAAGATAATGAACCTGTAAAGCCTGACAACGACCAGATTTCAGAAACAAGAAATAACAAGGAACCAGAATCAACTACGCCTGTAAATCAACCTCAAAATTCAGAATCTAATGAAACTAATTTAGTGGAAGTACCCTCAGAAACTCCACAACCTGGAAATCAAGAGCCGATGCAAAATCCAGGACAAGATTATAAATCTGTAGAGCCTAACAATGACCAGACTTCAGAAACAGGAAATAAGAAGGAACCAGAATCAACTAAGCCTGTAAACCAACCTCAAATTTCTGAACCTAATGAAACGAATCCAGTGGATGTACCCTCAGAAACTCCACAACCTGAAACTCAAGAGCCATTACAAAATCCAGAACAAGATAATGAACCTGTAAAGCCTGACAACGACCAGATTTCAGAAACAAGAAATAACAAGGAACCAGAATCAACTACGCCTGTAAATCAACCTCAAAATTCAGAATCTAATGAAACTAATTCAGTGGAAGTACCCTCAGAAACTCCACAACCTGGAAATCAAGAGCCGATGCAAAATCCAGGACAAGATAATAAATCTGTAGGGCCTAACAATGACCAGACTTCAGAAACAGGAAATAAGAAGGAACCAGAATCAACTAAGCCTGTAAACCAACCTCAAATTTCTGAACCTAATGACACTAATTCACGGGAAGTACCTTCAGAAACTGCACAACCTGAAAATCAAGAGCCCATACAAAATCCAGATCAAGATAATGAACCTGTAAAGCCTGACAACGACCAGATTTCAGAAACAAGAAATAAGAAGGAACCAGAATCAACTACGCCTGTAAATCAACCTCAAAATTCAGAATCTAATGAAACTAATTTAGTGGAAGTACCCTCAGAAACTCCACAACCTGGAAATCAAGAGCCGATGCAAAATCCAGGACAAGATTATAAATCTGTAGAGCCTAACAATGACCAGACTTCAGAAACAGGAAATAAGAAGGAACCAGAATCAACTAAGCCTGTAAACCAACCTCAAATTTCTGAACCTAATGAAACGAATCCAGTGGATGTACCCTCAGAAACTCCACAACCTGAAACTCAAGAGCCATTACAAAATCCAGAACAAGATAATGAACCTGTAAAGCCTGACAACGACCAGATTTCAGAAACAAGAAATAACAAGGAACCAGAATCAACTACGCCTGTAAATCAACCTCAAAATTCAGAATCTAATGAAACTAATTTAGTGGAAGTACCCTCAGAAACTCCACAACCTGGAAATCAAGAGCCGATGCAAAATCCAGGACAAGATTATAAATCTGTAGAGCCTAACAATGACCAGACTTCAGAAACAGGAAATAAGAAGGAACCAGAATCAACTAAGCCTGTAAACCAACCTCAAATTTCTGAACCTAATGACACTAATTCACGGGAAGTACCTTCAGAAACTGCACAACCTGAAAATCAAGAGCCCATACAAAATCCAGATCAAGATAATGAACCTGTAAAGCCTGACAACGACCAGATTTCAGAAACAGGAAATAAGAAGGAACCAGAATCAACTACGCCTGTAAATCAACCTCAAAATTCAGAATCTAATGAAACTAATTCAGTGGAAGTACCCTCAGAAACTCCACAACCTGGAAATCAAGAGCCGATGCAAAATCCAGGACAAGATAATAAATCTGTAGAGCCTAACAATGACCAGACTTCAGAAACAGGAAATAAGAAGGAACCAGAGTCAACTAAGCCTGTAAACCAACCTCAAATTTCTGAACCTAATGAAACGAATCCAGTGGAAGTACCCTCAGAAACTCCACAACCTGAAACTCAAGAGCCATTACAAAATCCAGAACAAGATAATGAACCTGTAGAGCCTGACAATGACCAGATTTCAGAAACAGGAAATAAGAAGGAACCAGAGTCAACTAAGCCTGTAAACCAACCTCAAATTTCTGAACCTAATGAAACGAATCCAGTGGAAGTACCCTCAGAAACTCCACAACCTGAAACTCAAGAGCCATTACAAAATCCAGAACAAGATAATGAACCTGTAGAGGCTGACAATGACCAGATTTCAGAAACAAGAAATAAAAAGGAACTAGAATCAACTAAGCCTGTTAATCAACCTAAAATCTCTGAACTTAATGAAACTAATCCAGTGGAAGTACCCTCAGAAACTCCACAACCTGGAAATCAAGAGCCGATGCAAAATCCAGGACAAGATAATGAATCTGTAGAGCCTAACAATGACCAGATTTCAGGAACAGACGATACAAAGCAAGAAGAATCAACTCAGCCTTTAAATCAAACACAAATTTCAGAACCTAATGAAACTAATCCAGTGGAAGTACCCTCAGAAACTCCACAACCTGGAAATGAAGAGCCGACGCAAAATCCAGGAGGAGATAATGAACCTGTAGAGCCTTACAGTCACCAGATTTCAGGAACAGACGATAAGAAGGAACAAGAATCAACTCAGCATTTAAATCAACCTCAAATTTCAGAACCTAATGAAACTAATCCAGTGGAAGTACCCTCAGAAACTCCACAACCTGGAAATCAAGAGCCGATGCAAAATCCAGAACAAGATAATAAAACTGTAGAGCCTAACAATGACCAGATTTTAGGAACAGAAGATAAGAAGGAACAAGAATCAGAATATAAAACGGAAGATGAGGATTCAGTACAGCGAAAGACGCCTGCTGAATTTAAACAAATTAACCAAGTTGTAGAATCTGAAGGAACTAATCCTACGAATGCAGCACCAACTCAATCTGCGACTAAGAACTCAGAAGAAAGAAAAGGGCGATACGACCTAACTAAAACGCGACCAGGTAAGTTATATACCCAAATTAGGTAACCTAGATCCAAATATACATAGTTTAGGTTATATAATATTTGCATATAACTCTCTTTAAATGCGTCTTTATATCGTACGTGAATTATGTTCACGTGAGTGGTCTTTAGCATCTACTAAGACCCAAATTTGTACATCTAGGCGGAACGTACTAAATGTCTCACAACTCCTGTCGATCAAATTAACTAGGAAGTCAAAGCTGTAGAAGGATTTTTAATGATAATAATAATTGATTTCTTTAATCTCTTCGTTTTAATAAGCTTCTTAATAAATTAGCGTCCACTTTCTCGTAAAGTGTTTATCATATTTCGTTTTCAATTTTCAGGAAAAACGACGCAAGTGTTGGCAACTAGCCTGCACTTAACGACCTACATAGCACAAGACCGGAAGCTGAATAACCTCTGCTATTGTGCCTGTGACAGCAACAGCAAACCTATCTTTATCAGTGTCGACTCTATGAAGCTACCGGGATATTCCGAAAGATTATAATTAGTTTTAATTTTAATATTTATTTGTTTAGAGACATTATCCGTAGATATTGTTGTCTAGCACTCAACTCACTAGAAAAATATCGGTATCTTCATCTTACTGAGATGAGTAGGTTATGAAATGTCAGGAATAAAATATGAGATAGTATATATTTTTTATGAAGAATTTAGTTTATTTATTTATGTACCTAGTAAATGTATTATACATTTTGTTAATGGGTAAAGAAACAGGCAAGCGTGCAACTTGATGGAAAGTGGTCACTGCCGCTCAAACCTACCTCTAGATACCTTCTACTTACATAATTAACATATTCAAAGTGGCTGATAGACGTGCGAGTAAGTACGCGTACTTGTGGCTCGACGACCTTGCTCGCTCGTGTTTCAGCCTAAGTACGCGTACTATAAAACCGCCGAGAAAATTCGCCGGCGATCCAACATGTTTGATTTTTGCTCGTAGCTCGTGGCTCGCAGCTTCGGCTCGCTCGTCTGTCAGCGCCGCGAGCCCCGCGCCGCCATTTTTTTTGTGATGTATCTCGTGAAGTTGTGTTTGTGCATGAAATTAGTTTAAGTTTAATTTACTTTATGGTTTTCTGTTGCGAAAGTGACTGATTTTCGAAGCTATTGGCTTGAATTATTTACTGAATTCATAAAAATCGAGATGGATAAGTTCGTGAACTTAAAAACCGCGTACTTTTAGCTCGTACGTCTGTCGCTTATGTCGAGCCGAGTAAATTCGCGAACTTAAAAACCGCGTACTTTAAGTTCGTTCGTGTATCATCTACTTTAGCGTTAATGTCCCGGTTGTGATCTCGCGTGCGAGGGCTCGGGGTCCGCCTTAACCGTACATAACTCAGAAAAGAGTCATTGGTACATGGCGACACTGGGTTTCTTTCTAACCCGGGACACGAGTGTTTTTATATATTACTTATATACCCTAAGACCCGTGATTTATGAGCAGTTTTCTAATAGATATTTAAAGCATTACTCACTACTCGCTAGATAGCGACAATTTTATTAATTGATAATCGCTTGAAATAGGTTCTTAGCAACGAGGATATAGACACTGGGTATGTTGTATTGGATAACATTGTATTTAACAATAGTTTTCAACAATTTAAGTGGTCTATCCATATAAGCTCAAAGAAAATGACGCGCGCATTGTTTTGAACGTTCGACATGCTGCTCAAGCTACCAAAGTCCTGACGATTTTTTTAAAACATCAGTGTAATTTTTAAAATCTCTTAATAAAATTTAAATCAAACCATTTAAAAGACGGTTTAATATCGTGCACAGTTATGTGAAAGCGCAAAGTATGGAAATACCCTTTCAACGGTAAGTAAACAATCGTGGTCGTGGCTATCGGGAATCAATTTTAGAAATTGTGACAAAAATATGCATCGTAATAGTGTGAATTTGAAATAATTGAAATGCTTTACCTTAAAACAACATGCCATTAAAGATAGATCTAAAATTATTGGCAAATTGAGCAATATTTCGGTGATCGAAAATATTTTGATGCTAACAGGGTCGGATTTAGTATAATTGTATAAAATTTTAATACTTGCTCAAATACGTAAATAGAGGTCCTCAATTTTATATGTATAAATTAGGGTTTCATACCAAAAATGTACCTAAATGACATTTTTAATGATCTGACATTATCTGGAAAATACTTAACTAATTAATCGCGTATTTACGTTTATTTACATTTATTTGTTTTTCTAGGTTTCCTAAAGACCAGACATGGCTATGTCTGGATTGCAAATTGGAAGTGTGCGTTGTAAACATTTTGAAGAACAAGATAATATGTAAGATGATAATAAGATGCAAGTCCCTTCAGTCCTGGTGTATCATCATTATATGATACACCAGGACTGAAGGATATGAATTTTTACTGAAAATAAAGAATATGCTGCCTGTGTATATTAATGTACCTATCCATTTCATTTTTTTTATGATTATGTCCTCTAGAGGGCATCATATTCAATTTATTGTGAAGTCACATAGGCCAACCTGTGGATAGTGAAGATACTTCTAACGATAAGCAAGTAGTTACCTACTTAGTTTAGAAGTTATGAGACAACAAATAAACATTTATACCGGTCAAAATCCTCAAAACCCTCCTTCATGCAAAAACAAGCACTGCCGATTCACGGTATGTAGAATCGAAAGATCAAAAAGACGGTAGTAGGTATCAGGGTGTGGGTTTGTATCACTAGACACCTAAGCTGCCTTGTTTCGTCCCTGCATTTGCATTAGTGTGTGTGTTTCAGAGATGTGTGACATTTTGTCTCGAATTGAATTTCGGTATGTTCTCTCTGCCACTGTAGATAATTTTTTTTTCTATGACATATCCTAACATTTTTTACTATGGCGTCAAACCTGTAGGTACGTAAACCAACAGCGTTATTTCACTCATATTTTCATAACTAAATTCACATTCGATAATCCCTCTTTTCGTTAGTTTTTTTTTCCTCCATGCTCGCTGATTTCGTCTTTTTTATTGGATGGCCTTAATCCGATGAGGTACTTCGTAAGCTTCTAATCTAAATTAAAACAAAAGACATCCCGCCGGTGCAGTCCACTCTCCTGAATCCTTCATTTATAAAAGCTAAATACCAGAAAACATTTTCCGGTCAGCAATGAGATGATTGCGTTATATTGTTGTGTGTCACCGAATGTCAACCGAAGTAAATTCGCGAACTTTAAAATCACGATTTTTAAGCTGCGTCAATCACTCACCTAAGAGATAAGAGAGAGCCAAAATAGGAATAAATAATTCATGAGCTCATAAGCTCAGACCAACTCATAAGCTTAAGTGAGAGTTAATATTCGTAACTGCGAGAGCAGCCACCTATAGCGACCCGAACACGTCCTGATTGTCGTAGACTAGAGTTAGATAATCACAACACTGCCGACTCTGTATCCTTCGTTGCCTTGGCTATAGATTATGTCGTCTTGCTGCGCATTTTTAGTGTAATTCATATACTGGAGCTAGAGTTGGCCTTTAGAACAGTATCATAGCTTTTAAAACTGTAGTGTAACAAGTCTTCTAATAGTTTTCGGGCGCGTTTGTACTTTTAGTACATCAACGGTAAAGCGGGTACAAAATTCCTTCTAACCTGCTTTGCCAGAATTACTCCGAAGGGCTATTTAGACTTGATGCGCTGTAGCTAGTTGTATTTGCGATGGTAGTTATTTATTTGTGCTTTGTATTGAATCGACGAGCAGCAATTGTAACGTTGTATTTCATTAGTCGAATTTTTTGGAAACAAAAGCTACAGTGTTTTACAACGTATGTATCACTGGGCGTACAGCACTAGATTTTAGGGTCCATATAAAAAAATTATACTACACAACTAAGATAATTTATCAATACCACAGCAGCAGCTGGCATCCCTAAAACACTTGTAACCCGGACAAATAAAAAGTAACATAAAATGCCGGACTGAAGCTTGACTTAACTTATTCCCAATTTGGTCGAATAGCGATTGTTGCGACCTACAAAAAAATCTCATATTCCGACAAGGACAACCAATAATGTCTTCGTCCTTTTCATTCTAAGCAGTTATTGTATGTTGTGATCTCGTTCTTGCATGGTATTATTATTAGCTTGTCATCTCTATGCATGTTATACTCCCTCTACGGGAACACCCCTCATTGCAAGCGGTAACGTTTTTTGGCTTGGAGTAAACTATTTTTACGTCTACAAATATTTTTTGTACGTTCACAACGTGCAAAAAATTGTTCAACTTTATTGTCTACCTCTTCAGAGGAAAATTTTATATAAATATAAATAAAAAAGAAGAGTATGTATGTATGAATTTTATTCTCCTTGCCTAGCCTTTCAAGATAAATATAGTCTGTGCCAAGCTAGAGACGTAAGCATTTTGTATCGATAATATGTTTCGACAAGAAAATGAGCCATTTCGAAATGAAGGGCTTTCATTTTTTTAGATTAAGTTATGGCCACCGGGTCAGATCATATTGTGGCACTGTTCTTCGAAAGAATCCTACATATATAAAAAAATATATTTTATTTTAGGTATTATTGTAGATAAATACAATTTAAATAAAAAAGGAGGAGGAGTTTTCCAATAGGTATCTAAAGCATTCTTAACCACTCACTAGATGGCGGCCCAACAATTTTGGTAATTGATAATCGCTTGAAATAGGTTCTTAGCAAAGGGGGTATAAAAACTGAGTACGTTGTATTGGATTATATTGTGTTTATCAATAGTTTTCAACTATTTTACAGGTTGTAATAAAATGGCACATTGTGCCTATTCATAAAAATATGTCTTTGTACATTTCGTTCAACCTTTAAAAGTTATGTTTATATAAATAAACATTTTATTTTTAGGTTTAGTATTAAATGGCTGCATGATATGATATCACTGCCAAACTCGTACAGATTTAAAAAAAATTACCAGAATTGTAGGATCGCCATCTATTGCTTTTTGAAACCAACTGACAATACCTACTAGTTAAGTCCAGCACGAGTTAACTCGAGTTAGTAAATCGAGTTGACATATACTGAGATCATCTCTAGTATGCCAATAAGATACATCATACGTCAAATGCGCGTCAAATTGTCGATGTTTACTAATTTTTGTTGACAAAATTCCGATAAATTATGGTTCTATTTTATATTTTCAACATTGATTAGGGCTTTAATTCGATCAGAGATTGTGTTTTTGTTGTTACCGAAATGTCTTCGAGCTCCGTCGAAGACATTCCTGATCAATGCCAGGTAAGTTTATTCTTGTTTCGCCCTATTTCTTTGTTTTGTTGCTCATACGAGGCGTGCATCCGACCTTGGGATCTCGTGGAAATACGCGTCACTCGCTTATTATGATGTTCAGGGCAACAACTACCTTAATTACGCCATAATGTTTGGAAATAAAATAGGATCACAAAAGGCTACTGTGTGTAACTTGGTACCTAACAAAATACACAAGCATATCGGATTCATTTAAACATCGTACATAGATAGGCTCTTGATATCTATGCTACTATGATAAAGTGTTGATTAAAATAAACTATAGTAAGGATTAGATTTCGGAATGGTAGAGAAGAAAGTCCAAAGTGATTGTACATTTACAGATGAGAGAACTGTTTTGTTTGTTTATCTTATTTTCTCTTAACGAGGGGAAGTTCCCTAAGATTAAACTATGAATGAGGACATGTTTGCATTCCGCAAATGAGTTTTCAACTTGTAATTAGACAGACACAAGTAACTCAGAATACTTGATTATTCCCAACTGAGTGATATTGTGCAACAGTGCTTGTGGTTTATTTTTGCTATGGTTTGTACTTTTTTTAATGTTTTGTGTTTTATAATATATATATCTCAGCCTTTTTGTTGATTTTTGCTATCCACTTTGGTGTCTTATACATCCACTTTGTTTTAAATACTTATATATACAAATGTGGTAAATTATCCTACTAGGAGTTACAGGAATTTTAACAGGAAAACTGAAGTAAATATTATTTATTGTGTTATTTGAAAGGTGATGTCCAGTTTTGTACGTATGTTATTTTATGAGTTCGATAGTCAGTATTACAAAGACAATTCACTATATTAACTAAGTATTATTTTATTTATCCAAAGCTAAGATGACCACCATTTGTAAGTAACATTTAAGGTAAATTCAATATTTACTGGCTCTTGAGTGGTGGTATGGACTTCTCCTTATCTTAGATGTCAATCTCTAATTGTTTGATAAACACTGTTATCAGTCAATAGTTTGTATTTATCACAATTTTACTAGTAACTGTAAACAATGAGGATAATTTTAAAAATCTATGAGTAAGGCATTATTACAATGTACAATAGATCTATCCAAATTGGTTGAAAAGTAAAGGATGCAGAATGAGCTCCCAGCTACAGTGTTTCCTTTTTATTGTGACATGGGATTGCTTAAGAGGTATATTAGAGGTCGCTTCAGAGGCGAGCAATGCATTGGTAACTCCCCCGGTGTTGCTGATGTCTATAGGCAGCGAAGACCACTTTCCATCAGGTGGCCCGCTTGCCTGTTTGTCTGCCGTATAATAAAAACAGGAGGCATAAGCTATTAAAAATTATTGTCTGTCCCTTTCTTGCACAATGAAGATAATAATTTAATTATCTTCCCTCCAAACTTCACTTCAAAGCAGTTGATTCAATTATATCAAGCACAAGTGCGATCCTGCATGGAGTACTGCTGCCACCTCTGGGATGGGTCAGCCAAATATCAACTGGCGGCTTTGGATTCGGTGGAAAAACGTGCAAGGAAGATAATTTGTGACCCGCGGTTGATTGAAGCTAGGCTGCAAAGCCTCGAACATCGGCGTATTGTTGCGCGTCTGTCGGTCTTCTGCAGATTACATTTCGGAGAGTGTGCGAAGCAGCTGTACGACCTCATTCCGCCAACCCCTTTCCGCCATCGGGAGACGCGATCCGGGCGAGCGTTTCATCATTATGTCGTGGATCTTCCAGCTATCGGCACGAACCGCTTTGTCTCGACCTTTATAATGCGTAAGGCTAAGTAATGGAACGCGTTGCCTGCGAGTGTGTTCCCTGATTTAATCTGGATGCCTTCAAGGGTTAATAGGCTGTTCCAAGACGCGCATGCTTCGGCCGCATCGTCACTTACCAACAGGTGAGATGGCGGTCAAATGCCTGTCTTGTCAAATATAAAAGAAAAAAAATAAGGAATCTCGGTCTAATTAAGAATTATAAACATCGTATATCAATATATGCATAGCTGATATGAAAGTTTGAAATATACCCTGCATTAGAACATAGCCAATGTTAGAGATGTGAAACAACAATGGTACAAATTTTTGATGGTTTCGCTATTACTGCCCAAATTAAAATAAATACCGAGCCTTATCGGGGAACATGAAACTTAAACTGTGTCATTCAGCCTGCATACACTGGGGCTGGTGCCCGGGGCGCTAACAAAATTACTTTTCCCATCTGCTTCATCAGCCACTGTCAAAGATAGGAGCGACCCATCACATTGGATCCTAACTTTTTTTTATTGAAGACTGTAATGGTATTAAATGGTAAATTAATAGTACATATTGGTAGTACGGATACGAATAATTAATTTTTTTTTTATATCACATGGCAAACAAGCTCACCGCCTGCCTGATGGTAATCAGTCACCACAGCCTATGGACATTTGCAAAACCAGGGGCATCACCCTAGATCCCCAAAGACACCCTAAATCTAGAGAACATAACTTTTAACCATACTTGTTTCGCAGGACCTGTTCACCCAAGACGGAGTACTGCTCACCGCGTGCCATGGCCGCCAGATCCTGGATCCGAACTCAATTGGCATGCTGTGCTTGGTGCAGAATCCTGACAGCAGCAAATGCATTGAGTGGCGGCCCAACGACCTGATCACAGTGGACTCTGACACACAGGAACAAGAGTGGGCAATGGTCAACACTATTGGTGGGTTTCTAATTAAATTATTCAGTCTTATAAATAGACTTTTTATAACATTTTATACGAATTAACAGTCCTCAGGCTATAAGCAGTTGTTTTCAACGATAGCCTGGCATGTTAGACTATCCCTTAGTGTTGGGTTGCCTTCATTAGCTACATAAGATAGGTCATATGTTATTCTATTAGTGCAGCCTCTTCGGGCGTCTTATTTTAGGTGGTTCTGTCTACTTTTGGGCTAGTTTGTTTTGGTGAGTTCTGATTCTTTTCCAGTAGCTCCTTGTAGGATTATTTATTTCCTCACGCACTGTGGCAACACCCAAATACTCATGTACATCTTCCATTCTGGTAAACCAAGGGGCCAAACCAAGTACCTATTACAGTATTTGATGTTTTTGCAGTTACACACAAGTGGCCTCAAGATAATACAATGGACTGAATAAATTATTTTTGTCTTCTGTCTTTTTTTGAAGACATTTAGTAGTAGTTTTGTTGTTTCTTTAAGGTATGCATCCAATATATATATTAAACGAAGGTTGTGAGGTCGGAAGGGATTTTATTTTTTACCCGACTGCGACAGAAGCAGGGTTATGTTGTTTGAGCGTATGTGGGTAGGTATGTGTGTACTGGCACAGGCCGACTCAATGGATTTTTACGTATGAGGTGTTAGATTCGTCTTGATCGTTTGAGTGACACTGGGTACGTTAACGTAAAAAATGGCCGACTTTTGGGTTCCCTAATGTGACTTACGAAAACGTTTTTCCTTTAAAACCAACCGAATGGGATATCAAAATAGAGGTCTTCAAATGGCGATTTAAAAAATACATATATGTAAATCTTCTACACCTAAAAGAATTTTTTACTCGTAAATTTTTATTTAATTGGGGTTTTTTTGTTTTTTTTTGCTTTTTCAAGTAAGTTAATCGTTTTTATAAAAATCAATTTGTTTGCGTTCTGATTAATTTATTGATGTAGGTGTCCTGCGTGGTTCTGAGCAGCTCGCATCGATTCCTTACCTGCCAATTGCAGTATACCTAAACCTATTTCCCAGATCGTTCCATTCCAAGATGATCACATTCGGCATTTAGTGAGCTCCGGTGTGGACAGCACGCGTCACAGCGTATAGGCAGCGACAGCGTATTTGAGCGGTGGTTTGGTCCTTGAACTATGCACTCACTCGCAACATACGGGAAGTTGCGAATGCATTGCCTTTGATATAAGAATAGACTCGTTTCTTGAAGGTTTCAATGGCGTAATGGTATGAAAACACCACTGCCAAAAGCACGTTCCATAGCGTGGTCATACGAGGCTTTTGTAGTAATTTCAATATCACTTATCTTATCACTTGAGCACTCGCCGTAACAGTTCACTGACAGGAGAGCTCCATTAACGTGATGACAGTTTATGCTACTTAGTGACACACGAGCAGACAGTTCACCTGATGGCAAGTGGCAATTATCGCCCATAACATCTACAATTCATTTAGGTTGCAGGCAATAAAAATGCAGAACCGCAGATGCGTTGTCACTTTGAGGACTAGGATGAAATGCCTCAGCCTGTAATTTCGCTGGCTACATCCTTCAAAACGGAATACAACAATGCAAGCATTGTTGCTTGGCGGCAGAAGTAGATAAGGCGGTCGTACTCATCCAGGCGGACTCCTCAGCTCGACACGAGTCCTACCATCTGATGAAAGTCCTGATAAAAATCGCAGGTACTAGCTGGATGCGAATTCCAGATATCACGGGACCGGGCTTTGTAGTGAGCTTTTGCGGAACCGAAGCCCAGCAGTGGGCGTCTTTCGTCTGATACTATAAAAATGATAATAAATGTGGGCGAAGCTCAAATCCAGCAACAGACTGCAACAGTCTCTTGATACAGTATAAAAGGAGCTAACATTGCTATGCGCATCTATACAGACGCTAGCTCATCATATACTGGTTTTATGCTGTAGATTTTACGTAGCTGAGAAACTAACCCTGCCTCTACGCCCTCAGGCCGACGCCACAGAACCTTCAGCGGCAACCTTACAGCTGATTACGTGAACGCCCGCGGTCGCATCGTCAAAATCCCACTGGACGACCTGAAAACCTTCCGCACGTCAAGGAACAGTCAGCTGTTGCAGCTCAGCTGTAACACGCAGGGCGTGTGGCAAACCAGCTTCTTCTTCCAGCATGGCAACGCAGAAATCTTCGTCGGCAACCTGAAGACTTACCTGAAAACTGCCAAACATCGACATGACAGGTTCGTGGATTGATCGGTAATATAAATAAATTTGTCAATTCACACAGCGCCATTTAGCCCCAAAGTAAACAAAGCTTGTATTATGGGTGCCAGAAAACATTATATATGTTTTTTAAATACATACTTTTTACATACATATAACACACTCAGACCCGTAACAGAAATTATAATACATCATTTCAATTTCTGCCCGTACAAATACCATGTACCATCCAATCTGATCACGTTCCCCTGGTAGCAGGGTCACGGAGGTCAGATGGCAGTCGCTCCACTGTAATTACGTGATCGGCCAAATTCAGGATCATGGTCATAGGCGGACCCCGGGCCCTCGTGCGCGAGAGCATCGGGAATTTACGCCAAACTGATTATTATTATATTATCCTTCTGCGTGGCAGATAGGATTCGACGACCTGAGCGGTTCAGCTGGTTAACATGCCGGTCTGCCACAAAAGAGATCCCGGGATCTGGGTGTATATATACAGGGTGTTACATAATATATGTATGAAGGCGTGAACTGGATGGAGTGCTAAACGTATTAAAACTATGGGTACAATTATTTATGTCATACGAGGAAAAGTTGTACTTATCGTTTTCATACGTTTAGCACTCCATCCAGTTCACGGCTTCATACATATGTTATAAAACACCCTGTATAATAAGTATGTATTTAAAAAGTATATAGGTAGTTCATCACTTATGTAGCACCCATAACTTGTGTTATGCTTACTTTGGGGCTGTGTGAATTGTCCAAGCATATTTATTTTAATACTTTAAATTTCTCTCGTCATTCTTTCATTTGTTATTCAAACAAATGAGTATTTAGTGATTTATTATGATTTATGCTCTTAGTGCATATATTCAATGGTGCGCAAAATGGGTTTCTATAGGTAAATTATTTATAATAAAGCAGTTAAAACGAAAAAAGCACAAGTCCCCGCTAGATGGCGTTGTTATGTGATTTCATTATTTTTCTTTTCCATTGCTTTGTTCTATATTATTAACATGTAGAAATATATTTCGCTCACAATTTACTAACGGCCAATTGCCTAAACTTACATAAAAAACATAAAACAGTTGCAGGTGTGTCGATCAGACGTTGCATAAAATTTGTATGGAAATCTTACTTAAAGTTCATTTGCAGGAACACATTCGTGGTGGTGAAGCCAAACATAGAGTCCCAAGTTCTGAACCGTTCATTCGCCGAGCTGGATATCTTCTCGGAGAACACCACCGATGTTGTGTGGAACCTGGTGTCGAACCTAAAACAACGGCCTTATGAAACCACTATGGAAGCGTTCTCGAAGATTACTAATATAGGTTAGTACGTTCAGACGAATTTTTTAATGTTAATCTGTAGGCTTATTGCGTAACTCTGTTGCCAACAATTCTGATTTCAATGATTGAAATCAGAATTGTTGCGCTTGATGGAAAGTGATCACCGCTGCCTATGGACATTAGCAATAGGGGACTCACCAATGCCTTCACCAACCTCTAAAACTCCGAGAAGCGTTGCTCTGACATCGAACAGGCGAAGTACGAAGGCCATTTGCCTATTTCTGGGCTAGGCACGTCCACTGCCAAAGCTACCGTTCCCAAAGCACTGGAGACCTTACTATCATACTCATTATCACTGGTACATTCAAAAAATGCTTAACAAAATTTGAATGTGTCGACCAACAAAATTATGATAGCAACGAGAGTTTTCGCAATTCCAAAATCCACGAGATGGCGCCACTGCCACGTGAGGTCTGCTGTCAAAATACTTTGTAGTCTTTTCTACATTTTTTTTCTAGTGATTCTCTTATTAATTTCTTTAGGATTCACTTCTTTTAAGTGTTATTTTTATTTAAGTCCTATCCTATTTCTATTACATGCGTCACTTATAGGCGAATACAGCACTGGCAATGGTAATAAAATTATTCTTTAGTACTTTTCACCATATTTAAGTATGATAATTATAATATTTAGTGCAAATTATAATACACACATCCACTACGCTAAAAATGTATTGCATTAACTAAATGTCTATATTTCAATTTGAGTAATAAGTAAATTGGCCGTGTGGTGTCCGGCAGAGTAGAATAGCACCAACCCCTTACACTCATGGGTGTCGTACGAGGCGACTAATGTTTCGAGGCAAAAGATCAAGAGTCTCCGTAGTCTGGAAAATGCGCAGCAGCACTTTCCATTGTTATATTTAAACACTGCGATCTCCAACCCGCCTGCCAAGCGTGGAGATTATGGCGATAACCTCCCCTTTCGTGGGAGAGGCCCTTAGTCCTGCAGTGGACTGTTACGGGCTGTGATGAGAATAAGTAAATTTAATTTGTAATATACGCCATGCCGCCTTATATTGCGAAAGATACTCGTAGCGTAATGTATCATTCTTATTTTGCAACAGATTTAATGTTTGTCCACATTCTTAAACCATAATGTTCGTTTAGGTTTCTGTAAGCTTCTAGTTATTTCTTACTTCCTAGGCATAGTAGTCATCCATCAATTATATAATCTTGAGCTAAATAAATAGTCACATATGGTTATCCATACATAGTAAAAAAAGCGCTTTCTGCGCCTGTTTGTCTCTTCTGTATGTACTTCCGCTAACTCCTGCAAAACCACGCAACGGATTTTGAGGCGGTTTTCACCATCAGTCAGATAATTTCTTCCGAAAGATTTATATGTATAATACATGTATATTAAAGTAATGAAAGGCCCGTGCAAAGCCGGGGCGGGCCGCTAGTTAAGTAGCATCACGTTGGTGGAGTAATGTCAACACAGTGGTCAACATCGGTCACGGTCTGCCACGCAAGAGATCCCGGGTGCTATTCCCCGCCGGGCAGAAATTGAAATGATAATTTTACTTTCTGTTACGGGTCTGGGTGGTCTATGTATAATAAGTATGTATTTAAAAGTATATAAGTAGTTTATCAGTTGTCTAGCACCCATAACACAAGCTTTGCTTACTTTGGTGCTAGATGGCGCTGTGTGAATTTGTCCACGATTATTATTCTTTATTATTATTATTAATGACCATTTACCATCAGAGAGAGTTTATCCATGTGCCCAAGGCAGAAAAATACAAGACTTGTAAGAAGTAGGCGGGCTACAGCCCACTGTAGTCCGCCTTCTTTACTTTACATACAGATCCCAGTCTGCAATAAACGAAAGTAAGTTCTTACTGCGTAAGCAGGACGGGCCCTGCTGTTAAGTCAAAATCAAAATTTCATTATTGCTTTGGACATTAAATATCTTTTTCGGCCGAACAATGTCCGACAATGCCAAGCAGAGCCAGACCGCGCCCGACATAATATATAGGTAGTAGGTACCTATATTAGACTTAAGAAAATGCGACGACGACGAAGCGTGCCAATTGATAGCCGATTCAAAATTCAAAATTCAAAAATTCTTTATTGATTAGGACATTACATATCTCTTTCAATCGTCAAAAAGGAGAGGGGTAGGAAAGTAGAAAGGAAACACACAGTGACACGCTGCCCGCCCTATGGCCGTAGATAAACGTATCCCTCGCCAACCACGACCGAACCGTGCTCGACAATGCCAGGCAGAGCCGGAACGCTATATTATATTATATAGGTATGTCTAGTATAATTAAGAAAAACCACCTAAAACTACAGCAAGAGTAAGCCAGTCCACCAAGGCAGCATTCCCCATATTACGTATCACATACCACATTCACGCCCGTTTTCCATAGGGGTAGAGTAGACAGAGGCTATCGAGTGCCACAATCTGCGATCATGACACCTCTCTCTTTCATTTCATGCGTTTAGAGCGGTTGAGCGTACTACCCTGACCTCCCCTTTTTGGGTAACCAGCGTTAGAGGGTGTGTAGTATGTCTCTAAAAAAATGCTCAGACAATTCACACAGTGCCACTAGCCCCAAAGTAGGCAAAGCTATGGGTGCTAGACAATGATGAACTACTTACTAACTTTTAATTACTTACTTATTACACATATAACACCCAGACCCGTAACAGAAAACACTATTCACAATTCAATTTCTGCCCTTTAATTATTATTTATTTGTGTTGCTCGATATGCTGCCGTCTGTAACAGCTACAGAATCGATCATAACGACATTCTCTTGCAGTGTACTATGGGAACGAAGCGCACAACGGCAAACGGGACGTTTCGGAGGAGGTAGCTGATCTCCTCACGAAGAGTATGAACGAATTGGAGCAAGCCACCGCTGTGACCAAGAGCGAGGAATACGAGGTCATCAGTGTGAAGCCCACTTTGCCTCCGAGGCCTAGTATACCCAGGTACTGTGATACCATACGTTTTTTATGTTATACGATAGCGGATTTTAGCGATTTTTGCGAAGCCATGACCTTTTTGCGTTACTGCATGCGGCTTAAGTTAGTAATTAGATAGTAGTCCGTCGTTAGAAATAAATTTCTTCTTTTAAGTTGTTACTTATAAGTTGTATGGAGTGCCAAATTTTTTTTTCTATTCTCTCTTTTTATTTTTTATCTGATTAGTCAGGAGTTATCACGAAGGTCAGATGGCAGTCGCTCCACTGTAGTTACCTTATCGGCCAAATCCTGGATCATGGTCAAGGCGGACCCTGGGTCCTCGCGCGCGAGAGCACAACCGCGATATTGACGAATTCTTATCCTATCCACTCATACTCGTAGGTAGATAAAAAGTTATTTCGATAACTAACGTACATGGAAATTGATTACTAATTTAGGTTACTGATTTAGATTGATATTACACAAATAAATGATAACAATTTACAAACTACGGCACTCAGTTACATAGTGCTATATAAAAGTTAACAAATATAGATAAAAAACTAGGTGAGCGTAGACCCAATCAACTCCCTTGTACAAAATACAGTCGCGTTCCGCTTCTGTCTGTCTGTATGAAAATCCGCAAGCGATTTTGATTTGATTTTCACTATCATTTAAATCTTCTGTAAGGTTTATATGTAGGTTCATGTATATTCTACGCAGTGACTAACGAGTTGACAGCCCACCTGATGGTAAACGGTAACTGTCACCCATAACATATACGATTCATGCATTTAGGTTGCAGGCAACAAAAATGCAGAGCCACAGGTGCGTTGTCACTGTGAGGACTCAGATTGAATGCCTCATGCCTGTAATTGCGCTGGCTACCTTATCCTTCAAACCAGAACACAAGAATATTGCATTATTGCTTGGCGGCAGAAATAGATAATGCGGTGGTACTCACCCATACGGACTCCTCAGGCTTGACAGAGTCTTCTTCCTCAGTCTTCACTCTTGACAGAGTGGTCGTGATTTCATGACGATGCGTCTTCTCTGGATAACGCAGCCCTCGCGATGCGGTCTACAGCGTGACGGGAACGTTGGACTATGGTATTTTGTGTGACAGCCTTTATTAAGTCTGTCCAACGCGTAGGCGATCGACCGACAGAGTTTTACCATCTGATAACCTTTTATATTATGATCAAGAATCCCCGAGAACGCCCGCGCAAAGTCGAGGGGTCGCTAGTGTATGATCTGTCCAGACAGACTTGTCTTATTTAGTGAACAAACAATACCTAAAATCACGACTTGTCTTCTGCCGACGAAGAATGTGAATTTCAAAAAGTACTGTTGCAAATTATCCATTCAAATGCGTAATTTCCATAACCAAATTTTAATAAAACAAGATAGTCTGGACCGTCGTAGCCGTATGGTATCCGGCAGAGTAGAATAGCACCAACCCCTTACACTCGTTGGTGTCGAACAAGGCGACTAATGTTTTCTAGGCAGTCTCTGTAGGCTGGAAAATGGGCAGCAGCGTTTTCCTTTTTTATATTTACAACACTTTGATCTCAAACCCGCTTGCCAAGCGTGGAGATTTTCGCAATAACCTCCCCTCTTATGGCAGAGGCCCTAAGTCCTGCAGTGGACTATTACGAGCTGTGATGATGAAGATTTTATGATTCATAATGTAATTTGTTGCAGAGGCGCCCCGCTGTGCGCTGATAAGTGGTTGGGGCTGCAGGACACGGAGGGCCGCGTGCACGAGGTGGACGGCGTCAGACAACTCATTTTCAGAGGGGTGAGTCCGACATATAAATTAAAATTACTTTATTTCATTCAATGTAATAATGTCAATTAAATGATACAATTTTAAAATAATGTTGATAAACCAACAGTATCTGTTTATTATATCTTTTATTTATACCTAAATAAATCATAACATAATTAAAGAGACATAATCAGTGGCGTGCCTAGGGGTTCAGAGTAAGGCAAGCCGAGAGATGAAGTTTTGTGTAGTTTTTACGGTTATTAAAAATAAATCCATCCCCTTACCACATTACTGATCAATCCGCACTTATCACTCTTCAGTTTTATACCAGCAATATAACTTGTGAGAGAGACAACCAACAATTCAATGAGTTTGGACACCGATCTATGAAATTGTCTTATAAGCGATTTACTAATCTGAGAAATAGGTATAATAAGAATACATATAAGGAAATAATTTGTTATTTTCTGAGAAATGATTAAAAACTACCTTTCCCATGAAAATCAAAACTTGTGCACATTTTAAACCATCACAAGGGACTTTACTTCGTCTATTGTTGATCAATCTAATTAAATCACTTTTACTACGAAACACAACACAAACACAACAAAAAGCTAATTACTTATCCACCCAAACGGCTCAAACAAAACAATAGTGAAGTTGGTACGTATTACAGCATTCAACAAACGTACCTACTGCGCATGCGCGAAATTGCCATTTTAAAAGATCCGTATACAACTTCATACGCATGCAGGGCTTAAAGTCTCGTACAATTTACAATATAAACAAACGTATAGTTATATCTCATTATAGGACAGTTTTCATATGTAAGAAAGAGACATACCGGCCGGAATCAAAGCCCGCTTACAAGCCAGCGCGTGCGAGCGAGATGACTGACCGAGTTTCAATTTCCTCAACTTGCGTGTGCGTTCGGATCATGTTTCGTAACCTAGGCGCACGATGGCGCTGCTGTGCGGCGCGGCAGTTTGAAAAGCATTAGGAGCGCGAACTTTAAATAGTTCGCGCTCACATTATCTTTGATTTTTATCGATAATTATTTTTATAAGGCAAGCCGGCTTTTGGGCTTGTATGACAGTAACGCCACTGGACATAATGTCAAGTGAACTAAAAATTAAATCAATGAAAATTGAAAATGAAAATAAAATTGACATATAAAATTATCATAGATTTGTAATAAACTAAAAATGTTACCTAATACGTAAGTTTTATAAGGCCTGCCGTACAAACAGAACAAACAAAATCTCTGACGATACCCTCAAACTCATCGAAGAAAGACGCGGAATGACTCTGCAATCCCCTGATGATGTCTCTCAATTTAGGCGACTTAATCGACAGATCTCCAAGTCTCTGACTCGCGACATACGCCGCTTCAATACTACCAATATTGAGGCGGCGATCGAGCGGAACAAAGGCTCTAAAGTCTTTGCGAGAGATCTGTCGATTGGACAGGGCCAGTTGACGAGACTGAAAACGGATGACGGCAGAGTTGTTTCGACCAAGTCCGAGGTTTTGAGGGAAGTCGAGAGGTTCTATGGACAGTTATACACGACAACACGGGCACCTGTTACCAGTATGGCAAAAGACCCCAGAGCCAAGTTGACCCGACACTACACCGAAGATATCCCGGACATCAGCCTGTACGAGATTAGTATGGCTCTCAAACAGCTTAAGAACAACAAGGCGCCGGGTGATGATGGAATTACGGCTGAGCTTCTGAAAGCTGGTGGCAAACCTGTGCTTAAGACCCTTCAGAAGCTGTTCAATTCCGTCATCCTCGAGGGCAAAACGCCGGAAGCATAGCACAGAAGCATAGTGATATTGTTCTTCAAGAAAGGTGATAAGGCTCTTTTGAAGAACTTCAGACCAATATCGCTACTAACCCATGTCTATAAACTGTTTTCGAGAGTCATTACGAATCGTCTCGCACGCAGGTTTGATGACTTCCAGCCTCCCGAACAAGCCGGATTCCGAAAAGGTTTTAGTACCATAGACCACATACATACGCTGCGGCAGGTTGTACAGAAGACCGAAGAGTATAACCGGCCATTATGCTTGGCGTTTGTGGACTATGAGAAAGCCTTCGATTCGATCGAAACTTGGGCGGTGCTCCAGTCTCTACAGCGGTGCCAAATTGACTATCGATATATCGAAGCATTGAAGTGTTTGTACAAAAACGCCACTATGTCAGTTCGTCTCCAGGACAAGACCACAGAACCTATTCAGCTGCAGCGAGGTGTTAGACAAGGTGATGTCTTTTCTCCGAAGTTGTTTACCGCTGCACTGGAGGATATCTTTAGGCTTCTAGACTGGGACGGACTTGGCATCGATATTAACGGCGAGTACCTCACGCACCTCAGATTTGCTGACGATATCGTAGTCATGGCTGAAACCCTGGAAGACTTGGGCAAAATGCTCGATGACCTCTGTAGTGCCTCTCAACAAGTAGGTCTTAAAATGAACATGGACAAGACGAAAATTATGTCAAATGTCCATGTTGTGCCTACTCCAGTGACAGTTGGAGGCACTCCACTTGAAGTTGTTGACGACTATACATACCTAGGACAAATAGTCCGGCTAGGTAGGTCCAATTTCGAGAAAGAGGTCAATCGACGAATCCAACTCGGTTGGGCAGCGTTCGGGAAGCTACGCCACATATTTTCGTCCAAATTACCGCAGTGTCTCAAGACGAAGGTCTTTGACCAATGTGTGTTGCCAGTGATGACTTACGGAGCTGAAACGTGGCCACTCACTATGGGCCTTATAAGAAAGCTCACTGTTACCCAAAGGGCAATGGAAAGAGCTATGCTCGGAGTTTCTTTGCGCGATCGAGTCAGAAATGAGGAGATCCGCAAGCGAACCAAGGTCACCGACATAGCTCTAAGGATTGCCAGACTGAAGTGGCAGTGGGCAGGGCACATAGCTCGAAGAACAGATGGCCGATGGGGCAGTAAAGTTCTCGAGTGGCGACCACGTACCGGTAGACGCAGCGTGGGTAGGCCTCCTACAAGGTGGACCGACGACCTGGTAAGGATCGCAGGTACCAGCTGGATGCGGAAAGCACAGGACCGGTCTTTGTGGAGATCTCTGGGGGAGGCCTATGCCCAACAGTGGGCGTCTTCTGGCTGATATGATGATGATGATGATGTTACCTAATACTAAGGATATCACAGTGAGGATTTTCGAGATTTCAAAATCCACCACTGATTAGCAAGGTCCGTTGTCAAAACTCTACTGGGGGGCTAAAAAGGCCACAGCATTTCATACTATGATTAGAACAAAATAGAATAATCATTCATTCACAGCTGAGGCTGCGACGAATAGATTTGTCACAAACTTAACTACAGCATCACTGTTGACATTGACATGACAATTCAAAATGGCGCCACTTGGTTCCAATTTTGGCCACCGGATTGTGGCCTAGGTATTACACCGTGCTATAAAAGCTTGTCATGAAAAATGTGATTTCATTTGAGAACTCCATCTCGTCCCGTGGGTGTCGTAAGAGGCGACTAAGGGACAAATCCGAAAGATGGGCAGCAGCATCTTTCTGGGTAGATTCACATCAACTGCACTGCGATCTCCAACCCGCCTGCCAAGCGTGGAGATTATGGCAATGATCTCCCCTTTCGTGGGAGAGGCCCGAAGTGCTGCAGTGGATTGTTATGGGCTGTGATGTGATGATGATTTGAGAACTTATTGTTGTTTATTATCTCCCCAGGGCGTAGACCCAGCGATCAGACAGTCTGTCTGGAAGTACCTGCTGGACTACTACCCGTGGGATATGACGCATGCAGACTTGGCGGTGTTGCATAAAAAGCGTGCGGATGAATATTTCACAATGAAGCTGCAATGGCGCAGCATGACTGAGGGGCAGGAGGCCAGGTAAATAAATAAATAAATAAATAAAAAATATTTATTACACCTATCTCACACATGGCACAGCACATTTGGTCACACTACAGCATACAAGAAACAATGAGTAAGGAAAAACAGCAAGGTAAACAGGTTTATATTCCTTCTACATGTTTTTGAGCGAATTTGAAAGAAAGAAAAGACATTTATTACACATAGCACACCACGACACTAATAGTTACAGGTACAGACGAAGGAAACAATTTCACAAGAGAACAAGGGAATTTGGTGCTATTTCCCGACTAGCATGACATCCCTATACAGCCAATGGCAACGGTTTCTCGATTCCAGAGGGCGCTACTGAGGCCCGAGGTCTGATGTCAAAATGAAGCCGTGTCATTGGTTAGAATAGATCCATCATGTTACAGCAGTTGTTCTGTCCAATAGCACGGCAGTATTTTGACAGTTATTATGATACTGAAATCGCGTAAACAGGATTCTGCAATCATTTTTTAATGTGTGTATAAAATTGGTTCAATAGGTAAAAACTTTGGGAAATATTTGAGTATTTATGTAGACTACGTCGGAGGTTTTAGACAAATTTCGGTTAGGTTTTTATTATGACGACCTGAGTGGTTCAATGTTCAACATGCCGGTCTGCCACGCAAGAGGTCCCGGGTCCGATTCCCGGCCGGGCAGAAATTGAAATGATGCATTTTAATTTCTGTTATGGGTCTGGGTGTTCTATGTATAATAAGTATGTATTTAAAAAAAAGTATGTAAGTAGTATATCAGTTATCTAGCACCCATAGTACAAGCTTTGCTTAGTTTGGGGCTAGATGGCGCTGTGTGAATTAGTCCACGAATATTTATTTATTATGAGGTTTTGGTTATATTTAAGCTGTGATCGAGTCATATACGATTACTAAAGTCGTGCAATATTGTTGTAAACGTAACTCATAATTTTCTTTCTTGTAATTTTGTGTGCAATAAAGAGTATATCTATCTATCTATCTATCATGTTGTCTCATTTCAGTTTCTCAGACTACAGAGACAGGAAGAGTTTAGTGGAAAAGGACGTGAATAGGACAGACCGGACGTTGCCGTTTTTTGCCGGGGACAATAATCCCAATTTGGTGAGAAATTTTTTGGATTTTCTTTTAGAGCTCGTCTAGTCTAAGATGACGCGCCCCACTACTTAGTTAGTTGATTTCGATGTGTGAGTGCAAATATTGATAACGACACTTCATCTGTGTGGGACCCAATGAACGACGCGTGTTCATACGTTTGAATCTCACCGGCAACTGAATGACCAATTACAACGGCATTTGTATATGTATTGCGTCCATATTTTAAACTTGCTTGTGTGCGGTAATGCGATAGTGGGGCGCGGCATTTTAGATTAGACGAGCTCTACCTGTTGAGGCAAGTATAATACTCGATATTTCAATTTTCAATTGGCCTTACCTTAAACCTTAGCAACTTTAGACTTACTCCATCCATGCTCTAGATGTGCATAATCAAGTTGCACCCAGAGAGTTCTCAGGGGGAGATCCAATTCAAGGTCCCCCAAATTATCTCGATTGTACGTAAATTGCCCATGTGTTCGCAAAATCCATTCACGAATATCCATTTCCTGCGGGCCACCTCCACCCAAAACATTTTTCAAAGAATTAAATCACTATTTGTACACTAGTTCCACTTTATTATACAAATTTTATGAAATCGCAATCGGTTTCCAATTACCCATCTTCAGGCAATGATTTTATATTTTTAATTAATCAAAAAGTAATTTACTTCATAATAATGGAGTTCCATCATGAAGTGACAACACAAAGTGTTAAATATTCAAACCAAAATTATTTTGTTGAAATTGTTTCTCCGTTATTTTGTCCTTTGTTCCTGCCTAGTCTATCTAGCTAATAATAATAAAAAAAAACAGGTAACCCTCCAAGACATCCTAATGACGTACGTGATGTACAACTTCGACCTCGGCTACGTGCAGGGAATGAGTGACATTCTCGCGCCACTTCTGCTGTTAATGAGAGACGAAGTGGACGCCTTCTGGTGCTTCGTGGGGTTCATGGATAAGATTGTGAGTGGAATGCATACAGCTTCTTTTTTAGCATATTCAAAATTGGTAAGTCTCGAGTGTAGTTGCTTCGAGTGTAGTACCGGAAAACGCGGCGTGGGTAGGCCTCCCACTAGGTGGCCCGACGACCTGGTAAAGATCGCAGCTACCAGATCTCTGTGGGAGACCAATGCCCAGCAGTGGGCGTCTTTCGGCTGATATGATGATAAATTAAACACCACCCACCACCAGTATAAAATAATTCCATAGTTTGAGCCATATTCCACAAACCGGAGACGATCTAAGTGTAAACCAAGTGGGTTGGGTCTTCTGTATTTTTCCACCTAACCTACTCCTAATTTTTCTGTCTTTTCCCTGTATGTTTCAAATTATTGTAATGTTCTTGTCGTGTGACTAAATGATTTATATTTCTTTTTTCTTGAATTTTTTCGTATACCACACAGGTGGCAAACAAGTACACGTCCCGCCTGACGGTAAGCAGTCACCGCAGCCTATGGACGTTTGCAATACCAAATTTGCAAACCTTGTCATCCCTTTCTTGAAGAAGTTCATATTGTACTCCATACAGATAGGCAGACATTTGGACTCGAAAGTATAATCAAAGCCGCAACATTTACAAAGAAAAAGATTCAGAGATAAACTAAGGATGTATTTAAAAAAAAAAATATTTAAGTAGTATATCAGTTATCTAGCACCCATAGTACAAGCTTTGCTTAGTTTGGGGGTAGATGGCGCTGTGTGAATTTGTCCACGAATATTTATTTATTTATTTATTAATATGCCCAGGGTCACGTATGAGCGTGCCCTGCACGCAGAACGCAACTTGGTTGTTGTACCCTAGATTTCTATTTCAATCCCCCTTTCCAGGCCTTAAACTTCGACATAGACCAAGCAGGCATGAAGAACCAACTCCTACAATTACAACAACTTCTAGCCTTCGCTTCCCCAGCCTTAGCAAGACACCTGGCCGCGAAGGACTCGGGGAACATGTACTTCTGTTTCCGTTGGCTTCTGGTCTGGTTCAAGAGGGAGTTCTTGCACCGGGATATCATGAGGTAAGGCTTTTTGAGAGGGATGTTGTGTGTTTGACGTGTAGACGGCTCTGTGCATGTGACAAAGTAAAAATAAAATGCTTTTTAAGGGGGATGTTATATGTTCGACGTTTAGACTGCTCTGTGTATATGACAAAGTAAAAAAAACTTACTTTTTAAGGGGGATGTTATTTGTTCGACGTTTAGACGGCTCTGTGTCTGTGACAATGTGAAAAAAACTTACTTTTTAAGAGGGATGTTATATTTTCGACGTTAAGACGGCTCTGTGAATGTGACAAAGTAAAAAAACTTACTTTTTAAGGGGGATGTTATATGTTCGATGTGTAGACGGCTCTGTGAATGTGATAAAGTAAAAAAACTAACTTTTTAAGAGGGATGTTATATGTTTGACGTGTTTTTCTGTCTGTCCTGTGTATATATGTTTTTATATTGTACAAGATAGGCATTTGACCGCCATTTTACCTGTTGGTAAGTGACGATGCGGCCGAAGATGGAACAGCCTATTCACTCTAGCCTTGAAGGCGTCTACATTATATTGATGAGGGAACACACTCGCAGGCAACGCATTCCACTCCTGTATGTGTATGTGACAATGTGAAAAAAAGGGATGTTGTATGTTTGACGTTGGTATCTGTGGCTCTGTGTGTGTGTCAAGTTTTTTTTTGCCAGAAAAGACATAAACATTATGTCCCTTTTATGTCTTTATAGTCTACCCAATGAGGCAAGCAAATAGTTCAATATTTGTTGTTATACAATGTCATTACATATACATAAGATTAACGAATTTTTTATAATTATGTTAAATATTATCAATCCGAAATTGTGTATGCGTGGAGATGTCAGTGTCAAATCGATCATATGAATCACAAAAGTAACAATTTCAATAATTGAAATCAGAGTTTTGCTGACAACAGAATTATGTAATTAGCTTACAAGTTGTACTCTCGCGCACGAGGGCCCGGGGTCCGCCTTGACCTTGATCCAGGAAGTCACAGATCAGGTAATTACAGTGGAGCGAATGCCATCTGACCCCCGTGACCCTGTTAACAAGGGAATCTGACTAGATTGGATCATGGTTACACATCCAGTCGCCTGAATATGCAGGTTTCATCACGATGATTTCCCTCACCGCAAGAGCATCGGTTAGTGTTCAACTATGTACAGTTGAGTCTAATGTACAGTCGAGAAAACTGATTGTTTAGCAGTCTAGGTGTCTTCTTAATTTGTTCGCATTATGACATTAATGTTAAACCACACGTCAGGAAATAGTAATACGACCAATTTATGACTTATGATAAATAAAATATGTTTGGGAAATTCACACAGCACCATCTAGCTCCAAAGTAAGCAAAGCTTGTGTCATGGGTGCCGTAAAACTGATAAACAACCTAGACATTTTTAAAATATATACTTATCACACATACAACACCCAGACCTGAAACAGAAACTAAATTTGCCGGAAATCGAACCCGGGACTTATGTCAACTTGCTTAACAATCAGTTTCCTTGACTGTACATAACTCAGAAAAGAATCTTTTGTACTTGGCGGTAGAGCTCGTCTAATCTAAAATGACGCGCCCCACTATCGCATTAACGCACACAAGCAAGTTTAAAATATGGACGCAATACATATACAAATGCCGTTGTAATTGGTCATTCAGTTGCCGGTGAGATTCAAACGTAGGAGCTCGCGTCGATCGATTGGAGCAGTCGACGCTCCCACACAGATGAAGTGTCGTTAATAATATTTGCACTCACACATCGAAATCAACTAACTAAGTAGTGGGGCGCGTCATTTTAGACTAGACGAGCTCTACTGGGATTCGAAGCCGCTACCTCGGGGTACGAGTCGGACCCAACCATCACGCCACCGACGCTGCCTGGTCTACAGAATATATAATTGTTTGATGTTGTAATTCTTTTTAATTGCTCTCTGGTTGACTGGTAGAAAAAACTACGTTGCTTCAAGTCCGCCTTTATACTGTAATATGCACGATGTTTTAAATTAAAAAATGAACCTACCCGCAGACTATGGGAAGTCCTCTGGACCCGGCTGCCATGCGATAACTTCCATCTACTGGTGTGCGTGGCCATATTGGACGCGGAAAAGGATTTCCTGATCGCAAACGACTACGGCTTCACGGAGATCCTCAAGGTGATGACTTAATTACGTTTTCCTAATCTATACTAATATTATAAAGAGGAAAGGTTTGATTTTTTGTTTGTTTGTATTGAATAGGCTTCGAAACTACTAGACCGATTTCAAAAATTCTTTCACTGTTGGGCTACTATCCGTGGGTGACATAGGCTATATACCCGTGTACCCGTAGTGGTACCCGTGCGAAGCCGGGGCGGCTGCTAGTCCATAATAATAATATAATGCCACATGGCCGTGTGGTGTCCGGCAGAGTAGAATAGCACCAACGCCTTACACTCGTGGGTGTCGTACAAGGCGACTAATGTTACCGAGGCATGGATCTGGAGTCTCTGTAAACTGGAGCAGCGTCTTCCATTGTTAAATTTATAATACTGCGATCTCCAACCCGCCTGTCAGGCGTGGAGATGATGGCAATAACCTCCCCTTTCGTGGGAGAGGCCCTAAGTCCTGCAGTGGACTGTTATGGGCTGTGGTGAGTTAAGGAAATATTTGAGTATGTAAAAACTTGGTTGGGCGTTCTTTGACGTTATTCAGTTTCCTCTTAACACTACCGTCTAAGCCATCCATTTCATCCACAGCACGTCAACGACCTATCAATGTCATTGAACGTTGACAAGATCCTGAGTTCGGCGGAAGGGATCTACCACCAAATAGTGTCGGCTCCCCACCTCACAGACCAGATACGGGTCATAATCGGCCTGCCACCTGTCGGGCCGACACCTTCGGCGGAAGGGGCCGAAGCCGACAGCGAGGCCGAAGACACCCGAACACAAACCGAGCGAAACGGTACGAAAGAAGAGACCCAGTCTGGGTCGGATATGGAAGAAGTTATGTATCAAATAGGGTTGGACATGAATTTTTGAACGGTGCATTTTTTTTTGTGATTAATATTTGGAAAGGTGTGCTCTGATGCTAACTGCGTAGGTAGCTCTTTTCGTAGGCTGAGAGTAAATAAAACTAAAATGGTGTAGACACTTTTATATACACTGCAGAGCAAAAACATATAAACTTATATAAACGACGATATTGCACTTCCCCTGCTAACTTCCAGTGTTTCCTTTGGACTATGACATGGGATCGTTCAAGAGGTATATTAGAGGTCTCTTCAGAGGCGGGCAACGCATTGGTGACTCCCCTGAGGTTGCTCATGTCCATAGGCGGCGGTGACCACTGTATTTCAATTCAATTCAAATATTTATTGCAGTAAATGTGATAAGTATGTGGGTACAACATGATATTACAGAGTATTTAGAGAAGTGTCAAGAGAGTGTCATAAACAATAACAAAAATAAATTATTCAAATACAATTATATGTCAAAGAAAATTAATTGAATACCCATGTCAAACTTATAGAATAATTATTAAGTCAAATATTTCAGAAATGTCAAAACAATATGTCAAAATACATTGAAATTAGTCAAAAATATTAAATGATTTAAATTACTTTCTCAAAGTAAATATGGTTTATTGTGTAAAATAGAACTCGTTTTAGAATACATTTTGTCCCATGAAGCTATATTTACTAGTTTATGAAATATCGTCGTTTATGTATGACCTAGTTGTTTTCGCTGGTCAGTGTATACCTATGTAGAAACTGCGGCGAAAAGTAAAGGTTCCATCTAAGTTTCGACCTGAAATATCGATCGTAGTGCCTTCGATTTTAGTTCCCTGGGGCTGTAGTTAGATGGCGCTTTACGTAATGTGTTTAGATTGTTTTTTTTCAATGGCATAGCTTTGTGTTTCATGCAATACAGCCATGAAATGTTCTTCATGGCATATTTCTCACCTTTCACTTGTATTTTGTCACAACTGCCTTTAATTTTGTAGTAAGCATAATTTACCTTTTCCACTATTTTTTTTCGGCAGGAACGCATTGTTAAAGCATTTATGTCTTCAAAAACTTCTTCATTTTTTTTACATTTGGCAATCTTTTTTAAATTATTACCTCGGCAGCGAATTTTATTAAAAAGCAGCATAATAATGAAAATCCTCTCATGTCCTATTCGTTCATTCTAAAATTGTATTTCTCAAGTTTCAGGACTTTACAGAGTCTGAACGGAAACTAAACCGTCATTCACACAGAGGGCGCTAAATTACTGTAAATTACAGCACGAATACAAACCAGAATGTTAGTTCGAATAAGCACCACGCTACTCTCCTTCCGCACAGAATCTAGGAGCTTTTTTTGGTCTGTTTGGCTGTATACGTGCATTTATGTATAGTTCATTCAATAGTACATACTCCACGCCAAGTCCATACGGATTTTCTTGTTTTTTTTGTCATAATATCAGAATTTCTAGAATGGCATGGTTCGTGCATGAATGACGTACATCTCACAATGGTGTGTATTATATGTATTGTATATATATGTATTATGTAGATACAACTGCACTTCATTAAAAAATCGCATACAATTTGGTCATGTTGTATTGAGACCCCTGTGGGTCTGTAGATTCATTACATTACTCGAATATGATTTGAATAATGTTTTAGTATTTATACCAAATTTTTTTTACAAGAATATACTTATGTATGACATAAACGCAAAATTTTTATTCAAAAAATATTTTATTTATTTATGTTGTTTTCAGCCTTCACTAAAATTATGTTTTTGTTAATAAAATTGTTTGCAATGACACCAATTTTTTTATGTTGCAAATAGACCTCCAGAAGCATTTAAGTGTCTATTCTTTTGCCTTCAGTTTGCAGTTTTAAAATGCTTTTTTTTCTATTGCAGGATACAGTCGAATATAACGGATTAGAAATAACTGTAGTGACAAAAACAGTGTTGGCATTGCTCATGTAGAGGCATCGAAAATAGCGGATATCTTATGAGGTACCTATTGTACCATTGGACTATCACGAATCAAAATAGGCATGATGACTGATTTTTTATTGTTTATCTAGCGACGGCTTCGCACAGGTAGTAAATCTTACAAATTATACACCTCAACCTTCCTCATGAAACACTCTGTCTATTGGTGAAAACCGTGTGAAAATCCGTGCAGTAATTTTTGAGTTTATCGCAGACAGACAGACGGACGTGGCGTGGGATTTTGTTTTATAATATGTAGTGATGTAGTGGTTTGATAGCGTTTTACATAACGAATAGAAAAGTAAAATTAGTAATTGAATATCTTCAAATATAAGCAAGGTACAAATATTTGAAATTCCTAATGAGACAGCGGGAGATTAAAACCGTGACGTCATAGTTTAGTATCGCTATTGAAAATACACATAAACTCCATTTGTTAAGAAGGAGACAGGCAACAATTTAATGATCTTAAAAGTCCTATGTTTTTCATTCAACTGACAGAACAGGCATTACCTGAAGATTAATTCGAAACCGGTTGCAATTTAATAAAATTTGTATAATAATGAACTAGTGTACAAAAGGTGATTTAATTCATAATATAATGGAATTCCATCACGAAGTCACAACACAAAGTGTTAAACGATTGAATTTGGTTTTCTGTTTCTGTTATAGTTTTAAATTATTTTCATATATTTTGTTCATAAATATAACCTATTTAATATCAGTCATCATCCCTACACTAGATGGCGCTAGGAAAGCGCGTAATCCTGTTATCAAAACATCGAACCTGTATTCAGAGCTCTCATGTAGGAGCTAAAATTACAACTTGTAAATTGTATAACAACGCTCTCTAGTTGTATACAGAGGAACTAACACTAGTAAAAGAGGCTCTGATTTGGCCTGAGCAGACCAACCGTCAATTGCAGTCGATACTAACCCTTACGATGTATAAAATAAAGTCGGTTTTGGATTAATTCGGATGCGCGGGCGAGCTGACCTTGGTCGGACGTCAGACGCACCTCGCAGCCAAAATCGACTTTATTGTATACAGCGTAAGGGTTAGTATCGACTGCGACTGAAGGTTGGTCGGTTCCAGACATATAGAAGCGTCTGTTGCTAGTTCAAGTACAGATAAGTGAAATCCTGACGAAAAATTTTGAAAAGGTACCAATGCTCTTGCAAAGCCAATAGAAAGAATAAACCTAGATTTTTGCTTAATCTTGTTTAACAGTTAATTTTGTATAAATTGAAGGAATATCTACGATTAGTAATACTGTTTTTTCAACGCCACCGTAAGTGATAGAACTCTTGTATCTTGATAGAACATGTATAGTATGTGCAATATTGTATTTACGTATTCATTCATTTATAACGAGAATGCAATATTTTTGGTAAACCAGCCCACCTAAGTAAATTCACAATAATGCAATATAATTACACATATTATCGGGTTTGTTACCACGGTTTGTATTGTTTTTGCCTCGATATTCAGTCATATCAGTCAACTCGTGACCATGACGCATGACGATGATATGTGTAGTGAAAACCACGAAAGTTTTAAAACCTATAATGCAATATAAAGCAATAATCTTTATGTAGATTGGAAATATATACGAATAGACGAGTACTAGAATATGTAAGTACTTTTAAGATAAATCTCAAATGTGATACGTTCGTTTAGTGGCTGGATAATGCTGTATGGGACAGATTTAACGAATTGGTTTGAATACGAAGTTAATGAATAAAATAAATAAATATTCGTGGACAAATTCACACAGCGCCATCTAGCCCCAAACTAAATAATAATAATTATAGAGTAGAAAATGCATTCTCAATCATGTAAAAGGCTTTTCTTTTTGAGTTATAATTGTATGTTATTACAAATAATGTGTTTATTGCCCAGCAATCCAAATGTAGTCCCATATAAAACGATCCAGTAGCCACAACTTTGAATGTACCGTTTTATATTTTTCTAATATTGTAGTTTGGTAACGGCAAGGTGTAGAACCATGAAGCCCGTATTTGCCCATGGAGGGATACAGATCAAGTAACACGCGACATTTCCTATCTCTGGACATGCAAAAGAGCTTTGACTGAGGCCCTTGTGAGATGATCAGGAAAGTGCCTATCTAGAATCGAACGTAATGTCGAACGGGTAACATGGCGATGCATTGTAACAAGATGGCGACATTCAATTCGAGGATGGCGGTTACATCTTATAGAGCTTGTCCAAGCTGAAATGACGCGCCCCACTACTTAATTAGTTGATTTCGATGTGTGAGTGCAAATATTAATAACGACACTTCATCTGTGTGGGAGCGTCGACTGCTCCAATCGAACGACGCGTGCTCCTACGTTTGAGTCTCACCGGCAACTGAATGACCTATTACACCGGCATTTGTATATGTATTGCGTCCATATTTTAAATTTGCTTGTGCGCGTTAATGCGATAGTGGGGCGCGTCATTTCAGCTTAGACGAGCTCTACCCTTATAGACATTGTCCGGTACAGACCTAGCAGGAGGCGAATCAGCAAAACGACAAAAAAGACGCTTCACAAATGTCGTCGGCTCGTCCCGACAGGTACGCTCCATCCCATACGGACCTCCACCCGCCAAGCGGAGCTTTTTTGCTGTAATTTCCAAGCAGAGTGTTTTTTTTTATTTATTTACGATAATAATATTAAAGTAGAAAATATATTTTCGTCGAAATTTAAAAAATGAAATGGTTCAAGTTCAAATATATTTATTAAATTTGAGTTTTTATAAAATACTTATGAATGTCATACAATCTAGAATGGTGTGTACGACAAAAATAGAGACGCTTCATAGGTTGTCTGTCACAGGCTCTGCCGAGCATAGCCTTGTATGTACTGTTACAGTAATGCCAATGCTAAAACCTATTTAGTATTTAGTTTTTGAGTGAGGATTTGCCATGTCAAAGTTTAATGAGGAGTTTTCCAGTAGATATTGATAGATGGTTTCAAAAAGCATCAATAGATGGCGCTCCTCCAATTTTGGTAATCTTTTTTTAATCTGTATGATGGTGGCAGTGATTTCATGCAGCCAACTAATACTAAACTTAAAAATAAAATGTTTATTAATAAACATAACTGTTAAAGGTTGAACGAAATATACAAAGAAATATTTATAGAAGTTGGCACTATGTTACATTATTATTACAACCTCTAAAATGGTTGAAAACTATTGACAAATACAATATTATCCAATACAACATGTATTTGTGTTTATATCCTGCTTGCTAAGAACCTATTTCAAGCGATTATCAATTACCAAAATTGTCGGGCGCCATCTAGTGAGTGGTTAGGAATGCTTTAGATACCTATTGGAAAACTGCTCATTGAATACCTAATATTGTATTAGTTTTGTAAGTCTATGAAAACTACAATATGCACGATGGTTTTCTGCAATTATAATTAATATCAACTTTTTTAGATGTTTTTGTTACTAATGGATGATCACCGATGTGTCTTAATTTTAGGGCACAAAATGTCAATGTAGTAGATTAAATAGTGAGTTTGTGAGTAATTCGTAAGAAAACCTGACATGTTGTAGTTATTTTTGTATAGAAATCATAGGAATATTTTGGGTATGTTAATGCATATTTCACATAGATTCAAAGTATTCAGATTTAGCTTTTTATAAATTCCTAGGTACCTGCCTAAGCAATATTCCTGAATTGTCCCAAAAAATAGTTTAGTGTTTAAATAATTGGAGTTACAAACTTTCAATTGTCAAATTCAGATTTAAATGAGAATAATTTTGTTAAGTTATTGTTAACAACAATTATATTTTAATTGTGCTATTTACTTATATTCACTACATATCTTTCGTGAATCGAATATACCTATGCCGATTTTTGAAATGGAATGTTTTATTTTCTGTACCTTGCTTCTAGGTGCTTACTACGAATTTTTTTATACCACTAAGGCGGCACGTAAGCTTAAAGCCTATGGACGTTCGCCATACCAACGCCAACCGTTGAATAAGAATATCTACGATGAAAAATGCGGGTAGACTAAAATACCATGTTTGGAATGTTAGCTTTTGTTTACGTTAGTATCAATATTCTGTGTATGTGCCGAGTCAACGCTTTAGTAACATTCAATGTACCTATTTAGCTTACAATTATCTAACCTCAACGCTCATTCAAGGTAATTATTATATAAGTTAACTATATTTTCCAATGTAAGCGAAATTGTATTTCTTTTTTGGAAAAATAAATTTCTATAATCACATACCAGGGGCATCACCCACGCGTTGCCGACCCCGTAAAAACCTGTTAACTCATTTCTTGAAGAACTCCATGTTGTAAAAAAAAACTTTTTCATCGAACCAAACCTTCGTATTTTCGTAGCAATAGTATCTAGTATCCAATTGCTTTTGCTGAGTTAGTACATTACGTTGAAGACTAAATCGTTGCCTGATAGCGCTCTCCGATTTGGGCGATGCCTAGGTAGGTATTAAACACTACCTATCAACACGCAGGCGAGTTTGTTAAGCGCAAATCGATCGGAGACATTTCAGTTTTGCTTCTTGGCGTTGAGCGAACGTCTAATTTAACTTACTGCTCGAGTCCGTAACCTTAGTTCAAACTACAAATGATCGATTATTGGTAGACTTTTTTTATGTCATACGGTAGGCAAACAGGCAAGCGGGCCCCCTGATGGAAAGTGGTCAGCACTGCCTATAGACATTAGCAACACCAAGAGTATCGCCAATGCGTTGCCCACCTCTATTACACGTTGCTCTGGCAGCAAAAAGGCAAATGCCCCTCCACTGCCAAAGCCACGGTTCCTCAAAACCCTACCCCATGGAGCACTGGAGACCTTACTCACCGGCAGAAACACCAAAAAAATTTAAAAGAGTTAAACTGCGGTATTCTGCTTCCTCGTTATCGTTGCTTCCGACTAATTATTTTCGAAATTTCTCCTACCGATACCTACATCGAATACAAAGCAAAAAGACGACCACTTTTAAGTTCATGTTAGGCGGTTCTCACGCATAGAACTGCGTGGTAAGCGACGATGCGGCCGGAAAGTAAAAAAAAACGCTCCAATTTGGCTGGAGCCGACCAACCATCAGTTGCAGTTGATACTAAGCCTTACGGAGTATAAAATAAAGTCGCTATCGGGTGCACAATATGTGGGCAGATGTTCCCGCTCTTATGTCGTATAGATATATACTACGAGTAGCTATCCGTACCGTATCCGTCCAGCTGAGTCGGCCTAATTTCGAGAAAGAGGTCAATCGAGGAATCTAGCTGTTGGGCAGCTTTAGGGAAGCTACGCCATATATTTTCGTTCCAACTACCGCAGTGTCTTTGACCAGTATGTTGCCGAACGGGCCTTTAGGCACCTTATAAGAAAACTCACTGTCACCCAAAGGGTAATGGAAAGGGCTGCACTCGGAATCTCATTGCGCGATCGAATCCAAAATTACAGTTTCAGAGAGATGAAAGAGAAAGAGAGTTCGCAAGCGAACCAAGTTCACCGACATAGCCCTAACGATTGCCAGGCTTAAGTGGCACAGGTAGGTGGACAGGGCTCATAGTTCTCAGAAGAGATAGCTGATAGGGCCGTAAAGTTCTCGAGTGGCGACCATGAAATGAAACACTTACACCCGGTTTCTGAAACGCTTGTCAACGCAAAAATTACGTAACAGCTTGTTAAACACTGATTAAATGCAGTTTGGGTTTCTGAAAGGGCCAATTGACGGCTTGTTAACAGCTTGTTAACGGATTGTCAAATCTCCAATTAACGGCTGATTAATGTAATTTTGGGTTTCCGGAAAGCTTTTTCTCATGTTAACTGTATGTTATCGCCTTGTTATTTTAATTGGCGAAAATCGACCAATTAACCGATTGTCAAAAGAAATTATATCCGATTTTCTTGGTGTAGGTCTTGGTCCTGGCCCTGGTCCAGGTCCTAGTTTTGGTCCAAGGCAAAGTCCAGGTCTAGGGTCCAGGTTCTGGTCCAGGATCATGACCAAAACTGCAACCTTGATCACAATTTGAGCTTGAACCAGAACCAGGACCTAGACCAGTGCCAGCACATAGACCATAAACATTAGCTGGACCAGGACCTGGTTCGGGGCCAGGACATGGCCCTGAACCAGGACCAGGACCTGAACCACGGACATGTCAGGGTCCAGGACCTGGACCTGAACTAGGAGCTGGTCCGGGGCCAGGGCCTGATCCTGAACCAGGACCTGATCCAGGGCCAGGACCTGAACCACGAACCGGCCCGTGTCCAGGACTTGAACCAGGATTTAACTAATGGGATTATTGGGAGAAACTCACAGAATCGATAGCCGATGGGGCTGATGTTGTTGAGTGGCTTTCTCTGGATGGCCACCCAAGAGATGGACGGACGACCTCTTTAAGGTCCTAGGGAGCCGATGGATGCAAGATAACAGAGTCGACCAGAGTGTAAGCCGTGGGAGGCCTGTATTCAGCAGTGGACCCACCTAACTGCCTAAAGATGATGATGATGGGATTACTGATCCACTGGAACCCGTGACCCTATAACATAAATATTGTTATATTTTCTATTTTCTCGCTCTGTATATATTTTTTTAAAATATTTGATTTTTATTTACACGAAAACTATACAATCGCTATCAGTTTCATCTAAAAGTTGAATATCCCGCCGCTATCAAAAGACCGCTAGGGACAGAGACAAATCAATGCGTTAGACAGAAACAAAACATATATGAGTGAATGAATGTGACTGATTTTAGCAGGGGTAGCCAGACGAAAAAATTAATCTCTTGTTAATGGTCGATTAGCTAACAATAGATTGATTGGCCTTTCAGAAACCCACGGTGATTTAACAGCTTGTTAAATGTGACAGTCTGTTAGCTAATCAATGATTTGACAAGCGTTTCAGAAACCGGGTGTTAGCCTGTTAATATATTTCCCAAACAGGAAAAATCTGGACTTCTTCAAGGTAAGAGTGAATAGGCTGTTCCTAGCCAGACATCCTCCTTCGGCGGCATGGTCGCGTAGCATTAGATGAAACGGTGGCAAATGTCTGCCTAGTAGAGCTCGTCTAGTCTAAAATGACGCGCCCCACTACTTAGGTGGTTGATTTCGATGTGTGAGTACAAATATTGATAACGACACTTCGTCTGTGTGGGAGCCAATGAACGACGCGTGCTCCTACGTTTGAATCTCACCAGCAACTGAATGACCAATTACAACGGCATTTGTATATGTATTGCGTCCATATTTTAAACTTGCTTGTGTGCGTTAATGCGATAGTGGGGCGCGTCATTTTAGATTAGACGAGCTCTACAATAAATACTAAAAAAATTACAATTTGGCAACTGAGTGCATATAAAATTTCATAGGATACAATATGTAATGAAATTGAGATTTTCTTTTGTCAATTTTGTTTAATGTAGATCAATTCTGTCTTATGTGAGGATCATTTCAGTGAATAATAAATGACACTAAAATTTAATACTTATAATATTCAGCCTTTAATATATTATTAGTTAATTGGAAATCTGTATAATGGTATTATAAAACCAAAACATTATTTACATTCATGTTTGCATGTGATTTAAGATGGACATTTAGACCATGTTTTGTCTGGTAAGACTTATCACACAAGTGGCAGTGGTAATTCTTCACACCGGTATGAGTTAACGTATGCCTTTGCAGCTCTGACTTCGAGAAAAACCTTTTTGCACAACTCTCACATCCATATTTAGTTTCTTTTAAATGATTTTTCCTAATATGGCTGCTTTTAGCACTGGCTGAAATAAAAGTTGCATCACACACTTCACATTTGTGATTTCTAGTTCTTTTGTGATTCCATAACACGTGAGAGTTAAGTCCGTTGGCCACTTTAAATTTCTTTGGACAATATTTGCAACTGTATTTCAGTTCATCGCTGTGTGTTGCCATATGAATTTTTATATAACCTGGAGGGTATGATTTGCCACATTGATCGCATTGACGTAACACTCTCTCAGTAGTTCTTCCATGTTGATTCGGTTTACAGGTGTGGCTTTTGAATTCGTTCTCTGTGAGAAATCCCGTCCAGCAAGTTAAACATAGATAGGGTTTAACATGTAACTTTCTATGTACAACTAATTCTTTGAAGTCCTCAAATTTTTCACTACAATATTGACAGTCTCTTCCCACAGTACCTTTCACAGGGTGATTGTCAGTGCAGTGGTCACTGAGTGCCTTGAATGTGTGGAATTCTTCCTTACATTCAACACAAAACAACTGTTTCTCAAACGATGGGTCTCTTTTCATGACAACATGGGGTTTTTTGGTAAATTTATTCTTAGGTCTTGCTCGCTTTGTCGACGATTTAATTTTAATTTCAATAATTGGTTTATAATCATCCGAATCGTACTCACAGATAAAATTGTCGCTATTCATATTTTGTACATTATTTACATTTTCCTCCAAGGTCCTTAATGTGCTATGTATTAGTGATTTAAATGAATACGTGAGCGTGAGGTGATGTACACAGTTTATGCATATGTTTTCTGGATAAATATTGTGCTCATCATCGAGTGAAACCTGTAATTTAAAACAAAAACAATATCATGGTGGGAAAGTCGTGAGTATTCCCAGACCCAGCGAAAGAAAATTTTCAAAACTGAGGCTGGACATTTCATCAGAAGGGCAAAGGCTTTTCCGATAATTTTAATACATAAAAGTACCTTGTAATCATAGAAATTATGCAATACATCCGACAAACAGACATCGCTCCCCGCTATAGTTACTGTAGAATATATGTGGCGCATTACTTTACATGTGCCTAAACAAGTACGACAGCGGTCTTTGTAATCCATCTCCAAAGTTATAACGACAGCAAATTGATAAAATTACGCACAAATAATACATTCGAAAACAATAACAATCGATCGTCAATCTGGTTTATTTTTTACTTATTACATGAGAAGAAAGACAAAGACAACAGTGCATTAAACAGCCGCACCTTCAGCGTAGTTTTTTTTTTCTGTGAGAACCTTTTTTGCTGTAAAATAGTGGTACACTACAGACTTCCTTTTAATATTACCATGGAGTTACAATTACGAAAAGCAACCTTATATTCATATACTATTGTCTATTTTGCTTTAGTCATGGGTACAGAGGCAAATCCGAGCCGAGATGGAACGCGAGAACAGAGGCGGCGTGTCTCGCTCTTTTATTTAACGTAACTAAAAAAATGTCGTTCATTGAAAGTTTCTCTAATAACTCCATGAAATTATGCCTTTCCTTACCTTTGCTTTGTAAAATTGTAGTTTAGTCATTCCTGTACTTATTTATTATGCAATAAAGAATTTAGATACAAATTTTAAGGGTATGTTCCGGGTTTCCTACCGCGTACCTTTGTTAACTAGTAGCCCGATATTTCGACACAGTTGCATACCTGAAATTATCGAATACTTTGTCATCAGTGATTCAGTCTCTAAAACCAGAACTAGGACGAAATAAGACAAAAAAGTGAGTGATTGGGATCAGAATGCAAACTTCACAAAATGGTTATTGACACTTTATTCTCGCAATCACATTCGTGCATTACAAGTTAAATTAAACAATATGAAAACCGTGGACGGTCGCGTGAGACGTCCAGCTCGGGAGAGCGCGTTGCAAGGAGTGAAATCGTGTGTGTTCGGGAGCCATCGGCGGCCCGATGCAGTGGCGTACCGAAGACCCACGGAAGGGCCCGAACAGCCTCCCCCGCGTGAAAGCCCCGCTTTCACAACTGATGATGCTGGTCATCCTTCGGAAGAGGTAACGGGCATAGCTGCGTCAGTGGACGCTGGTAGGAGCCGGTTCTCGTTGCAATCTCTGCGACGCGTGATACACCGTCTGTTCCCGGAAAAAGCCGTGACACTCTGCCCAACGGCCAGTCCATAGGTGCACTATGATCGTCTCGTAGTAGCACCAAATCTCCTACTTGTAGATTAGATCGATTGATCTTCCATTTATTACGCTGCTGCATCTCACAGACGTATTCTCTCTTCCAACGAGACCAAAAATGTTGCCGCGCTTGTTCAAGTCGCGCGAATCTGTGCAACCTCGAAGTATTAGCGTCCTCGACTGCTGGCATTGGCGGCGAGAGCAGTGGCCGCCCAATCAGGAAGTGCCCTGGGGATAGAGGGGAAAAATCCTGAGGAGAGGAGGATAGGCAAGAAATGGGGCGGCTATTTAAGATAGCCTCCACCTGTGTAAACAGTGTTGAAAGTTCTTCAAAGGTGACATTTAAATTGCCCAATACTCGCTTCAAATGGTATTTAGCCGATTTTACACCCGCCTCTGAGATGCCGTTGAAGTGCGGTCCATACGGAGGAAAGAAATGAAATTTTATGCCTTCATTAGCTGCGTACTGCTTGACAGCGTCGTGAGTGTGACTACAACGTAGAAATCGTTGAAGATCTCTGGCTGCACCAACGAAATTCCTGCCATTATCGCAGAAAACCTCGTCCGGTTTACCTCTGCGAGCTATAAACCGATGAAGTGTAGCTATAAATGCTTCTTTAGTTAAGTCGCTAACAGCTTCAAGATGCACGCACTTATATCTAAAACAGACAAATATGCATAGATACGACTTGGAAGTTTTAGCGCCACGACCTTTCCTATTAATCGTCACGAAAGGCCCTGCGAAATCGCATCCTACAGAGAGAAAAGGATAATCAGGCATGATTCGCTGTGCCGGTAGTTGGCCCATGATAGTGTTTGAAGTTTGTGCACGAATTCGAGCACACCGTACACAGTTTCTGACTGTACGTCTAGCTAAAAGCCTACCGTTTATCACCCACGCTTGTTCCCTGACAAGAGAGTGTAGTAGCTGTGGACCTGCGTGCATTCCACGTAAATGTTGATCTAGAAAAATTAGTTCTGTTAGGCGGTGCTTATGTGAAAGCACAGCGGGGTGTTTTTTGTTGTAGTGATAGTCTGAGTTATTTAGTCTACCACCCACCCTAATGACACCATCGTCCATGAAAGGCGATAAAGATAAAATGTTTGATTTTGGGCTAAGAGGTTTCCCTTTAGCCAGTAAGTCATATTCCTTGGGAAATAACTGTTTCTGTGCTAATTGACATAACAACAGAAATGATGATTGAACCTCTACAGCATCTATCATTGTATCCGTAGTTTCAGTTTCAGGTTTGCGACAATTACAGATGAAACGTCGTACGTAAGCGAAAACTCGAGTAAGTTTCCTAAGTGAGGAAAATCTATTGAAATCTATAATTGATTCTACAGTTTCAGCAGCATTTGATTTCACTTCTACATCGGAGTGAGAGAGGTCCAATTTGTGGTGAGAGACTGGCCAATGAGTTTCAGGTAACGTTAAAAATGGAGGGCCAGACCACCAAAGCAATGAGCTTTCGATTTGACTTGGAGCAATCCCCCGGGAAATCAAATCTGCGGGATTCAGCGAAGTGTTGACGTAGCGCCATGACGATACGTCAGTGAGGTCTAGGATTTCAACTACTCTGTTGGCTACGAATACTTTCAGCTTACGAGGGCTGCAATTAAGCCAGCTTAGTACTACTTGTGAATCGCACCAACATACTATACGATCAATCTTGCATCTAATAGATGTAGCTACAGAATTAACCAACTGTGCGGCCAGTAGAGCCCCGCTAAGCTCGAGGCGAGGGATCGTCGCTGGTTTGATTGGCGCTACTTTTGACTTCGCGCAGAGAAGCCTGACATTACTGGAGCCTGTGCAGTCAGTGGACTTGAGATAGACACAGGCACCGTATGCGAGCTGTGATGCATCGCTGAATGTGTGGAGTTCCAGGTAAGTAGGCAACTCTAGTGAGGCGTGACGAGGCACTGAAATAGTAAGTAATTTATTTAATTCATTGATAAAATGAATCCACTCATTTTGAGTGTCGTAAGGAACTATGTCGTCCCAGTCTAATTTGTTGATCCATAACTGTTGTATCAAAATTTTAGGTATAATCGTGCATGGACTGAGCAGGCCAAGAGGATCGAATATACCAAAGGAAGTGGATAGAATCGATCGTTTGGTTATGTTGTCTTGGTTGACAGTAAATGGTTTCACTAGGAAGTGTAAGTTATCAGATGTCGGCGTCCAACCGACTCCTAGTGTGTTAGATGAGTCACTGAGAGTTAACTCGCCCAGCAAGTCAATGTCCGCGGCTTGTAATATTGTAGGACAGTTTGAGCGATACTTCCTAAGGTTGAGACAGGCTGATGCCAGAGTAGTAGAGACTGATTGTTGAATCTGTCGTAGTTCTTCGACAGTATCAGCTCCTGTTATCATGTCATCGACATAAAAATCATTTTGGATAACCGTTTTTGTTATCGAGTCACCACAATCCTCCCCCAATTGCCAAAGACACCTGGTACTCAAGAAAGTAGAGCTCGCGAAACCGTAGGTAACGGTATTTAAGCTATAAGTTTGTAGCGGTTGTGATTCGCGTTCTCTCCATAATATTAGCTGTAGGTTGCGGTCTGAAGGGTGTAACTCAATGTTCCTAAAGAACTTTTCGACATCTCCCGTTAAGACGTAACGGTGAGTACGAAACCGTAACAAAATGGAGAAAAGCGAATTCTGTATACTTGGTCCTACCATCTGAATATCGTTTATTGATACCCCAGAGGAGGTACGGGCAGAGCCGTCAAACACAACGCGTAATTTTGTGGACTCGCTACTTTCTTTGAATACTGCATGGTGACATAAATAATAGTTTGGTATAGTTTTCTTTGTGAACTCAGATAAGTGACCTAAGTTTGCATACTCACGAATGAATTCAACGTAGGCTTCTTTAAGAAGTGGTTGCTTTCGAAACCTTTTTTCTAGATTGAGAAAGCGTTTTTTAGCCGCTACGTAAGAGTCGCCTAGTTTGGAGGGAGAAGTATGTAATGGTAACTTGACAGAAAACCTGCCAGAGGGAAGACGAGAGGTGTGAGTTTTGAAATGATCCTCACAAGCCCTCTCGCTGTCGTTGTATAACAACAGTTGTTTGGGTTTGGGTTCCTCGAGTTCCCAGAACCTTGATATTTGTTTGTTTAGATCATCAAAGGAGTTTGTCTCCAGGTAGTTACAGTGAATGTTATTAGTTGAGCATGGTAAAAAAATAGGACCCGAAAGCAACCACCCCAGTTTAGAACTAATTAACTTTGGCATATTACGGCCTAACGAATGTTGCTTGCACCCGATAAGGTTCCAAAAATTATCGGCACCTATGATGATATCTACAGGCGCGGGTTTATGGTAGCTCGAGTCAGCCAATTGGAATTGTGTGGGTATCTTCAAATCGTCAGGATTTAGTGTATTTTTAGGAAGATTCCCCGTAAGTTTGTCCATCACTAGACAAGTTAAAGTTGTGTTGTGACTGTTGTGTTGTGATCTAATATTGACGTCGCAGCGACGATTGATACTATCGCATGCGTTGTCTCCGATCCCTATTATGTTAATTGTGTTTATTGGTTGAGTTTTCAGATTCAACATGTTTACGAGGGATTGTGTGATAAGGGAAGATTGGCTTCCGTTGTCTAATAAAACTCGCACGCGCTCATGCTTATTGTTGTAAGGGTTAGTGACTGTAATGACAGCTGTAGACAATAAGACGTGCGAATATGCTACGTATGACGACAAGGCATCAGTTTGTGCGTCTCCTGTAGGAGGCGAGGAATCAGAGGACTGGTGCATGTCTTTATGTAACATGGTATTGTGAGTTCGTCTTTTACAGACTTTGCAGGGACCACTTTTACAGTGGTTCGCCGAGTGACCGCCGCTGAAGCAGTTGAGGCACAGTTTTAGCTGTATAATTTGAAGTCGGCGGTCATCAACAGATTTGGACTTAAAAGTTTGACATCCAAATATTTTATGAGGACCCTGGCATACTGGACATTGGCTAGTAGTGGGATTGTTTTGGCTTACACCTGAAAAAGCCTTATTTGTCGTCTTTTTAGGCTGTGAATTGAAAGGAGCTGCTGTTGTATTGCGAGTGTTCCTTTTCTGGTAAAACGTTTCTAAAACATCAGCCCTGTTAGACAAAAATGTAAAGAAATCCTCTAATGATGGACCGTTGGTAACGCGAGGTTGACCAAGTTCTGCCGCCGGGAACCGCGAGGCTGGTTGGACAGTCTCGGGAGCCGATTGGCAGCCCGTGACGGTTTCGTGCAGTTGAGTTCTATATTCTTCCCACTTAAAAGTGGTTTGCGAGTCTAGTTTTGCACTAATTACGTGTATGAGTAAAGTGTCCCACTTGTCTGTTGGTTCACCTAACGAGTTGAGAGCACGTAAGTTTTTTCTAGTGTTATCAATAAGAAAACGAAGGGATTTATCAGAATTATTGCTGAGTTCGACATTAAGTAGTGAGTTTAAGTGTTTTTGTATTAATGTGTGCTTGTTGTCGAAGCGGTTGCATAAGAGCTGCCAGGCAGTCTCATAGTTGAGTTCAGTTACTTCTAAATTACTGAGTATCCTAGCAGCCTCACCCTCAAGATAAGAGAGTAAGTAGTTAAATTTACTAGCACCGCTCAGTCGATCTCGGTTATGTATGAGATTGACGTACATATCTTTAAACTCCAACCATTTTTGGTAGGAACCGTCGAACCTTTGAATCTGGATCACTGGCAGCTTAACTTCCAACCCGTGATCGCAACAGTTACGCAATCCGCCGCTCCCGCTATTTGAGACAGAACGCGTAGCAAATTCTTCTGGTTCAGGTTTGTGGCGCTCTATTGCATCTTGAGCCGTCGCGATGCACAAGAGAAGCTCTTGTTCTATAGAATCCCGATTCGCGAACTCAACTTCGTTATCAGATAAGCTTAACAATTCAATTTGCGTTTGGATATTGTCAAACTCACACAAAAGCAATTGAAATTTGTTCAATTTCAAATTTAATTCTTTAAACTGTATAGAACTCAACGCAGCAGCTTGCATAATAATATCTAAATAGTTTTTAAATTTAGTAATGCGAGCCTTTATTGAAGCTCGTTTAATGATAAGGTTTTTTAAAGTGGTTTCGTCAGTCATCTTGTGGTCTTATTTACCAACGACGACTTGTATACCTAGCAAAGTTTTTATAAATAGGTAGGTGTAGGTACCTATCTGAAATTTATGCTTGAGTACATAAATAATAATGTCAGTACGCTTAAAACGGCTTGACGTAAACAATACGCAGTAATGAGGCCTCTGAGTAGATCGTAACGCAATGTTTACGCGCGGTAAGTAACAAAATAATGTAAATTCGCTCACGGAACCGTAGGTATGTATGAATGCACTTCAAGGACAAGCAGAGCACGCGCCCGGAGGACGCGAGCCGGCCGGCACGGCACCGCGCGCAGGCGCCGCTGCCAGTCAGTCACAGGTACTCGCGCTGCGCACGAGTTCGATGACCTCGTAGGTACCCTGGAAGCGTTCGGCCAAAGCGGGCTTGAATACCTATTTGACACGAGTATGAACAATTAGGAAGCCCAGCAAAAAGCAGTTAGATAGTGATCATAGGCTGATAGTTGGTTATAGTGATAGCAGTTGATAGCTGTACCTATTTGTAGGCAAATTGCAACCGTAATAACAAAAGAATAACAATAGGATTCGTAGGTATGCACAAAGCGGAAGACGAATGTTGTTTTCGTATGGTTCTTATTACAATAAGAACGTAAGTAAGTACCTATTAGTCTTATAGCTCTGATAAGACAGTAAAATAGAACATATAAGTATATGCTCACACACAGCGTGTGTTCGTAAGTAGGGAATAGGCACAAATACGTAATAAACAGTACTAGGAACTGTTGAGGGTGAGAAATGGTAGGTACTCGTAGGTACGGATTGTATTACGAGGTTGCCTACATAAGTAATACAATACAACGCAATTACTTAGTTAAGCAGTTCGTTTGCGCTGATGGCAAACGGCGAATATGTACGATAGATATACTTGTATGAACGATAGGTATGTATACCTAACCTAAGGGACATAGGCCACAGCTTAGGCAGTGGGTGTAAGTAATATCTATAAAAAATAGCATACATAAGCGCTGTAAAGAGTGAATAGGTACCTAGATACGAGGATACTAGGCACTGTAATGCACAGGTTAGGCTGAAAACAGGTATGTAAAGGAAGTTAGGTTTGTTTGTGAAAAGGTAAGGACAGTGCACTTAACTAAAGCATAATCTGTGTCGCCCCAGGTGCCGCCAAGCGTTTTGTGAATTAATATGGCACGCCGTCCGTGATGCAGTGCAGTAGGCAGTGGCGCAGATGAGTAGGTTCTTCGCCGGACCCGTCGTTGACTCGCTGTCTTCGGTATTGGGCAAATAGCTGGATCTCTTGTGTTGAGCCCCGGATTATGGACACCGCCGGGATGTAGGCAGGCTCCACGTCGTTTTCTTAATAATGGCAACGAGTTCTGGATGCGTCAGTGGACGATGCGTTTGGATTGAAGATGCGACCATTAGGTAGATCGCGAACGCGTGGCGGTTGACTATGGCGAGCGACAATTTCACTGATTATTTGCACTAGGTCCTGTCACGGTCGCCAATTTCTGATTGGGATCAGAATGCAAACTTCACAAAATGGTTATTGACACTTTATTCTCGCAATCACATTCGTGCATTACAAGTTAAATTAAACAATATGAAAACCGTGGACGGTCGCGTGAGACGTCCAGCTCGGGAGAGCGCGTTGCAAGGAGTGAAATCGTGTGTGTTCGGGAGCCATCGGCGGCCCGATGCAGTGGCGTACCGAAGACCCACGGAAGGGCCCGAACAGTGAGTGATACGGTCAGTGTAGTGTGCTGTGACTTACATGTGATTTTTGCGAAAGTGGGTAGATCGACTTCGGCCGCTTTATCACTAACCAACATCGTCCGGCGCTCGCAGCTCTCCTGTCGTCCCGTGACCATGACGCATGCAACTGTGTCGAAATATCGGGCTACTCGTCAACAAAGGTACGCGGTAGGAATCCCGGAACAGACACTGCTTGGTGATCATATTCTGGTTCTACTAGTTCATCATAAAGACACTGGGATTTTTGGTGTGAATCGCAAGACTGTCGCTGCTCATATTTTGTTATAATATTGTGAGCCTCGCTCAGGGTAAGCTCCAGTTGTGTAATTCCTGTGACAGGTCTGCTGTTCTGTGAGTACGTTGCGTATCTCGTCTCTGTCCCTGGTTACTTCCAAGTATTCAGTATGCATAGATGCAAGCTCACTCTTTAACTGAGTGTTAGTGCCAATGACGCTTTGGATCTCCTGTTCTGCGTCTATGCGTTCCTCCAACAGCTGGTCGCAGAGAGTTTTGGAGCATTTCAGCTCGTCCAGCGCCAGCCGCAGCTTGCAGTCGATCTCCTCGCAGGCAGCGCGTCGTGTCTTCACCATATTTGAAGGTATTCGTCGGCACTGGGCGGCCTGAAACTGACAACAAACCGGGACAGCAGAAATTCCAACACGAATATTAGGAAGGAATACGTGAAGTTACCTTTAATATTAATCCAACTAATCTATAGTTTGTAAATATATAAATAATATACTATATTATTTAACCTTGTCAATTGTGTTTAACAAACAAACAAATATTTAAATATCTATTTATAACTTTCTAATACGTACTATAAACTGCTGATTTAGTTCTCTACTTAACAAAATATTATATATTATGGCAAAGCCCTCTACTGATTTGAAGGAGGTTCAAGTCAATAAGTTAAGTTATACCTATGAAATGGCAAACAAACAATACACTGCTAATTTAGCTATCTTCTTAACAAAATATAATATAATTATGGCAAATCCCTCCCCTGTTGTGGAGAAGGCTCCAGTCAAGTAGTTATTACCAACTAACTGGCAAACAAACAATAAAATAGTCTGTTAACTATATACTTACTTAACATAAAAAAAATCTATATTATTTCACTGATATTATTGTGGTCAATCAATGACTTAATATCTACGAAATATAGTTAACAAACAGCAATACAGTTTGCTAATTTAGCTGGGCAATCCCCTATTTTATATCTATCTATGAGCAGACAATTATGCAAGCATTTTTAAGAGGTAGGGTAAATCCAATTTACGAGCCCCTGCTATTGAGAGACTACTATTAAAATATTCGGCTAACAACTAGTAATACCTACAAATAATAGGTATCTGTTATCAGTAAATCATCTATCACTTATCGGTCTACACCTAAGTACCACGCTAGCCAGCTCGGTATGTCAAACTACCCACCCATCCACATTACAACGTAAATGGCATAAAAAAATGGAAAAAGTAAAATAAGTTAAATACAAAGCGGAAAAGATAAACAGGGGAAAGGCAGGCGTTATATAATAAATTAAAGTTAAAGTTAGATGAGATAATAATAATAATCCATTTATTTCTCCACAACAACATATACATAATATTTTTATGTTTATAAAACTAGGTACATTATTAACATGTTGGATACGTACACATATTTGTGGCGACTGGTGCCTGAACTAGGGAAACCTGTGCTACAGGTCACCAGGTCTCCACCCCAGAGCAAAACTATCTTATTATTATAGAGAACAATTACAAATATGCAAAATAGAAAAAGGAAGTATATCCATTTGATAGAAGATATTTTGTAAACTATAAACAATGAGTAAGCTAATAAGCTAAAATAAAAAATAAATAAATAAACCAAAAACATGCAAGGAACAGACTTATAAAATATTGTAATTGTGTGTGTGTGTGCGTGCGTGCGTTTGTGCGTGTTTGTGTGTGCGTGTGTGCGTGTGTGCGTGTGTGTGTGTGTGTGTGTGTGTGTGTGTGTGTGTGTGCGTGTGTGTGCGTGTGAAGATATGTTTGATGTATAACCGTACTTTGTTGAATATGTTACAATCAAGCTATGATACTACATGTAAAAGATGTTCTGTACAATTATAATTACATTTAAGTAGCCATGTCGTTACCTTCTTTCTGCACTCAAATTTAGACAAAGGATAAATATTTAAAACGCGATTTAGTTTATTGTATAAAAAGGGGCCTAGAAAGCAGAAAAATCTTTGAGAAAAAGTTGTTTTAAATTGTTGAGACTCGCAGACTATATCAAACCGCCTTTTGCGTTTTTCTATGCCGGGATCATACGTAAGTTTCATGTGCTGCTTGAGTACCATTTGTAGAATGCTGAGTTGCCTTATGGTAAGAACTTTACATTCTTCATAGAGGTCTTCTGTGGGATGTAACCGCGGTTTAAATGTAGCCACTTTTAGTATAGCACTTTGAGCAATTTCCAAACGTTTGATTTTCATTTTCGCTGCCCCACCCCACACCGTTATACAATATGTGAATACAGATTGACACAATGCAAGATATACCATTCTTATTATATTAAAGTCCGCGATATGTCTAAGTATTTTGAAGATATAAATTAATTTCCGTGAACGAGCGGTAACTGCTTTGATATGTGAATTAAAGTTTAAGTTATTATCAACCTTAATTCCTAAGTACTTTATTTCAGAGACGCTTGTTAATTCGGGACAGTTACAAGTAGTATGTTGTTTATTACAATTGTGAGCTATAAGTTTAAAAGTATTAGGCATCGGATGTGAGATACTACGGATACCGAATGTCATATATTTAGTTTTATCAGCGTTTATGGTTAATAAATTACTACTTAGCCACTCCATTACCTTATCAAGACCAATTTGAGCTTTTTGGAAGGTTGACTTCCAAGTGGTGTCATAGAACACCAGGGCAGTGTCATCGGCAAATGATATAATTCTGCCGTTCTCAAGGCTGGTCAGACACAGGCCATTGATGAACGCCAGAAAGAGAGTCGGCCCCAGAACGCTTCCTTGCGGCACGCCAAAATTTATTTGCCGCTCAGCACTGTCGAGATTACCGATCCTGACGATTTGGGTTCTATTGGATAGGTAGCTCCTAAATAAATCGAGTTGTTTGCCTCTTATACCAAGTCTCTCAAGTTTAATCAGAAGCAGTGGAATAGAGACCGTGTCAAAGGCTTTAGCAAGGTCAAGGAAGACAGTAAGACACTTTTTACCTTTATCTACATTAGAAACAATGACATCCGTCAGATTATGTACTGCATCAGATGTGGATTGTCCAGAACGGAACCCACACTGTTGAGGAGCTAGAATATTATTCGACTCTAAGTATTTAGTAAGCCTGTTGTTCATTATCTTCTCCAAGATTTTAGACAGTGACGATAGTATTGATATTGGTCTGTAGTTTTGTACACAATCTCTATTTCCACTCTTAAAAATTGGTTTAACAATAGCTTTTTTAAATATATTAGGGAATACACCGGAAGAGAGACATAGTTTACAGAGGTATGTTATTGGAGGAACAAGTATGTCTTTATATTGTTTCAGTATACTGGACGGAATACCATCATATCCCCTAGCATCAGTCCTGATTGACATTATGACTCGTTCGACTTCCTCCACATCAGTGTCAAACAGGGCGAATGAAGCGGAAAGAGAAGCACATCCAGCATCGGAACCAGAGACTTAGTTGTAATTGAAGCTAGCAGTTTGTTTGATGTTTTCAGCAAGTTTGGCACCAATATTAGTAAAATATTCATTCACCAGATTAATTGAATTGGGATTTTCAGATATTAGTTCATTGGCGGTGTCATTAGAAGCTGTCATATTGGTGGTTTCTTTAATAATTTCCCAAAGTTTTTTACTGTTACCACTAGCGTTATGAATAATTTCATAATTTCTCTTTATGTTCTTGAGTATGGTATTACAGAAGTTTCTATATCTCAAGTAAGTAGCTTTAAGAATTTCATTATCCGGGAAAAGTTTTAATTTCTTATGCATGGCATCTCTATTTCTTATGCATCGTTAAAGACCGGTTGTAATCCATGGTTTACTGGTTTGGCTTCTGTGTGACAGTCCTACTGTTTTAGAATTCAAGTTTATAGCATCGGATATAACTTTTACTATTTCGTTTGCAACTGAATTAGGATTCTGGTCTTTGTATATATGCGCAAAGTCAGCATTCCTTAAGGTTTTATTCAAATTATTAAAGTTAGTTTTAGTGATTGTTTTCATGTGATGTATAGTTTTATGTTTAAACTGCTGAAGATGCAATAGGGTATCATGGTCAGTTAAAGACGACTGGACTACGAATGAGTAGGATACTTTTTTACTTTTGAGTAAGACATGGTCTAGGCAGGAACTGTTTCTAGTGGGAGTGGTAAATGCGGGCAACAACCCGTGAGCTGCTGCTAAATTAAGATATTCGTCTGAGTTGTCGTCATTATTATTGCGTTTTATATCTATGTTAATGTCTCCAATTAGTATGACAGTATTACAAGATGCAAGTTTAGTAAGTAAATTATTTAGGGATAGAAAGAAATTTGTAGCATTATTTCTAAAGCAATGCGGGCGGTATATGGCAACCACAACCATTTGGGGGCCTATTTCCACTACCAGGCAGTTTGCGTCATCAAACTGGGGTTCATAGACTGAATGTCTAATCCCTTTTTTAATGTAAACGATTACACCGTCATTTTGGTTATACAGTTCCTTAGTCACATAAGAGCAATAATTATTCATTATAGGTATTGAAGCAGCGCAGGATAACCAACACTCTGTCAAAACTATGATATCGAGGTCAAGATTAATGCGAGATATTAAAGTAAGCAGACTATTATAATTACGGGTAACGCTACGTATGTTTTGACACAGAATTTTTGTAAAATTGCTTGGACAAGATACAAGAGATGAAATGTCTTCGGGATCACATGTTTGAGAATAAGATACCTGAAAGTCATCAATATCATTAACTATGTTATGTATATCCACAGTGAAATATTAAAAAGCTGATAGGATTATACTCGAGATATTCACTTTCATATTCAGGAACACAACAATATATTATATAGGTACATACGGTAATTGCTGGCAGCCAAACTCCCAGCCAAAAAGTACTCATATAGAAAGAGGTCAGATAACTCCTATGACACTGACTACTGACTACTGTACCCGCGACCTTCCTATAATCAGCTGATTGCGAAAATTCATGTAGCTTTTCTTTATTTTGCGGTATTTTAGGTAACTTTTTGTAATATAATATGTGTTCAACTACACTACAGCACATCAGAGAAATCCTGAAAGTAATCAAATATAGTAATAAAATAATAATAATACATGTAATATAATGATTGTAATTTGCACGGTTGTAAATAAAATGTGTGTGTGTAGAATAGTGTCTGTGGACTTTGTTTAATTGTAGATATGTGTAATAGGTTGAGTGTAGGTAGAAGTGATATGCATAATTTTAAGCAGTATTTAACACGACAGACATTGCTATAATATAGCTCCGGTATAATTGTAATGCAGAGAAGGTTAGGTAAATTAGTCACATTATGTTAGTGAGCTGCTTCTCTTCATTGATGCGTATAGGCTGTTCATCAATAGCTTTTTTTTATGTAAACTTTGCCGTACAAGGTCCAGCAAGCGTAGATCTTTTTATTCTTGTATAGTTGGCGGGCTAGATAGGACAGTTTTCTGTTTAGAGACGTCAGTGACTCGGATATGTAAATAGGTACGGTATTGCACTCCAAGCCAATTGTTTGAGTTGACAGTAGCGGTTGGCTGTTTTCCTTTTTTGTTTTATTATATTCACGAGTCAGTCTCATGAACTCTTCTTTTCTATTTGTAGACGTAAAGTCAACTACTATAGTGTTTAACTTATTACGATAGATATCACGTATCTCTGCATCGTTGATTACCGGGTCCAAGGACACAGCAGATCCAATTTTTTTGACAATTTGGCTTAGTACGGTTTTGTTTCCTTGCGCCTTTTTCGGTATATTACGTAGTTCAAGTGACGTGGAGCATGACACCGTTTCCATATAATCAATTTTCTTTTGAAGTAAGCTAATTTGATCCCTACACTCGACGTTCTCCTGCTCAAGCTGATTTGTTTTTTGTAGTAGGTCATCATATTTATTAGACATAAACTCCATGGATTTTTGGATTTCCTTATTTTGATCAATAACCGCTTTAAGCGTCAAGTTAAGGCTCTCAAATTGCCTATTTTGAGAGGCTTTCAATTCGGCAAACATATTTATTATGTCGGACGATGACGGGCTAAGTTCGTCGCTAAAATTACCCTTTCGCTTAACTCGTTCTGCATTAATTACGCTTGTTTCGCATTCCATAATATCCGAAGAGGTGTGTAACGATGGTTCAGAGCTATAATGCTGCTGTTCATTGCTAAGCGAAGTGATTTGGTTTGGTGGAGTGCGTTGCAACGCCATATTTTTTATTCAGTTTAGGCCTAAATGTAGCCGACGGAAAGTGATTGTAGGTAGGTTGATCAGATGCGCAAGCAAATCAGATGAGAGGTCTTAGAATGAAGAGTGAAAAAAGAGGTAGGTATCTGTTTAGCACCTAATCTGTACCTAAAGCAAATCTGCAAAACGGCGGACGCATACACCCACCGCAGAGAAATAATGTGCTTGTGTCTTGTATTGATGCAATATTGTTATTTCTGAGCAGTTTGTGTTAGTGCTGTCTGAGGTCAATGTTTTTTGTCTTTTACTTCGCTTCCATTAATTGTCAAGCGAAGAGAGCCGGTAAACTGGACCTAGTGAGTGGATAAACGTTGTTCACTAGATTATGTGAACGCTGTGCAGTTTAAAATTGCGTGTTTTGTGTTCAATAAGTGTATAGGTAGGCAAAACAAACACAACACTCCAATACGTAGGCGAATACCTCCACAGTCAAATTCATGGGGTTCGTGGGGTTACCTACAGCGACTATCTACGTAAATATAGTAGGTGAGTAGCTATGAATCTATAAACTCGAAACTTTCGATAGGTATGTGCTTTAGTACTTTATACAAAAATATTAATTAGACAATAATTACAGGGATCAAGTTGCACCGACTTCCAATGTAACCGTAGTAGGTAGGTAGGTACCTATCTGACAAAAGATTAAAACAGGTGTAGGTAGCCTGATTACTTATTTATTATAATGATATATTCAACGGTGTAAAGTTTACTATGAACAAGATCTATGTTCCGACAAGATGCGTTCACTTCTTTGTTATCAGCCCGGGTCTACGACCGCGGCTTGGCAATCTGTTGGATACCTACGAGTGCAATACGTATCGCGCAGGTACTCACTCACCGGTAGTAATAACAATCGATAATGATTTAGGGCTCAATTAAGAATGAATACGTATAGGTATGTAGGTGTAGAAAGATAGATGCAATCTGTTTCGATAATTATAGAAGTAAGTCCTTAATAAAATGACCTATACGAAATATTTTACAGTACGTAAATAGGCTTAACTAAATCTGTGCTTGAAAATGAGTAAATATAGCAAAATAAAACAATACTCGCCTGTTTCGTAGTCCTCTTATTTCGATCGAACAAAGACGACCGTTACGACTTTAGTGTCGTTATAATAACTTATTTGCCACAAACACTGGCACAATAGAAATCGTAACACTTATTTGTTATGATAAACTGTCACAAATTAATTACTTGTTTAAACTTATTAACAATTATAACTATTTTTAAAATAAATTAATTTGCGAATTGATTGAATTAATTAATTTATTTTAAAAATAGTTATAATTGTTAATACCCATTTCTAACTACCCAATTGGTGGTTGCGGTATATGTATATTTTTATAGATAAGGTAAAAATAACATTAGTAATTAATGTTATAATAATTGACAACTAGGTTTACTATGAATTCATGATGGAATGAAACACGAGAAAACTTGATCCATTTAGAATGATCCACTTCTAAAGGTGCGATCAAACCACAGTTCAAAATACGCTGTCGCTGTATGTATATACATATAACATAATACGTAGATTTTATTAGACAGATAATATATTATAGATAGATATTCATCCATGGATATTCCAAGAAATAAAAATATGTGGTCACCCTATTAGAAAGAGACAAACAGCATCTCTACTTACACCTCTTGTTCGGCTTGTTTTCACCCGAAGAGTGCTCAGTCTAGATAAGTCCATGTTCCATTCCTCGCATTTTTCCATATTTTTCTCACAGTTGTGTAACATAATGTTTATATGCTCTTTGGTCAGTGTCAATGTCAACTGTCAAAATAAACAAAAGGCAGGCAGGTACTCGGAAAACGATGGATGAATCACAAAACCAATTTACCATCAATAAAGACCCCACACCACTTCCCAAGCCACGGAAGAAACGCAAGAAGAAGCCCAATAATAAGAACAAGAAGAATTTTAACAGAAGCTATCAACAAAACTCTCATAAAAACAAAAAGAGGCCGATAATTCCTATGGCAATGTCTGCTTGGGCTGAGAATTTCACACAAGCAGCAACATGGCAGTTGAAGCACCAAATGGCTTACTGGAAATCTAGAGCCACAGCCTTAGAGTACGAGAATAAGATTTTACACGATATAATTCGGCAAAACTGTTTAAAACAAGAAGGTAATGACGAATCTGATGGAGAAAGCAATATGGACAATGATCAACTCCCACAGGAAGATAACATGAACTACAGCGATGAGGTCAATGATTATGGCAACAATTATCAAGGCAATGAGGAAGAAGATAGTAGTGAAAATGATTTAGAACCTAGTAAAGAATTTATTGAGTTTCTACGCGCAAATGCTAAGTACAGAGAAGACGCCAGACTAGAGAGGGAGCGTCTCAAACTAGAAAGTGAGGCTGAAGATAGAAAGAAAATGGAAGCTATACAGTCTAGAGCCCCTGATGAAGATAGAGAAGTAAAATTGAAACGGTTATATGGAGACAACTGGCAAAGGATGGGTGCTCTTGAAATGTCAATGGAATCGCAATATATAAATGATTGTGATAGATTACAGCCTGCCGTTTGGCCTGAAGTACCATTGAATTTAAAGTACTACTTCATGTGGGCAAGGAAATTTGAATAGTTATGTAAGTTAAACATTTTAACTCAATTTTATTTGTTATGGTGAGCTGACCACCTATTTGGGATTTCCTTAAATAAAAACATAGTTACAAAATGATTTGATTATTTATTCTAAATATTAATCTGCATCTTGTTGGTAATAGTTTTAGCACGACAGCCACATAATGAAAACAACCATTAAGTCTTCTATTTGAAATGACTGATCTGGTATATGTTATCAATTCCAAAAAAAGTTCTAAAAATGTAATATTGCACTTTCTATAAACCAAATTTTCGTAGAACATTTTGTTTTGTTTTCAATTTTAAACAAAGGCAGTGTCATATTATATCTAGATTCTTATCTGTTTTTTGTGCTATCAAGGAAAATACAGGTGATTTTCAATTATCCTTAGTCCTCAATAAGTAATGTATATATTTTTTATACTTTTGCAAATGGCATCTCGAACCCTTCTCAGAATTGTTATTTAAATACAAGTTGACACAAGAGTAGAACTTTATTGTGTTGTCTACAATGTAAACAGCCAAAAGTGTACAAAAAGGACCTGTAAACATCTTTAGTAAAAGGTTTGTAATATGTCTTTTATTTAGAATAAAAGCACAAAATAACTGAAATACAAGTGTCTGTCAAACTACCTGCATTATATCATTTTATTTGAAAATAAGGTAAACAAGCAGATACTCACTTGCATACATAACAGTTTGTAAACCATATCTAGTAAAATGTTACAGTATCAACAAGGTCTTTTATTTAATTTTTTAGGCATCAAAATGGATGTGACACTCTGAATTTGATGGGCACGCAAACTCATAAGTGACCATTAGTTATGAGGTTGCGTGCCCATCAAATTCCCATCGGCGACTGTACTATCATCATCTGAGCCCATAATAGTCCACTGAAGGACTTAGGGCCTCTCTCTCTAAAGGGGAGGTTAGTGTCATCATTTCCACGCTTAGGAGATGGGTTGGAGATCGCAGTGTTATAAATATAACAATGTATAACGCCCATTTCCCAGTCTAGGGATACTCGTAAGTCTTTTGCATTGAAAACATTAGTTGCCTCATACGACACCCACAAATGTAAGGGGTTTGGGGCTATTCTACTCTGCCGGACACCATATGGCCAACCTGTACACTTGACTCAAACCAATTAACAGATTTTTGCTACATTTGCCTATGTCTCCCCTCGCCATTATATTGTGTGTAATAACATTACTCCTTTTGTAGATTAAATAAGTACTGAATAGCTTTCAAGATTAAAGCCACAGTGCCGTAGATTAAAAAGTGCAACAACATGTTTTCCTCTCTATTCTTAGTATACTTTTGCCCGATTGCATTAAACTTTAGGTGAAACTCAAGTTGATTTTAGAAATTCCTAACAAACCTAAGAAAAAACATTGCATCAACACCAACCCCAAGTGAAAACTAAACTCACTGGATGAGTCAAAAGAAGTCAAACAAACTGCCTCTACAAGTAGAGGCAATTCAAGATTTTAAATGACATTCACACTGTGTGATATAGACACATCAGCAACAATGCTGCTTGTCTTAAACCTAAATTAATAATAAGTAAATATGTCATAAATATTAATAATAAATAAATATGTCACTCCTAACTTTGTGACGCCTATATGATGAGGAATATCTTAAGGCACAAACTTTAGCATTACTTAAATTGCCATCGGGCATTAGTAATTTTTATTTTTTTATGTTGTTCCATCGTGTCATTTTATTGATAACTGGTTTGTGTTGGAGTAAAGTGGTTAATAAACTAAAATCGCAATTATTTTTAAATGTTGAAAATGTATTGCATCTGTCCTAAAATAATGTGATAAGTGTAGTTTTAGAGCTGACTGCCGTACAGACACGCCTCTAGCTCCATTTTTAAAAGAATCCTTGTTAAAATATGAGTCAGTCTTAGATGAATAAATAAACCTATTGATCTGTGTATAGCTATTATTTTAATTACTCATTGTCAGTAAATATATCTGTATTTTTTTACCAAACACAGTTCTTTGAATATTAGAAAGGGGAACTCATTATAAATGTTTAAAAGTTGATGATTATTTTAATATTAGGTTCTATACATTGTTTTTAAGTGTTTGTATGGTATGCATACGAAATGTATATAGGTATTAGTAAAGTTTAATTTGGTGATGGAGAATGTTAGGCAATAAAAAATCCTTTGTAGTAGTCTGTGTTTATTTATTTCTTTAACCTAGCATATTCAAAAAGGTACCTAAACTAATTGGTGTCATTTTTCCAAAAACGAGTCTACGAAAACGAAACTGACAAATGTCGTTTTTGTAAAAATGTCTTCCATTTCAAGAATTAATAAGATCCATGTTAAACTGTTCATCGGTCCCTACTATCAGCATAATCATCATGATGTCCTTCCCTGTAGTCGTCTCCGGACCAGGGTCCGCATTCCTACTTTTCGTTGTTCATCACGTCAAGTCTTCGGAATCCTTGATCCCTGGTCTTGAGTTTGTTGGCTTAACAACAACCCATCGTTTCTTCATCCAGCTAGCCATCATCGCGTTGTTAAGTAATAAATAAAATAATCATTTTGGCGTCAACTCAGTCTGTTTGGTTACTTTGGATGTTCAATCGCGCGCGAAGATCCAGGTTTTGACCATGATCCAAGATTTGGCCGGTCAGGTCTAATTACAGTAGAGCGACTGCCATCTGACCTCTGTGACCCTGCTACCAGGGGAACCTGACCAAATTGGATCATAGTAACACATTCAGGCGCCTGACTGCAGGTTTCCTCATCATAAGAGCATCGGTTAGTGTAAAACTAGGCTTTTTCTTTTTAGTGAAATACATAATAGACGTAGAATAGCCTGAACAGGGTCTTGACGGACGGACGGACAACAAAGTGATCCTATAAGGGTCCCGTTTTTTATTTGTATTACAGAACCCTAAAATGTCCACAAGCAAGCCAAGGCTTCTAAACTTCACTGTATAGTGTTTATAAGTACTCTATCAACTCTTAAATGTAGGTATATTTCCTACTACTTTTTTGTATTCCGACTTCCACCATATAACGTAATCGGTAGTCTGGAAGAGATCGCTATTGATGATAAGACCTCTCGTGTACTTACAGAATCTGTAATCACCTATTATATTAATAATGTACAATGAAGAGTTAAATAAAAAAATAATAAATAAACCAGTGCGTCTAATTTAGTTTTATTAGACCGTCTGTTTCTTTATCACCGAGTAACTACTAAAAATAACTTAATCATATCTGCCAGAAGACGCCCACTGCTGGGCATAGGCCTCCCCCAGAGATCTCCACGGCGGCCGGTCTTGTGCTCTGCTGGTACCTGCGATCTTTACCAGGTCGTCGGTCCACTTTGTCTTGGAGTCCTACCCACGCTGCCTCTTCTGGTATGTGGTCGGCTCTCGACAACTTTACTGCCCCATCGGCCATCTGTTCTTCGAGCTATATGCCCTGCCCACTTCAGTCTAGCAATCCTTAGATCCTATACGGTGACCTTGGTTCGCTTGCGGATCTCCTCATTTCTGATTCGATCGCGCAACGAGACTCCGAGCATAATAATTTAACCTAACCTAACTGACAAAAAAAGTCGTATAACCACCGCCAATCCTACATAAACTCAAATTTTTTAAACTACTGATCCGCTTTTAATTACACACAGCGAAGACTCGTCTCGATTAACCTGGCTAACATCGTAGCTCCTAACATTCGTTTAGAAGCTACGTAGGTAGGTACACGATACAAAGAAACACGTTCACTTATAACACTCCTCTTTTAGCTTTTAGGGTTAAAAAAATTAAAGCGCTGCTGCCCGTATTCTAGTCGACGGAAAGTCTAGGAGGTATGTCTCTAAATCATTAGTCGCTTTGTTCAGCCTGCTGTAAATTAAACGAACCCCCTTAGCGTACATTAAATATAGGGGAGTCCGTTTACTTTGCCGATGACTGTACGACACCGTAAAGGTACGAGTTGGTGCTACCTATATTCTTCACTGACACCAACCGACACCGCTTAATTAGATACTGACATAATTACAAATTACTTTATAATTAAGCCCAGAAAACTGTCGCTCAAAAGTCAAAACCTAGGCCTCAAACATTGCTTTCGCAATATGATCACGCCTGTCTGCTAGGCAACCGCACTAGGTATTTCAGATTAAAGTTAATTGGCTGTCAAAACTGCCTTCCCGGCAACCCGGTTACGTCTGCGTACGCGCTGTTGGCCCTACCATGGGTGTGAACTTGATCAAATTGCTTTATCTCAAAACTTAAATATTATTTTAAGTAAATAGGAAAAATCAGACGTCAAAATACGCGAAAGCAAGGGATCAAATGATTACCCACGCTCCGTCTTAACTAGTTAGGCTCTAAGATTATAATCACGTCACTTCAATAGCCTACTGCTGAACTAGAGCCTCCTCCACGTTAGACAGGCGGGTTGGAGACCGCAGTAGTTAAAATAACTCCAGAAACTGATGCTAATGCCCATTTTGTGGCCGTTGACGACACCCAGTCGAAGGGTTGGAGCAGCTCTACTCTGCCGAACACCACACGGGCGATGGAAAGGAAAAACGGTAGGAAGATGCTCACTAATCTGTTCAACAGGATTGTGACCACGGGGCTTATACCTGATGCGTGGCGCGTAAAATATTATGACGCCAATTTATAAAAGGAAGAGCAATGTATTGTACTGTTTTGACATATTATGATTTTTATTTATTTATTTTATTAAATGTGCATGAATACGGCTATCGAGATATCAAACTTAAGAGCCACACAACCCAAAACTATTCGAACGAATTATAGACTAGAGACTTTGCAAGGAATGCCCGTATCTCATCGCCAATACGGCTTCATCACAATGGACCAGATTTTTGCCTACAGGGTCCTCCAGGAGTCTCACTGCAGTAGAAATCAACCTCTACATTTCGCATTTCTCGACCGGCAGATGGCCTTCGACAGTGTTCCTCGGGAGATAATCTGGTGGGCTCTGAGATCAAAGTTACATTAGGATTATTAAGGACATGTACGCTACCACTGAAGCCGTCGTCAAAACCATCTTAGGCCATACTGATCCCTTCCCAATTACTGTAGATGTCACCAGGGGTTTGTCCTGCCTGAGGCCCTATGTGTAATTGTTTTGCTATGTTGCCCTCTCAAAGCAGAAATTGAAATGATGAATTTTAATTTGTGGCACGTATGTATCTCGGTGTAGGTACTATGTTTAATAAGTATGTATTTAAAAGATGTAAGTAGTATAGTCAGTTATCTAACATCCACAATACAACTCCCCATCTACCTTATAACTAAATTCAAGTTTCTTTCTGACACCCACAGCCGTGACCTTCGCTCCTCGAGAAACATTTTATTAAATCTGCACCTTCACCGTATGGGTTTTATCTTTAATTCTTTTGTACTGAGGGCTGTAAGGCTCTGGAATGATCTCTTTTCCCGATCTTAGATTACTTTCCAGCAAACACTCATTTAAGAAAGCTGTCCGTGAGCATGACCTGAAGGATCTTTAGTGTTGTGGCTCACGAGTTAGTCTCCTATCTCCTTTACTCGTGTAGTATTTATATGGTTATGTATTCTTGTATCTTACCCACTCACTCACGTTTATTTATAGTTTTATTATATTTATTATAATTATTTTTAGTTATCTGTACATTTATCTCTGGTTGTTATTATTTAGATTATGCCTATTCAATTACAAGTAATAATGTCATCGTAATATCCAATTAATGTCAAAGATTGAAATATTCACTTAAAATTTCAAATTCTCTGACAATTAACCATGCCTTTAATTTAGTTTTGAATGCGTTGCCTTCAAGCATTTTAATGTCGAGAGGCAAACGGTTGAAAATTCAACTTGCACCTTGCACTTGCAAAAACACTTGCACCTTTTTGCCTACCTTTTTCTTTATTTTACTTTTTGTTGACTGGTAGATAAGGCTATTTTAGCTTTAAGTCCGCCATTGTACTAATTTGTGCATGAAGATTTAATAAATAAATAAATAATAAATAACTTTACTTACTTTAGGGCTAGATGTCACAGGTTTAAATTCACATTTATCCAACTATTTTTATTTCTTTATCAATAGTCGGGTGGCTCCAATTCGAACGAACCTTGAAGATAGTGAATCAAACGGACTTGCATTTATAAGAACCGTAGTAGGGGCATTTGGTTAGAATTATGGAGTTGCCAGTATCTTCACATGGAGGAAATAGGGTTTTCTGTCGACAAGTGCTAATGTTAACCTACATTTTACTGCACTAGGTACTAATTTTATTGGAAACCTACTTATTTTGAACTACAGCAGTCCGTAGCGATTTATCGTTGCAATGATTTGATGCATTTTGAATGTCGAATAAATGATTATTGTATTCTATAACGAATTCTTATCACACATTTCTCATTCCATCCACCCATAACAGTCCACTGCAGGACTTAAGGCCTCTCCCACGAAAGGGAAGGTTATTGCCATAATCTCCACGCTTGGCAGGCGGGTTGGAGATCGCACTGTTGTAAATATAACAATGGAAAACGCTGCTGCCCATTTTCCAGTCTACGGAGACTCTCAAGATCTTTTGCCTCGAAAACATTACTCGCCTTGTACGATACCCACGAGTGTAAGGGGTTGGTGCTATTCTACTCTGCCGGACACCACAAGGCCATATTGTTAACTATTTTATACGGTATGATATGATAATATACCTAAATGACCTGTAACTATTGTTCTCAATAAATAATCATTTCATACGGAACAAAAATTATTGCATTTCATCATTTTGGTCTTAATGTCCCGGATGTGTTCTCGCGTACGAGGGCCACGGGTTCGCCTTGCCCATGTGCCAGAATTTGGGTGATCAGCAATTACAGTGGAGCGAAAAATATTAAGCGAGTACTACAAAAACTGTTAACAAGGGCACCTGACCAGATTGGATCATGGTTACACATTCAGTCGCCTGAATGTATGTGCAGGTTTCTTCACGATGTTTTTCCTCACCGTAAGAGAATCGGTTAGTGTTCCTCAAATGTACACATAATAGAAAATATATATTATTGATACACAGCGGTACTGGGTTTCGAACCCGGTATCTTTCGCTTACGAGTCGGGCCCCTTAACCACTAGGCCACCGATTCTCCACACGAAATATCAATATAATACCGTAATTCGTGCACTTTTATACCTACTAACCGGTCAAGCATGAGACAAACTCGTACACGCAGGATCCCAACCATTTCGGATAATATCTGAAGTATAGAACAAATATTACTATATTATTATATTTGTAGGTAGTGATGCCAAAGCATCACGTCATTTTTGAAATTGTAGTACATTTAAAATCTTAGTATATGAGACCTACACTTGTACAGTTTTTATTTCAAAGTTCGAAATTCATTACTCAAAGTAGATATTACATAAGTTTTATTTGATTTTATACCACTAAGGTGGCAAACAAGCTTACGGCCTGCCTAATGGTAAACAGTCACCGCAGCCTATGGACGTTATTGATTTGTTACATAAGTTATTTATCGTCATATCAATTAATACGAAATATTATTAATAGAACATAATATTTACTTAATGCTTAATTTGCACAAATACCACCCATTGCGTAGTCAGAAAATTATACATAGGGTACAGAAAATTAAACTATTATTATGGTTAGGTACGGTTTTTAAATGGATAGAAAATTACAATGGATAAATAAAAATTACTTATTTTAGCAAATCAGGATTTGGTTAATATTTTATTTTACTTATTTCGGTGAATCAACAGCTACATAAACATTAAAATAGAATTAAACTCCAATTTCATATTCAGTCATAATATTTATAAATATATAAAAACCGATAAACATACTGACAAAATTAATATAAAAGTAAAAATAAGTACATTCGATGGTCAGTTTAAATATCTATTATACATAGTATAAAACAAAATCGCTACCCGCCGTCCGCATCGATGTATGCTTAGATCTTTTAAACCACGCAACGAATTCTAATGCGGTTTTTAAGACTTTTAAGCTTAGCTTTTAAGTGATTCAAGAGGAAACTTATTAAGCAAGAAAAAGAAGGGTAGGTATGGGTGAAGCCAGTGTATGTAGAGGTAGGACGCCACGCGAACGAAGTCGCGCCGGGTCCACTTGTATAACTATATACCTATTTATTTATTTATTTATTTATTCTTATTGTCTATATACAAACAAACTACAAAAATAACTAAGTACCTATCTAAGTAAGTAGGTAGTAGGTATCCAGGTTTCAATAATTATTACCTAATATTTATGGGGTAAATTCACACCGCGCCATCCAATCTATTATTTGATATTTGTTCTAATATAATAATAGTCATGGAAACGCGTATATTGGTCATCTTGACATTAATTTCCCGGCTGTGCTCTCGTGCACGAGGGCCTGGGGTCCGCCTTGACCATGATCCAGGATTTGACAGACAGTAATTACAGTAGAGCGACGGCCATCTGTCCTTCGTGACCCTGTTTGCCGGGGAACATGACCAGAACAGGTCATGGTTACAGGGAAACACGTGTGCATTCTATGAAAAATTCTAAATATAATTGCCCTGTGAGAGACAAACGGCCAGTATTCGGGTACGGAACCCTAAAATGAACTATATAATAAACAAACAACCATCAAGTATTAACGTCGGCTCTCGTATGAACTCTATAAAACCGCTCTACCATAGAGTCGTATCCGCCATACAAAAGACATCAACGGGGTCATACTTTTTATTAAGATCTGTCTGTGAGTGGATCTCGAACAGGAAATACATTGCGGGACAACTAGTTTATTATAAAGAGAAAGTATTTGATTGTTTGTTTGTTTGTAATGGATATAGTCCACAAATTGTTTCGCCTACAGAAAGCTAAATTAATAATAATAATAATAATTGTAATATAGGCTATAGTTTTCTAGAAATTAAATATAGTTCCGACGGGAACGACGATGCGACGAAGTCGAGGGCAAAACTGCATGTTTTAAATATAGCTAGCTTTTTCTCGCGACTTCGTCTACAAAAATTCGGACCCATTACCGCGAGAACAACATTGAAATTCGTGACGCATTATTCCCTATGTGTTATTTTGGGCTATAAGCTATATTACTGGTAAAATGCATAAAACTCCGTTTAGTAGTTTTTGCGTGAAGGAGTTAACATCTAAACACTTTTACAAACTTTCGCATTTAGAATATTAGTAGGATGCAATAATAGTATCTGGAATCAGGTTTATCATCACGGTTTTGATTATTCTTTTAAAAGCTACGTAGCTTTAAGTCCGCCATTGTACTGTAATGTGCATGAAGTTTTAAATAAATAAATAAATACAGATAGTTTATCGATTATGGTACAGTAAATATCAACGAAAATATTAAACATTTAAATATAGAATAAATATACCTACATTATTATTTATCACAATTAATTGAGGCTATTGGTATTATTATTTTTTTAATTATTATTATTAGGCTAATCGATTATGAATCATCATCGTCCTAGCGATTATCCAGGCCTCTGACACCGCTTCGCTTTATTACACATTCTTCTTTCTCCATTTCACCCGGTTTTCGGCGTCCTCGCGTCGTAAGCCTCGATGAAGCCTCGACTTCATCCATTGCTTCTTGGTCAGTCTATTTCCTTATTTCTATGCATCTATACCCCACTTATCCCTGGAGCTTACGAGACCAAATTAGCGCAGGAGAGTCTCCTCGACCGTATCCGCAATATCCCTCACGCCAAAGCTACCATGAATGGGTCTAATTATATTCTTGTATTCTTACCCCTTGAGCTTGACAGGGATTTTAGGGTCACAGATGACAGGCGTGAGCTCCCGCCTTTTGGCCCAAGCTGCAGAGATTTGGGACTTGACAATGGGGCGGATATCGCTGGACTCGAGCTTCACATATCCGAGGCTTTTGAATTTATCTGTTCTATTGACAGCTTCCTTACCTATACGGATGGTTTCTAGATCCGCGTTGCAGCTAGCCATATACTCTTTTTGGTGACGTTCAGCTTTAAAGCCCCGTTGGATTTTGAATATTTTATTTTAATTAAATAATGCAGTTTAATCATATTTCGAATGTGTAACGTTTGTTTAAAATGCGATAATGATAACATTTAAAAAATCCATTTTCATTTACCAATTACCTCACCTACCTGTAAAGCATCGACTCTACATAGAGCCCTCTCACAACAGGTGCGCACATACAGTCGCGATCCCCAAAGCATTATCTTTTATCACCTTATCCAGAGATGAAGCGACGAAACTCAGGAACGCGACTCTACATCCAGAGAGCTACAAAATTGGCGCTCAGGCGGTATGCGATCACAACCTGTTTGCTCTACCGGGCCCCCCGCCTGCCGCGCGTCAGTGCCGCCCGAGCCCTCGACGCGCTCGGCCGTTGACGCGCGCGTAATCCCAATAACGCATAACACACGCTACTTTATTAGTGAAAAGGTTTTTCAGTGCCAGGATTGCAGTGCTGTGTTCAGATTTTCAGATTCTTAGATTACAGATTTACCTTTAAACGAATTATATTCAGTGTTTGTCGTTTGAGAAATAATTTTTGGAAACGGTGTTGTTTTTGTTTGTCGAAAAGAGAGTTCGGAAAAAACACGAATTGATTATGGTGGTGAACGAAATTGTTTTGTGCTAAGGATTCTGGAGGTGGGTCTGAAGGGTTTTTGTTTTGTGCTTAGTTTTAGAAAGCTTAAAGCTCAGGCCTATGTTAAGTCTCACTTGTAGCTTTATTAAAGCTCAAACGAACGGTACATTCGGTACGCGCATTGGCTAATCCATGTGTTATAACTTGAATGTAGAGTTTCATATAGAGTCAAGTTCAAGCAGGTTGTTAAGATACTTTTACTCTAGGTAGGTTTCTAGGGTACTATGAAGGAGCTACGCTATCTAGTTCAGTGTCCAACAAACAATATGCGTAGGCTTGGTCATGTGGATTGAACTTATTTTGTCTTAGTATTATTTATAAATCCAATAAACATTTTTTACACACCTAAACCGCTGAAGACATACAGATTAAATTTGTCCTAAGAGATAGATGGCAATCTGGATGACATAAGGCTCGGTACTTATCTAAAAACTATTTAATTGTACGAGAAAATAGTGCAGAATATTCCTGGAAGTGTAAAAATACTGTAAACGACAAACTCTTCTAAAAAAAACAAATGTAGAGAATGCAATTCGTAGTACTTGTAGGTACTTCATTATTCTTAACTTCAAACGACATGTCATTTGACAGTTGACCCATGCTCTCGGATTATAGTTGCATAATGCCATGATTATCATACTAAGTTCCTACCACTGCTATTACATGCTGGTAGAGGCGACTCTATGATACTCTATAATGGCACATATTTTCAGAGAACACGGTATGGATACAAGCTGTTCTATTTTCTATATTAAATTTGAGTATAAATGGTGATCGTTCTATATTCGAAGGAGCGTTTGACTTTCAAAAAATCATGCCTTATCTCTCTATGATAAATATGTAGAGCAGCATTAAAATTAATCGTCATAAAATTACAAACGCGCTTTCCGCGTCTGTCTGTACATCCGCTAACTCCCAAACTACGCAACGGACTTTCATGCCATTTTCCTAACATTTAGATAATTTCTTTCGGATCGTTTATATGTACAATACATGCATATTAGAATAAACAAACCCTGAGAACACTCGCACGAAAACAGGGCAGAGCGCTACTTTATTACAATATTGACACAAAAGTAAAACGTAACCAATTCTCTATATCTAACTTCGAACTCTACACTCTCTACATATTATATTGCATCGTAGAGCTACTCTTCTGTGAGAACCGTCTGAATTTTAAGCGTCCAATTCCGGTTTTAATTAGCCACGAATAAACTTTTACCTGCGTTATACTTATAGAGTAGAGCGATCTCTAGCTTTTTATAAGCTTTGTAGAGTGTAGAGCTAAATGTACAATAACGATAAAATAAAATTTGAAATTATATATCCGTATGATTAAACGGTGGATGTGTAAAATTTTAAACAAAACAGTATTATAAATAATTGTAGAGCCTCAACCAGTATCTGTATTACTAAAGGCATTCATCCATTATAATAAAGCTCAACTAATGCCACATGACTCTATATAGAATTTATATAGGGTCAGTCAGTATAGGTAGAGTTGGAGCCAGATAACGACAGTATTGAATGCTAAACAGTGCGGTACAAAGTGGGCATTGTCCATCTACGTGCATGCGTGGTACTGTTATACAAATACCCACAGATATGCTATCCCAGTAATAGATGTAGAGAAAGAGAGTTTATGCGTACATTGAATTGACTTTTGGCGGTAGATGACGAAGTATTTCTTACCAGCATTTGCCCGCGACTTCGCGTAAAATTCTGTTTTACAATCCGGATTCGTTCCCGCGAAAATCACATTAAATTTCTGAATAAATTGACTATGTGCTATTCTGTGTTATAAGCTACATTACTGCCAAATTTCATCAAAATCCGTTCAGTAGTTTTTTGCGTGAAGGAGTAACAAACATACAAACATCCATCCTTACAAACTTTCGCTATAATATTAGTAGAATAGGGACGGATATTTACAAGTATTTACATAAAAACATAGGATAGAAGGATAGACAACCCTAAGTCTAAAGAAGTAAAATGAACAGATTTCTTTTATTAAATAGTTAGGCTGCAATGAAAAACTAAATTTAATTACCAACTAATTTATTTCAATAAAATGAAAATCTTTTTGCACTATAAGTAAGTAGTAAGTAAGGTATAGTTGTAGAAAACATTTCCATCCGTAATAAAATAAACGCAATATCATTAAATGTTTATATAGTTCGTACTACTTAAAAAGCTTTAATTTCCATTTGTTAAGTATGCGAAACAATAAGAATTAACATTCGCAGCATATTTTCGGGGTTCACACCCAAAAGGTGGAATTTCGCCGCTAGCGGACGGCGCATGCGTCGGATAGCCCTAATTCCACCGCCAACAGTTTTTTACCACTCTATCCCTATAGTTTCAAACTCTACATGATGTAGAGTTCTTACTAATGTAGAGCATTATTATTGAATAGGATGTTTTATTATTTAAACTGGAAAAATAACATAAGTTTTTGGACTTTGTAGCCAGAGTAGATACATAGACATATCAGAATAATACCAATGACTCTTTTCTGAGTTATGTACATTAGTTTAATTCTAACCAATGCTCTTGCGGTGAGGAAAAACGTCGTGATGAAACCTGCACATTCAGTCCCCTGGTAGCCGGGTCACGGAGGTCAGATGGTAGTCGCTCCAATGTAATTACCTGATCGAAATCCTGGATCATGGTGAAGGCGGCCCCGAGCCCTTGTTCTCGAGAGCACCCGGTTGTGCACATTAACGCCAAGATGATGATGATTGTTGGTACATAAGAATTTAGTAACCTAAAAGACATATTATAGACAATACAGGCGCTACTTATTTCTAAAAAGAACTTTCTTCCCGTAAGCCTACCGCAGAGAGAACATGATAATTACACATAGTTTACCTTTATCATTACCGTAGAACATACAGGAAATCTTATTTCCCTAAGAGATAGTAAGAGAAAATAATTGATAATACTTTGTTACATAGAAAAGACATCAACGCGCGATACTTTTCCGCTCTACAATACTAAATGCGAAAGTAACTCTGTCTGTATGTAATTATTTTACACCTCAACCGCAGAACAGATTTGGATAAATTTTGGTAAAGAGATAGCAGTCATCCTGGGAAAGGAAATAGGCTACAATTAATCTCCAATATTAATGATAAAATAGGTATGTGAAATTTACTATTTCTGAAGTAAGGGATACGCACTGTCTTATTTAATTAAATTCATAATTTGTTATATAATTATACTACTAATTTATTTTCCGGCTTTTAGGCATCATTACAAATTGCCCTCATTAAATGCTTAGCTTACAATTTTGTCATTTTACACTATTTTAAATTACACCAAAATATAATGGCTCACACAACAAAACGGTTTCATACAAAAATGTATGGAAGTTTTATTTTTAAATCTGCCATGCGTGAATACTGGTCGCTGTGGCCATAATTTGCTATTGTTAATTGTCGGTATACTGAAAGGCAAAAATAAAAAGCCACTTAGGCAAGGCGCGGTAATTAAGAAAACATCATGGCGATATTACTATGCAAAATGCAACGGTCGGTCTGTGTGTAGCTAGTTGGTTATTATGTAAATATTTTGTGGCTGTGAGTTTCCGTCGGCAATGAGCGGGCTTGGATAGCGAACTCCTTGGGTTAAGATCTGCTTAGTTTCATTTTAATCCAAGATGGAGGACAGTTTGTTATTTCCCGCCCTGTACCCTAGAGGTCTCTGCATTTTCCTTACGTTTATTGATCTAAATTTGGAAAATGGCCGAATGATCTTTACAAAGACCCAAAATAATTATTGAACGTCTGCAGTAATACAAGTGAAACTGTAGAATTGAAATCGATTTTTGACGCTTGAAGCGGCCATTTTACAAGCTTATATTTAACTTGCACTGTTCGTGTGAAGTTGTCCGTCAATATTTGCAAACCATTTTTCGACCATTTGTTGGCATTCAATTGAGCTGATATTTGATATACTTATGTAACTTGTATGATAATACATTAATATGGTACCATGGAGCTGGTCTGATGATGGAGTCGGGCGGTCATAGGAGCCAATGAACGCAATAAGATAACACCATGTTTGGGCTTGATGGAATAGTTTTGATGAGATGAGTAGGTACCATACCGCACGATGAAAGCATGTTATGAAAAAATATTTTTCATTTTAGAGCATATTTTTTAGTAGGTTATAGTTATCAGTTAATTCATAGATCATTAATATAAAAACAGTTTTAAAACATAAATAAAGCAAAATGCAATAAGGTTATAAACGGCTTCAAGACATTAGGTAAGTAGGTGCCTAAAACTGTGTGGTCTAAAAATGATAAAATTTTGATTATTTTGTTAAGGGTTATATAATTAAAGATGTAGATTTACTTAAGAGTTCTTAATGAAGTATTGAAAACTAAGCATACACTTAGATGTGCATAAAATTTGAAATACTAATGCAGTACTATCAGACTGCTTCAGATACCACATTAATACATTAAATGCAAAATTTATCATACACATTAGGTTATGTACGTAGGAATATGCTAAACAAATGGTATCTGCACTATTTATAAGCAATTTTAGCTTAGTTGATGAATAAAATATGTAATCCTTACGATGATTTCATCTTTAAAACTTTTATAAAACTGTTTACTTTTATAAAAGGTTCTGATCACTTTAGATATGGAATATCTGCCCCAATGTATATATGAATGTACGTATATATGTACGCTTATATCTTTTAAACTACGCAACGGATTTTCAACAATAAATACAGTAATTCAATAGTTAGGTATAGGTGGATAAACAAGAAAACAAGGGTAGATAGGGGTAAAGAAGACGTATGCGAACGAACGGGCCGGGTCCACTAGTTAACTTGTATTATAGAGATCTATATTAACATTTTACTAATATATTCATTGTTGTTTAGATAGCCAGAAAATATTACTCTACGATGTTTTTGAGATAACATTTAGGGAACATATACGCCCACACCCATCGTCGTGGCATTACGTCCTTGCCTTCGGCAGGGGCACTGTTGTGGCTAACTTTGATCACTTGCATCATAATAAATGAAATATTAAATTTTTATAGGTTGTACATTCATACAAAAATATCACACCTCTGTCCCACAGGTGAGGTTTAGGTTATCTTTTCGACAAAGCCCAGAGATTTTTCAATAATATTGAACATTCGTAAGAGACGTTGAGGTATTGAACATAATGTAAACAGATTTAGCATTAAAGCAATTTAAAAAATATGTATATATTTGGGAGACAGTTACCGCTTACACTCAGATGGGCTGTCTGCTCGTTTGTGACTGCTTATAATTAAAAATATATAAACATTCTTGTGCAACTGAACCTTACAAATTTCTGTATTCGTTATGTCACATACTAAGCTCTAGTACACTCGTACATATTACTACAACGGATTTCCAACACATATTTCAGTATACCGACCTAATAAATTATTACAATTACTGGTCCGTAGGAATTCTAATATTCGAGCACTGACATCTTGGCTTCTCCAAGACTCGACAATAAAATATCTTCTTTATTACCCGGCTGGAGGAAACACAGATATTTAAATGTATGTAAAATGTATGCTCGCCGCCAGATTAAAAGGTCTGATAAGGTGGGTGATATGCTAGTTGATCTCGCTGGCGAAATTATGTTTAAATCCGTATTACTTATCGGGCTTAAGAAATTACTGTTGCGTTAAATACTCTATACGTTCCTACCTATACAGACATTTTGCTTTCTGTCTTATCATCATCATCTTCGCGTTATGTCCCTGTTGCGCTCCTGCGCGGTACGCGAAGGCCCGGGGTCCATCTTCCTACCCTTTTTCGTCATCTGTGATGTCAAACCAAGGCTACTTCGAACGTGGGCACTTGAATGCGATCCTTCTGTGAAACTCCACACATCCACCGCAGTATCTTCATTTCCGTGACACGCAGCTCCTGCTTGTGTCGCTTCAAGTTTCCAAGCGAAGCAAGTGTTTGTGGCCACGGTCCAAGTTTCTAGTTTAGAAAATATATGAGTAAAGTGGGTCGGGGGTTTTCCGACGGTTGTCTGTCGGATGGTTATTAGCAGCAGTAGGGCTGATTTTTCTAATAGTACTGTCGCGATGCAGGCCAAACATGTGTTCAGTCAGCGAAAAAAGAAAATTTTCGCGCCATTAACAACGTAACTACAGGAAAACTCAAAGACAGCCGCCTTGATGGCGTACCCATCACCATACTGCAGCACCGCGGTCGATTTCACCGTAATATACCAAATAAAAAAGCCGATAATGAATCTATGCCGCTAAAGGGATATAAAAACACTATTCCGACCTTAGAGGGGCCCGATTTTATTATTATTGAGCACTAAAGACCGAGCGGCCGGTCTGCACCTACCTGCGTATGGGACTCGGGGACTGACAAAGGCACTTTTGATTATACAGCCATCGGTTGCCCTATACAAAAATGTTTGCCTTACCGCCCGTGTTACTAGGCCTATTTCGGGTTTCGAGTGTAAGTATGTATTGTGCTGGTTTGTAATAGGTTCTATGGAGTTGGAATAAAAATTGCGTTGGCTTCATAGTTTTTTTAGTTTTCGCCGCGACTTCATTTTCGCAGAATTTGAGACTATAGTTCGAACCAAATGGATTGATAATAGCGGACATTGATCTCTGAGGTAGAAATAATTTGTAAGCCATCACAGCGACAGTTGTGATGATTTATAGAGCCGTATTCGTTACATTTTAATTAAATAGAAGAGTTTATAACAATTTATAATTTATTCTCGAGATTTTACCTGCGGTTCTTGGCCGACAGGTCAACTAAGTGGATCCGGCGCGACTTCGTACGCATACACCTGTTTTACCCCTACCTACTCCTTTTTTCTTGCTTATAAACTTTCCTCTTGAATCACTCTATTTATTATTAAAAACTGCATTAAAATCCGTTGCGTACTTTGAAAGATCTATTTCCTTATTTATTTAAGTAAGGTACACCTGCAGAACACATAATGTTACATCATAAACAGTTTACATAAAAGTTATTCTAATACGAGTCCCATATTGGTGACACAACATTCTCGTTCAGTGTCATTTGAAACAAAATAAAATAAAGAAAAAGGTATTTAGTATAAACTTAAAATTAAACAATGTTATAAGTACACTATTAAACAATTTTTGTATTTATTTATTTAATTTAAAGTACATTTTGTATCTTAACACTAAATGACACAAAACCCGGATGGGTTTGTCTGTGTCTACCTGGCTATTTATTACAAAACACACTCGGTCACTACAAAATCGAATTTTTCCAAGTTTAACGTATACACACCCACATTATCAATTTCCATTTTTCATTCTAATAACATATTGTGTTTCCTCGACACAATACCACAATACTAATGTAAACTAAAACACAATTATAAGAGTACACTTGGGGGTAACTTGTGCTCTGATCGGTGCCAAACAATTTCAGTCTACATAAATAAGATAAGATACATACATAGATACATACGGACAGACGGCGGGAAGCGACTGTTTTATACCATGTATAGAAGATCGTATTGTATCAAAAACCCTAAACAGATCAAGCTATATCTTAATTATCTAAAGAAGACAGAAAGGTAGTAAAGTTTTTTGGTTAACTAATCTCCGGTAAGATCGCACGCATCATATTTAATCAAGTTTTTATATGCACATAAAAAAGTAAATAAGCGACGAGCTGATTAAAAACCAGTAGAAGTTTAGAACATTAAACTTTTCACAGGATGAGTAATGACTGAAATCTCAAGTTTATTTCGAACTAGCGACCCGATCCGGATTCGCACGGGTATATTGCTGGTCTGCCACGCAGAGGTCCCGCTTTCGATTCACTGCCGAGCAGAAATTGAAAAGATGAATTTTAATTTCTGCTACGAGTCTGGGTGTTGTATGTATATAAGTAATTTATCAGTTGTCTAGCATCTATAACACAAGTCTTGCTTACTTTGGGGCTAGATGTCGCTCTGTGAATTGTCCAAGCATATTTATTATTATAATTTTTCGGCTTTTCTTTATTGATATGCATATACGTATACCCTAAATATAAATAAAGCCTTCTCTACAAGCGGCAAAATATTGATCCAAGCAAAGATTTTGTCCCTATATGCTCAATGCCAGCATTTGGCCAAATACAAAGTTTAGTCCGTTTAAACCCGAAGTGAAATAAACTCCTGTCAGTTTATAATTTTTTTAAAGAGCCGTCGTTGTCTCACTGCAGGGTAAGGGCCTCTCTTCCATTTTTCCACTTAGACCTATTTGGAACCAGGTTTTTCAAATTAATTGAAAAAGGAAACTCTTAAATCCTACCTGTATAAAGATATATTACCGGATTAGATTTCGCGACATACGATAAGAGGTAACTGTATGGGTCGACGGATCTCGTGATAACTACTGAATACTATAAAACTAGGCATTCCCATTTTAATTCACGTCTTTTACGACTCCATAACTTCAAGAATTGAGGAAGTGGATAATTTTTTAAATTGGAGGCTTTCCGTACGCAGCTCATGATTAAACGTAATCATGATTCATAAAGTTGCCATTTGTGAGCTTGTAACAGTAATTTCCCTTCGCGATTGGAGACATAGAGGAAAGTATAGAGTTTATTGCGTATCTACTATACTCTATTTTTTACTTTAAAGTACTGGGATAACGTTCGCCTTTCTTATTGGTTACAAGCCGGCGTTAACAACAACCACCAATCCCAACCACAAATCAATACATGCCGTGAAAGTCGCCTGCTAAGGTACTTAATTTGAATGAACCAATGAGTATGTCGTATTCAGTCTCAGTACTTTATAGTTAAAAAAAATTGAGTATAGTTTTTCATCGAGACTTTTGTCTGCGTGGAACAGGGACCCATGAACGGCATTAAAAATTCGATATTTTGACCGTGATGCTGATTTTCCTTGTTTTTGAACCGTACTTTTTCGGTGTTGCCAATGTGATTTAAAATAATATTGAATTTTTCAAAATTGAAAACCGTTCGAATCGATGAGAGCGATTCAAATATAGAGCCCCAGATTTGTGGAAGAGTATGTTAAGTTGATTTAAAACATTCGTAACAAGAAATAGCATTGTATCAACACCAAACCTAAGTGAGCACAAACTAGCTAAGTCACTATCTTTATGACACCGATTCTGTGACATGTTGGTACGTTAAGTAATTTAAATTTCCTTCTACGGATTGTCAGATAATATTGATACAGTAACAGTTACAGCGTTACAGTTAAAATAATTTTCTTAGGAAGGAAGGTTTTGCCGCGTCGCGTAGTTCAGACGCATTGAATACCAAACACACAGGTACCTCAAAGGCCGGCACCTCATCCGCTCTCCTTAAGTTGCAGATGTCCTGGACGACGATGGCCACTTTCCATCAGGTGGACCGACCATCCGTCTGCCTCTTAATGCAAAAAAAAATACCACACTGTTTTCAAAAGCACTAAAACCAGATACGATGACAAGTCAGAAATAATCGTTGGGCCACTTATAACTTTCACTTAGATCTAATCTCTAGTTATTACTTAATTGTCCAATGCAGGTGAATGAACTGTGACCACCTACTTTACTTTCATTATTTTGCAACTAATAAACAAGGAAAGCAAAATGTATTGTTGAAACCACATTAAAATGCGATGCGTAGTTTAAAATATCTAAGAATCTACATAGATACATAGGGACAGCCGGCAGGAAGCTACTTTGTTGTATACTATGTATAGAAGTGATGAAAGTGACAGACAGTATCAATAACACGTGATTAACCACGAAAGTCTAAAAACGTATCTCAGGTTGCTATCTATTTCCTTGACCAATTTTTAGTAGTGAAAACGTAAGATATAAGTCTATAAAGACAAATATCCAGACTGAGATTTTATATACTTACCGCCAGAATAAGTGTCCGAATGGTGTGATGTTCTGTGTTGATGTAATTAGGACGACAACATACAATTAAGAAATTAGTAATTTTGGACCAAAGATAAATTCACGCCTTTGTGGAAGTCATTGATACTGTAGCACGTCAGTTTTAAGCGGATTTTCTTTTCTTTTATTGAAAGCTTCAGGGCTCGGTGCGTTTTCTACATCGTTCGACAACGCATTGTACAGGCTCGGGCCTACGACTGCGACCAGACATCGCCCCTTGGTTTTTAAAACATTATAGACTGACAAGATAGAAGAGAAGGGTCTCCAGCGCATTATGGAATACAAAAAAAAGTAAATTTCATAAAATATTTCATGTAGTTACAGTCAGCTGCAGAGTGAATGGACATATACATTAAATGTAGTTCGAACGCATCAAATACCAAACACATAGGTACCTCAAAGGCCGGCACCGCATCCGCTATCTGCAGCTAACTATACATAGTACAGCATGGTCGTGTCTAATGATATTTTCATTGAGTAGGTTTTACTTATGTAAAGTTTGAAGTCATGAAATTGTATAATGTACGCAAAAAGGAAAGAAAAATGAATGTACCCTTTAAGATTACACTAAAACGACTTACTACTTTAAAATAAATAAAAGACCATACAAACAATAAAATATCAATAACACTTGAAAACTTTTACTCCCAGTCCCAATTACCTCTTTAAGCTACAAAGAAAAGCAATTAATTTTTTTTTAAATACACACTACGAAACGCTTATAGAAATTCTATTATCCGCCGAAGAAATATCTGGCCAAACTGGACACGACATGCATAACTGACTAAGGTTTAGCAGTTGTCCCTCTAAGGAGCCAATTCCACGCCAGTTATAGCGAAGTAAAAAGTCTCCAAGACTTATCAATATTAAATCAAGATATCACTTTAAAGCAGCGAGCGCAGATAATCATCAAGTTCCTTAATTAATCACTCTATCCCATCTAGTTGTTTCTGGTTTTAACTAGATTTTTGTAATGGTATATATATAGTCTGTGGTTCTTTAGGCGGTTTTTGTACAGTCGATTATTTGTCGGCGTTAAATGATATAGCAATACCAACTTGAATATTGATACAGGTACTCATAGCTTTAATATTATAATAAAATGAAAAGTCTGTATGTTTGTAAGTTTTGTTTGTTGAAGCGAAAACTTCTCAACCGATTTAAAAAATTCTTCCATTAAAAGGAAGCTATCATATCTGTTATGCGCGTGGCGGATATAAAAAAATGCAATGATAATTCAAGAAATCGTATTTTCAAGAATCCGTAACAATTCACCCATTTGAACTGGGATTTTAGCGGTGTGGAGACTTAGTTAAGGGTTTTTTTCCATAATATCTCAAGCTTTGCTACAAGGAAAGTGAACGCACGGCTGAAAATACACTTGTTAATATTAAATCCGCAATTCGGGTTGATGTTTTGTTCTCCGCTGCCTGATATCACACGGCTCTTGTAGGATTTTTTGCGCTTGACCAAATTTATTTATTTATTCCTAATCCCATTTGAACGACAGTTTCCACTCACTAACAAGTTCGCTCTCCATTGCAGGTTGCGCTCGCGACGATGCAGCCCCGGTTATAGTACACGGCGCAATGTTTCGCGCGCTCCTCCTGCTCGCTGCGGCGGCGGCGGCTGCTGAGCACGTGAGGGAGTTCGCGGTGCGGGAGAACGCACGCGCGGGCGCCCTGGTCGGCCATCTTGGTGACGAGTTACCGGACGCTGCGCCCCCGTACACCATCGTGCCAGTCCCAGGAAGCGCAGTCAACGATGACTTGCGAATAGACCCGCATACTGGAGAAATACGTACAAGAGTACCTCTAGACCGGGAAACAAGAGACCACTATGCTCTAGTCGCGATACCAGCGTCCGGAGATAACATCAGAGTAGTGGTAAGAGTGTCGGATGAGAACGACAACGCTCCGACTTTCTCGACTCCGGTCATGAACGTCGAGTTTTCGGAGAACACTCCTCGAGACGTGAAGCGAAAACTGAATCCAGCCAGGGATCAGGATTTGGACGTTTTCAACACGCAACGGTACAATATCGTGTCAGGAAACACTGATAACGCTTTCAGATTATCCTCCCATAGGGAGAGAGACGGAGTGTTGTACCTAGATTTGCAAATCAACGGGTTCTTAGATAGAGAGACTACTGATCATTACGAGTTAGTGATAGAAGCCCTAGATGGTGGTACCCCTCCGCTGAGAGGAACCATGACTGTAAATATAACTATTTTAGATGTTAACGACAACCCACCTGTATTCGCTGAGAGTATATATTCGGCTATGATTCCGGAGAACGCCACGGTTGGGACGCCAGTGTTGAAAGTGTCTGCCACTGACTTGGACGCTGGCGAGAATGGCCTCATTGAGTATTCGATAAACAGGAGACAGAGCGACAAGGAGAACATGTTTAAAATAGACCCAGAGACTGGGGAAATAATAGTGAACAAGGCTCTCGATTTTGAGACAAAGGAGTTGCATGAGCTCGTGGTGGTGGCGAGGGACAAAGGGGCGCAGCCTTTGGAGACTACTGCATTCGTATCAATACGCGTGACAGACGTCAATGACAACCAACCCACTATAGACGTGATCTTCCTAAGTGACGACGCGACACCGAAGATATCCGAGTCAGCGCAATTAGACGAGTTCGTCGCCAGGATATCGGTACACGATCCTGACTCAAAAACCGAGTATTCCAATGTCAACGTTACGTTGAGCGGTGGCGACGGCCACTTCGACTTGCGTACACACGACAACATAATCTATTTAGTCGTAGTCGCTTTACCTTTAGATAGGGAATCTAGGTCTTCTTATACGCTAAACGTAGTAGCTACAGATAAAGGATCTCCTCCGTTACACGCGTCTAGAATAATCAGTCTCCGCGTTACTGATGTGAATGATAACGCTCCAGTCTTTGTGGAAAACGAGTACAAAGCTAGCGTCCCTGAGGCCGCAGCGCCTGGCACGCCAGTAGTTCAGGTGTTAGCGACAGATTCTGATGAAGGGGATAACGCTGATATCCGATACTCCTTGCTACCGACTCCGCAGTCAGATTGGTTTGCGATAGACGAGAGATCTGGGTTGGTTACGACGCGTTCGCGGGTGGATTGCGAGACGAACCCTATGCCGCAGTTGACGGTGGTGGCAGCGGACAGGGGGTCACCACCGTTGTCGTCGACAGTGACCCTGACAGTGACCGTCCTGGATGTGAACGACAACGAGCCGATCTTCGACCAGTCCTTCTACAACGTGACCGTTCCGGAGAGCGAAGCTGTTGGCAGCTGCATTCTAAAGGTTAGTGGAGTGTTCTTTTATACTTTTTATTGATTACTTCCGTAAATATCATAGGATGAAATCTGACCCGTGTCAGAATAATAATCATATAGGCCAAAATAATGTCATGCTTCCTCCCTCAAGTGAAAAGGCGCTAGGTCTTTCGAGTTGCAGAGAATACCCGGATATATCTAAAAGGTCAACATAAAAGGAACAGACCAAATCAGCACCGGCACCTAAACAGCAAATCCCAGTATGCAATTTGCGATTTTCATTAAATTACAGCGATCTCACACGCTGAATGTCAGCAAATGTCAGTGGAATGCGCAGGCGTGGATCGTCATCCATTGTGTTTCATAATGTATTAATTTACTAGCCATGTATGGCAGCCAGTAATGTAGCATGCTTGTTTGTATCGATGACTTTGGTTCTTTGGACTGATTCTAGGTCAATTGGATTAGAGATGTAATCATGATAATTAGAGCTTGGATATTAGTTATGGTCACATGTGGGCATGAAAGTGAAGCAAGGCTATTATTTGAAATAATACGAGTATCTAGAGGATGTTAGTTAGTTAGGCCGTAAACTTCAAAAGATTGTGTTAGAGTTTAATTCGGTTAAATTGTCTACCGTTACAGAAGCTTTCGCCCATGTTGGAACGGCAAACTTAGAACGTTTGTCGTATTTAGAACTCACTATGGACGAAAGCTTCTGAATCGTTAGAGAATATAATTTATCTTGACATGCATAATGTAAATCTACATTGTCAATTCTTAAAATCAAAACATCAAAATTCAGACATTTTTAAAATGCTCTCCAGATTTCTCACCGCGCACCTAGACCTACGATGTTAGACTTTGCACCGTCTCCAATTTGTACGTATTTTAAGCTGGTGGTGGATAGATTAACGTGGCCACCTTCTGTTTATGAGTAAATACGAAGAATACTTTTAAAATGTCAAATAATGAACGTCGTCACCTTTGAAATGAGATCTCCAGCCTTTTCCAAACAGGACATTTTAATAAAGTCAGCAACGCGAACTGCACAATAAGTTACGAATTACGCGCGATGATAAAATGTAATTTGTATTTAATTTGACGGAAGGTCGCTCTTTGTAAAGCGCAGAATAATGGCTCTTGATTGATCGATCGGATATTTTAACCTTGTTAACACTTTTCGGTGCGTTCTCTTGTCGTTTTTTGCGTCCATCTCAATGTATTTCGTTTAAAGTGTGAGCTCTAATGGATTGGATCGCTTGTTGGAGAAGTTTATCTTTGAAAGTTGTCGTCTTGTGATACGGCTGTTGAGTATGTGAAAGTGTTTTATATTTCTGGTTGTTTATTTTACAATTTGTTTTTATAGGGATTCAGTGACAAACTAGCAAACAATCATTTTTTTTAAATTATATTAGCCAGGCCTTAGACCGCCATCTTACCTAGTGGTAAGTGACGATGCGGCCGAAGATGGAGCATGCCTGTCTAGGAACAGCCTATTCACTCTAGCCACACTTGCATCTGATGAAAAGTGGTTACTAGCGCCCTTTTACATCTACGACTTATATATATTCATGCAGAACCGCGATAAGTACTACAACCTGTGATATCTTGCGGAATAAGGTGGCCACTAATATTCTTGCCGACTTTCAGTTGGTACCGGTTTTTCATTTTGTGATTGGCATAACACGTCTTGACAAGACAACTGGCCGTGTGTGAGGAGAAATTTTGGAAGGACGTCATGTCAAATGTCATGTCAAATGGGCGGGATCAAGCCAAAAAAGGCGGGGTTAAGCCTACATGGGCGGGGTCTACTAACCAACAGTCAGCATAAATATTAGTGACTTTTGTTACCGCAAATATTAATTATTACTTCTTCGAATAAACTTAACGTGAAACAAGGTTAGGACGTAGTTAAGGACGAAAAGACGTATTCATGGAAAACTTCTTACAAATAACAAATGAAAGCGTTATCATGGCGGACGGCGGCTGCGACTTGCCGCAACATTCATCATGTATAATTCAATTTTTCATTCATACGTTATGACGTAATTACTGCGTATTGAAAATACGTTAGCAACCTAGAGAATCCTTCAAGCTTAAAGTCAATAGTCTGTCCCTAGACAGGCTTGCTCCATCATCGGCCGTATTGTCACTTCCGCCACCTGAGATGGCGGTCAAGTACTTGGCTAGTCTAATTTGTCGCTCGTCTAATGGCTAAACCATTTTCTAGTCTATTAATTTATGTACGCCCTATATGCCCTGGGACCCTATGTAGTGTCCCAGGGCAGTGTACTTGGGCCCACTTTAATCTATGGTGTGTCCCAGGGCAGTGTACTTGTTAAGATGCTCTCTGGCTAGCTCTAATACGCAAATGAAAGGGGTTGGTGCAAGACCACACAGATGTCGCTTAAGCGGCACCAGTATTACTTTGGAGTCAAAACGCGTCAACCCTTAAGCCTGGTTTCCGTAAGGCCGGTGGGCACCGACATCAATTAGCCAACCAAGACAGATCAATTCCGCTTATCGGGCCCGCGTTCGCCTCGAATTTGTTGAAAAAAAGCCCAATTTTCATTAACTGTTATCTCGGCAGCGCCATAACTTACTGCAGTTAATTTCCTCCCGACTCAGTGCAGAGGAATGAACGAGCGTGTGGTTAAAAATTCATGAAGCTTCGAAGGGGATATAGAATAGTGTGTTCCGGAAAGACACGTATTTCTTGAAGTTGTTTGTTCTATATGATTTCTATTGTCCATTACTTACTGTATGGAGGTATTCGTATAAATTAAAAAGCATATTGCAGAATATAAAAATAAATTAAATTGTCTTTTTCTAATTTCTTGGCCAAAGCACCTGAAATCACGATTTTTTGAACACCTGCACAGTTATCACAAGTGTGCCCTCGCGTGCGACAAGCGAGATACGGCGCGACATAGATACTGCTATCTCTGTCATCTTAGTATTGAGAGAAGGAAACATTCGACATTCTCGCTGCGCGAGCTATGTCGTGGGCACACTTATGCTAGCCATGCAGTTGTACAGCTTTCCCCTGATAAAATAATGACTTGATCAACATTCTGTACCGCCCGTATATCAAGTAGCAGACCCCAAATGTACAGTCCACGGCAGTTTTGACACCTTTCCAGTGCAATCGCAAAGCGAATCCGTCGAAGTCGATGCATATTTGTGTACTACAATTATAAATGTTCTATGACTTTCAATGCCATCTTCGCTTTTCGTTCAGAAAGCCACCGCGGCCAGCCTGCGTCGTACAACAGCCACGCATAAATAATAATAAATCTATGGTCCGGAGTGATGCCAGTTTGGGCGTGCGCGCGCGCAGGATCGCAAATTGCGATCTAAATTGAAAATTAAACAGTGCGGCTGCGCCCGCGGCGGTGTTGCCATGTGCATGGGACGCGCGCGTTTCTGCAGATTTTCACACAGATTCGGGCTGTGGGCTAATTTGTTTTTTTCAACCCATTAAAGATTGCGCGTCTTGTTTGCTTTTCGGTGGCTAGTTTACGAGCGGGGCGCGGTTGGTTGTGCGAAGGGTTAAATTTGTTTTGTATATTATTTGACTGGTCGTGGTGGATTGATCGATGTACAACACAAACGCAATTCTACCTATTCGCGATTCTACACAATATGGATTCCGCACAACTGACATTCAACACATTATTTATTCCACACAGTCTTCAATTATACACAAACGCGTTTCTTCCTGTTCGCGATTCTACACAATATTAATTCCACACAACTGCAGCTATTAGACAGATTAGCTATTCCACATGTTTTGTCAACGCTGGGAACCCGGGACTGGCTGACTTAAACCTGGACCTAAGTTTAGTGGAACCAGTAAAGGTTGACCAAGGTCAACCCTATTTAACAAACCTGGTCCAATGGTTTGTTGGTTGACTGGGGTTGACCTTGGTCAACCTTCACTAGGTCGACTAAGATTAGGCCCTGGTCTTTTCTTATTTTTCTTTTTTTTTTATTTATCTTGACCGATTTATTTCACATCATATTCCAATCAAGACAGGCTCACTCAATGTATCAATGCAATGTCATCATATCTAAATGTACCTGTGGGTTTCTTGCCGTTTCTTTTTCCTACAGGTGGTCATTTTCCTAACTGAAGCGGCACATACAAATCCTCCGACATACTGACAGACAGACGACATTCTTTTTACTTATTTGTTTCGAGCTCAGGGGGCGACGCGGGTAGGCCGGCTGATGAGCTCCCTTAACTTCCCTTTGTTTTCCGTTAGATTTTTTACTTTTGAAAAGAGTTCAATTAACGTAATCCTAATCCAATAAATACTTTTTCATTTTCATTTTCATTTTCATTTTCATTTTCATTTTCATTTTCATTTTCATTTTCATTTTCATTTTCATTTTCATTTTCATTTTCATTTTCATTTTCATTTTCATTTTCATTTTCATTTTCATTTTCATTTTCATTTTCATTTTCATTTTCATTTTCATTTTCATTTTCATTTTCATTTTCATTTTCATTTTCATTTTCATTTTCATTTTCATTTTCATTTTCATTTTCATTTTCATTTTCTAGTTGTAAGCTTGGGTATACAACTAGTCTCAGATTGCCCAGCGATGACCAGGTTGGTTGACCAGGTTAGTTGACCAGACTTGACCTTGGTCAACCTTTACTAGGTCCACTAAACTTATATAGGCCCTGGTCAAGTTCTACGCTTAGGTTTTAATACAACCATTCTCAGGGTGCCCAGCGTTGAAGAATGTGTGAATGGCAGTCCAGGGTCCTCAGCGTTGACCAGGTTAGTTGGATCAGAGTTATTATGAGACTTCTAGTTTGGTCTGTTAGTGTAAATTAACAATACACTAATGGGCCACCTGCCCTTAAAAACATGGATGGCCTAGTGGTTATAGTATCCGATTCGTAAGCGAAAAGGGTTTGAATCCCACTGGGGCCACGTACTAATGACTCTTTTTTTTTAGTTATGTCCATTAGTTGAATACTAACCGATGCCCTTAGGGGGAGAGGTGACCGAATGTGTAGGTAACCATGATCCAATTTGTTCAGGTTCCTGTGGTAACAGATCGGATGGCAGTCGCTCCACTGTAATTACTTGATCTGCCAATCCCGGATCATGGTCAACGCAGACCTCGGGCCCTCATGAGCGACAAGACAACCGGCACATTAACGCCAATATGATGAGATGATTTAAAATATGTAACGAATATGTGGAATAGCTAATCTGTCTAATAGCTGCAGTTGTGTGGAATTAACATTGTGTAGAATCGCGAACAGGAAGAAACGCGTTTGTGTATAATTGAAGACTGTGTGGAATAAATAATGTGTTGAATGTCAGTTGTGCGGAATCCATATTGTGTAGAATCGCGAATAGGTAGAATTGCGTTTGTGTTGTACATCGATCAATCCGTCGTGGTTGGGTAAAATAACTAGCTTCTTATCGGCTCTCTTTGTGTGGTTATAGTACTTTTCTGTACGTTAGGCAATCATCTTGGCATAAATATCCCGGTTGTTATGTTGATATTGACATGTAACTGACAGTTACGCTAGTACTAATCGTGTCACAGGACACTTAATATTTAGTAGCAATTCATTATTTTTTTGTATTACTTGCAAGCTTTCTGCACGCGGGTCCGCCAGCATCGACTCTTGTACCTTTATCTTGTAAGCTTGTGAGTAGAGGGAAAGAAAAATTTGCCTATATCCTATAGCCTAGTTGTTAACTATCTCCATACTAAATTTCATCATAATCGGTGCAGCGGTTTAGGCATGAAAGCTTAAGACAGACTTACTACCCCATTTATGAGTAGTAGAGACATTAAGTTGTAAGACCTCAATTTTATACTACACAACACATAAGTAAATAGTTATTCAATAGAAATACTCAAAAACCGTACCGCTCAATTCGTTTGGCGCTAAAATAATTTCCGAACACACCAGCGATTACCACCGACTACTAGAACCTTTGCGGAAAGTGAAGCGTCGGTAATAACACGGACTACAAATCAGAATGTTTCCCAACGCCGTTCCTTCCGCAAAGACAACAGAACAAAGCGTCATAATTTCCTAATTTCATTTCCCACAAAGAGCAATTCTCATTGGCGACATGGCAACACTGGCCTGGAGGCGTCTGCGCAACCAATAATCTTTCTGGCCACCGCGTTTCCATACGTGTGACTATTCCGAAATGAGCCGAGCTGAGCCGAGTTAGCCCGAGCGTTCAAGTGTTTTGTTTGTACGAAAATGTGTTCTGGGTACTATTTAGATACTAGAATTTTATTTATATTGTTCGTAACTGTACTATATAAATTGTCAATGACTTCATTGGTAATATGGGTGGAAGGTAATTTAATATTGAGTCGACCTGTTTAACTTACACATCGTAAAAGGTCAACTAGCTGGGTCTTAAGAGCTTCTATTAGGGGTCATTTAGGTGACCTGAAAATGGGTAAGTAGCAGTTTTTCTGTTCTTTATTTTAGACGACAGAATACTTATTCATTGATGCTGTACGAATCTAGCAATCATTGCCAGTAAGTAGATACTAACGGTACCTACGACTTGGCATTAAAATCAATCCTATTTTATAACTGTAAAATAGCCGTGTCTGTACAGTGTACATTAAAGATATTCTTGAAAATCACGCAAAAACCGCTGAACGGATTTTGAGTTTTCACAGTTTGATAGCTTGGGGTCCATTCATCTAATTCGGTTAGGTAGAACCAGAGATACAGCTTGACCTCTCCGTAGTACTAGCATTCAAAGTCTAAATAGATCATATAAAATGGACGTGCGGGCGAAAGCTAAACTGTCATAAAACTATTTCCACGCTTGCAAAAACTAGTTTCTAAATAAATATCGAATTAACACAATATATTTATTTAGACAGTTAAATTAGTTGAATACTAACCGATAGTCTTAGGATGAGAGTAAACATCGCGACTGAATGTGTAACCATAATCCATGCTGGTCAGGTTCCCCTGTTAATAAGGTCACGGAGGTCAGATGGCTCTCGCTCCACTTTACTTGTCTTATTTGCCAAATCCTAGACCATGATCAAGGCGGACATTTACACCAAGATGACCATTTATGCGTAACCAAGCAAGCAATCAACTTAGCGTACCTTAGACAGTAAGTAGTCACTAACGGTATCTACGGCTCGGCTTTAAAATTTCGAAATAAATATCGAATTATCGTAAGATATTCATTTAGAGAGTTGCCAGCATCGTGTTTGTTAATTCATTTTCGTAGCAACCCTTAGGGATAGACATAAACACAAAGTTTCAGGAACACAGCTCGCAGACAGGCTGTGTGATGGAAAGCTTGAACGTCCGTAACATTGTGGATTTATGTTTGTACATACTGTTGCATTTGTTGAAGCTCCATGCGCAGGCTTCTAAATGAGCCTGTGTTTAAATAATTACACAATCTTGCCAACACAATACCGCAAAGCTGTGTGTAGGTATAGTCGCCCGCAAATTGAACGGAACCAATAGCATATTTAGTGATAACAGTTCATAAAAAATAAATAAAAATACAGATTGGCAGATATTTACTTCTTCAAATTGCTTTACAATTTTGGTTTATGCCGATTGATGCCCTCTTTTAGACAGAGCTTGTATTAGAAGGCACCGCTCTTACATTTCATTACTTATTTTAAAGCTAATTTTAAGATTTTGAGACATATCAAAACAGTTATTTAAGCATTACCTATATACACACGTTTTCAGAGTCATACCCATTAGGAGAAGGCATAGTTAAATAAAGTTATAATAAGATTAATATACATAAGTTCACATCCTGCGCCCTCGCGCGCGAGAGTGCAACAGAACTGATGCCAAGATGATGATGATGATTATAGATAGGATAATGTCGTCAAATAAACTTTCACTCATGACAATTTAGTACGGTAAGGGCAAATGCATGAATCTGAATGAGTCTTGGCCTGAATTGCAGGCTGATTTAAAGCCCGCCAGATCACGTCTAATAGCTCTTGATGATTGGCAGATATGTTATGGACCAAGCGATTAATCCAGGAATTATTTATAATGCCCGGGCAATATGAATAATGTCATGTCAAATCGGGCAGTAATCAATACTTATTTATCACATTGACTGGTCATTATGACGTACTGCTACGTAACTTTTGGGCAAATTGATGATTAGGATACATTAGGCAACAAATGAACCTGGTCGCGCTGCAAATTGGTGGGTTTTGCGTCAGCTTTTAAAATTCTATTCTTGTGGCACTCGCCAGCCGCTGCTACGGCTCATTTATACGTAATCGTTTACAAACTGGACAGTATTCAACTAATGTATATAACTCAGAAACAACTCATTGATAGAATAGAATAGAAAGGCATTTATATGGCACTCCATGCACGCACACACATCAAGTTATATCTAAACAATAAAAAAAATACATCTTAAATTAACAAAAAAAAAAGAATACCACTTAATATATAAGCTGTATGTGTGTGCTGCAGCAACACAAAAGGGTTGTGGCTCAGCACAGTATTAACTTGAAGGGCAACACACTGATTTTCAGCCAAGACCTAGGTAGTACGCGGTACCCAATGAAATATTTTTTCAAAACATCTAGTGTATAATGTAATATATCTGTGTGTAGTTCCATGTTCCACATTTTCAATTACCAATCAACACTACAAACGCAAATGCTATGATGTTGCTATGAAGATACGTGACGACAGTGGGATATGAACCCGATACCTCTCGCTTACAAGTCGGATACCTTAACCACTAAGCCACCGACGAAACCGAAAACAGGAGCGAGAGTCTCAATGGTTCGACTCGAATATGATACTAACTCAGCTCAAGCCATCATCGGTCTAATAACCTCTTGTCTCACGATTCAGCGCTATTCATCCACGCTCGTGCTCCACTTACACTCGTGCAGAGAAACAAAGATGCACGAAACCGAAAGTCATACAGAGTCATACAGACAGAGAAATTGCATGCGCCAATGAATGTAGCGGCGCCTTTTTGTAGCGCGTTCTTTCTTACGCATATTAAGAGGTCTTGTAAATCATTTAAGTGTATTGTGCGTTGTGTTTCAAAGATGTGAAAGTTGCACTTTGCTGTCGGAAGCTAGCGGCTGTGTTGTCGGTGCGCCTTGCGTGTGAATGACATAGATTCGATTCTCGAAAATATATACTAGATTGGCCATGTGGTCTCCGACAGACTATATTAGATTCAACCCCTTACACACGTGACTAATGTTTTCGAAGCAAAAGATCTAGAGTCTCCGTAGGCTGGAAAATGGGCAATGGGTTTTCCATTGTTATATTTATAGCACTACGATCTACAACCCGCCTGTCAAGCGAGAAGATTATGGCAATAACTTTCCCTTCCGTAAGAGAGGCCTGGACTGGACTGTTATGGGCTGTGGGGATATACTAGATCGAGAAAGAATCTTTGGGGTACCTACATATAGGTATATGTAGCTTTCATCGACTACATGTGCAGGCATTATATGACCATATGTGCAAGTCTTTTATTTAGCCTTACAATGTAACTAGCTACCCACTGTACGCCCACGCATCAAATTAAATTCTGGCCAATCGATCAATGATACCTAAGTTAAGTATCTACTTAAAATGCATTATGCAATTGGTCAGTTTAGAAGCGGACCCACTGTAGTGACAGACCTATAACAAAAGTTAAGCAACGCTGGGTCCGGGAACAGGATGGGTGACCGTTTCATATATTGACGCTGATCGAACTTCAGCACCGCAATGAGGTCGGCACTCGTGGCGCACTGCTGTTACTAACGGTGAGGGAAACCTCGCGATGTAACCTGCACATTTTCAATGATAGAAATTGTTACTTTTGCGATTACGTATGGTCGATTGAATAGTTTCAGTTTGTTGCAATGAACTTTGTTAGCAACTGAACCTAAGAAATCGATGATACGGAATCGCAACAATTTCAATAATTAAATCAGGGAATGAGCAGTTTTCCAATGGGTATCTAAAGCATTCCTAACCACTCACTAGATGGCGCCCCGACAATTTTGGTAATGAGCAGTTTTCCAATAGGTACCTAAAGCATTCCTAACCACTCACTAGATGGCGCCCCGACAATTTTGGTAATTGATAATCGCTTGAAATAGGTTCATAGCAAACAGGATATAAACACTGAGTACGTTGTATTGGATAATATTGTATTTGTCAATAGTTTTCAACCATTTTAGAGGTTGTAATAATAACGTAACATAGTGCCAACTTCTATAAATTTTATCTTTTTACATTAAGTTCAACCTTTAACAGTTATGTTTATGTCAATAAACATTTTATTTTTATGTTTATTATTAGTTGGCGGCATGAAATCACTGCCACCATCATACAGATTAAAAATAGATTACCAAAATTGTAGGAGCGCCATCTATTGATGCTTTTTGAAACCAACTATCAATACCTACTGGAAAACTCCTTATTGTTGGCAACAGCGTAACAATTAGCCTACTGTTTGCGATATCATTCAACATCGCCCCCCAATTCGCCTGATCTTACCCTTCATCTCTAGTGACACGTGTTAGCCAACTATTCCCAGGGACTACGAAGCTTTAACCAAACATCCGCCAGGATGGGGATTTTAAGCTTATCAATTTCCGTAGTCAGGTAGTGCTTACTGTGTTGGCTTGATAAGTCGAGAGTGTAATCTAAGATTTGAGAGCTGCCAGTTTGTTAGTCACGGCGAACGGTATAGCTTTTTGATTTGGTTGGGTTACTTATATTATACGTATTTGTTAACACGATATATTTAAGAAAATAATCATCTAGATGTTAATGTCGAGGGCTCCACTGTAATTATCTGATCTGCCAAATCCTGGATCATGGTCAAGTAAGACTCCAACTTGACCATGATCCAGGATTTGGCAGATCAGATAAATACAGTGGAGCGACAGCCATCTGACCTCCGTGACCCTGTTAACAGGAGATTAGATCATGGTTACACATTCAGTCGACTTAATGTGCTGGTTTGATCACGATGTTTCCCCTCACCATAAGAGCTTCGGTTATCATTTAACTAACTCAGAAAAGAGTAATTGGTACATGGCCGCAGTGATTCGAACCCGGTACCTCTCGGTTACGAGTCGGATATCTATATAATACATTATACACTCAAGATCGGATCCCACAGTTGCAGCCCGTTGCTGCAACTGCTCATTCGAGGCGCATTCGCGATATTTGGACACACTCTTATACAACAACATAATAATAATAATGGATTTGCCAGAAAATACCTTTATCAACATGCAGAAAGCCACAATTTTAAATACTCCTCGTATTATGCACAAGTTTCTCCAGGAAGATACACTTGGAGTAATCCCGTGAACTTCACTTATGTTACCGGTCATACTAAGAAACTAGGATAATAAAATAAACAGACGATAAAAAGACGGCGCGTATCGTGAGGTGGTTCCTGTCTCTGCAGCCCTAACCACCGGTAGCTTGGGCCTCGCCCGGTTGCTGGCGGTACTCTAGATTTAGGTTTTTGTGATTTCTATTTTTATATCGTCATCACAGCCCGTAACAGTCCACTGCAAGACTTAGGGCCTTTCCCACGAAAGGGGAGGTTATTGCCTTAATCTCCACGCTTGGCAGGCGGGTTGGAGATTGCAGTGTTTAAATATAACAATGGAAATTGCTGCTGCCCAATGTCCGGACTACGGAGACTCTTGATATTTTGCCTCGAAAACATTAGTCGCCTTGTACAACACCCATGCGTGTAAGGGGTTTGTGCTATTCTATTCTGTCGGACACCACACGGCCAATTTTATATAGGTATTATAAAAAACTTATAATTTTTATAGTTTGAGATTTTTTTATTGTGCATATTTTATAATTATATTTAAAAATAATTAAATTTGAGAGCGAAAATTAATAAAGAGAATCAAAAATAAATAAATCAAAAGTGATTTATTATTATGATTTTTTTCTAATAAAGATTCTAGAAGGCTTTGTACATACATTTAAAATATACTATATAGGTTAGTTATTTACATGAACATATAATAATAATAATACGATTGATCCAGTCAAAAACCGCGACATTTACCGCTCACAAGAAATAAAAAACAAAAGCAAATATTGCAAAAACAAAGCAGAAAGATGAACAGATCACGACATACCTAACTGCCAGTCATATTTCCGAGTTTCTCTAATAAATAGGTGTACATTTAGGCGAATGTTTGCGTAAATTGTCGCTCAAACGGGTCTCTCTCTGACCTGAATTACAGCTATCATCATCATTGTACACTATTAACTGTGTGATAAACTTATTCGTGATCAGCAAAGTAGAATGTGACGCCAACCCCATGTAAATAAGGAAAAGGGCATTAGCATTTTTAGCAGTGGAGATTATTTTTATTCAACAGTGACAAACGAGCAGACAGCCCATCTGATGGTAAACGGTAACTGCCCCATAACATCTACGATGCATGCATTTAGGTTGCAGGCAACAAAAAAGCAGAACCGCAATTGTCACTGTGAGTTAGGGTTGCCAACCCTACTATGTAATATAGTATCCTTCTATATTAGGAGGCTACCTACCAAAAAATAAAAAATTAAAATATAGTAGGCGAAACTACTATGTTTAATTAGCACAACATTACCACTTACCGCAAAACAGAACGCGTCCATTAAATCCTCAAAAAAAAATTGTCCCTGATGCAAATCGAATATTTCAGAACGATCTTGAGTCTTGACATTTGTATGGCGTGACGTCAAACTCAAGTCAAGTAAAAAAAACAGCTATGAAGCTCAATGTAGCAGAAAATATACATTTAAGAAATAATATAAGTACGTACTTTTGATTTAAAAACCATATATTTATTGATTAATTCCCTGCCTACTATATTTTTATGGCTTCCAAACCCGAAAATACTATATTTGGTCAAAAAAAGTTGGCAACCCTACTGTGAGTACTGAGGACTAACATGAAATGCCTCATGACTGTGATTGCGCTAGCTACCTTATCCTTCAAACCGGAACACAATGCAAGCATTGTTGCTCGACGGCAGAAATAGATAAGGCGGTGGTACTCACCCAGACTCACCTTGCGAAGCCATATATTTTTTATCAATTTCCAACAGCCCATCTGATGGAAAGCGGCAATAACATCTACGATTTATAAATTTAGGCTTCATGTAGAGCAAGAATGTATAATCAAGGAAGTGCGTTATCACTGTGAGGATATACTATCTTGCGTATAAACTTGTGTGTGTATGGAGCCTCAATCGCTCTCATCAAGATTTGTCCAGCAGTGGACTTGTGTGGGTTAATGATTTTGATGATGATTGCATTGTGTATTTGGATAACACGTGTAACTGAGGCTAATATTTATTGCTGATACATTTCCGTGACGGCGAAGAGATTAAAGTAAAATATTGTGTCGTTTCAGATAACATCTCTTAATGCCGTATGTCATATTAAAAAAAGGTGATTTAGTGTTTTTTTAGGTTGTACATGATTTGTCACAGTTACTCGCAAATTCATCTCAAAGAAACAGTTTAAAAGTAATTCTGTAAACAAGTAATACGATATTTTAATCGTTTGCTTTAATACTGTACGGATCACTTATAAGTAAATTTCCCAATAAAATGCAGCAACTCCCAAATCTACATACCAACATAAGTCTATAACCTAGAAATCGCATGCATTTTTATCCACGCACATATAAGGGCGAACAAATTAGAAACGCAGATACCGACAGACAAAGCAATAACGAATGACACTATTAACACTATAAGTTGTCGAGGCAAAGGGGCCGCCCTAATCTATCGATATAGGTTTTATCGTATCTACGGCTAGGCATCGATACTCGATAGCCCCCGCACTATCGGCGGTAGCGGTCCCAAAGCGAGCATCTTCAATAACCTGATAATGCGGCAGCCATTTTGAATTCTGCGCGGGCATGCGTAGGCGCACGGAACGATATTTTTGTTTTAAAGCCTATTTAACGTCGAAAACTTTTAACGTCCCAGTTTTATGTAAGCATTAATATTGCAGCTTGATTAAGTGTTCAGGTTTTTGCCAGCAGTTTTACAGCGCGTAAACGTTGCATCCATGCTAGAGTTGGCGCTTCGTCGTTTTTCCGCGGCGATGTGCCGAGAGCGTTCGACAATAAAAGGTTCGATTTACATTTTGAGGTTATGGGCTTGGAGATTCTTGGTGTTTGTCTTGCCCTGTCAAGGCTCGTTTAAATGATATGAGGTGCCTATCCAAAGAGTTTTTATTTCGTATCAATTTTAAAGAGCTTTAAGTGTACTCATTTTGTAATAAGGCTGTACAACTCTATGCTTCCGATAAGCAACAGTAAAGCGAAGTAGTAATCAACGGTAAACGGCATACGCTGCACTGTATATTAGATCAAGTTGTAGAAAGCATCTATTACAAGGTGCTGCTCAATAAATCGGACCAGGAAAAACCTAAATAGTCTCTAAGCACCCGAGGACAAGATCTCTTATGGTCCACAGTCACGCGATTCTTAATGATGTAACTGAATGAATTTATGAGCTCGACCGTGAGCAAACCAATGGCTTTCACATTAATTCCGCTTACAAAAAAATGTTAATGAGCCTATTTTGCATAGCTCACTCCCGGATTAGAGAAAAAAGAACGAACATATGCGCTGTTATTGTTTTTATTCTTAAATCGGCCGAATGCGAAATCAAATTTCGAATTATTGGCGCGGAGTAGCTGCCGGCAATGGCGGGAAACTCTTTTTTTTATCAGGACATTGACTTTGGACGCTATACGGCCTTGTTTAGCACTGTTTTTAATTTATTAGTCTTAGTTTATTTTTAATTTTGCGCGACTCTTTTATAGCGTAGTTTGTAACGGTTATCGAACTGAGGCATTACTGTTGCATTAATATTGCGGATTGGTTTCTATTTCAGTTTCTCCGATGAAATCATGGAGCCATGTAATGCATTCGTTGAAAATGTAATGCACGCTCGCGTTCACTCACATACAGTTATGTAAGCATGTGTATATTGTTTACATAATAATTAGCTAAAATGCTTCTTCATGCACGATTAAAACACCTAATGATTTCGCCGTAAAATTGAAAGTTTTAAAGTGAAACCGTTTTTTCTCACGTTACACAGAAAGCCTTATCGAGTGCGGATCGTTTGATAACAAAGCGGAAAAGGAAGTCTCGCGTAACGTTGGTAACGTTCCAATTCCGGATTGAGATGAAAAAAATCATGTTTAGTTTTTCTGATATATGTAGTCGTGTATAATTCCTAATGGTTGGTTTAATATCGCTCGAGTGGTGCGTTGGTCAGCTGTTTTTGAACTTACGGACACTGGTCCCATTACCATGGGTCTGGTAACGGGAGTGTTGTTTGTCTTGTCATCATAATCTAATCATTTGGTATTGCAAACGTCCGTAGGCTGCGGTGACTGATTACTATCAGGCAGGCCGTAACCTTGTTTGGCACCTTAGTGGTATAAAAAAATCATCATCTCAGCCATAGGACCACTTTTGATTATAGGACTCACACGTCTTCTAGATTGACCGACTTCGTTGCATCCCTGTGACCTTTACAACGTCCTCTGTCCATCTCATGGGGGGCCGTCCCACGCTGCAATTACCGGTATGATAGAACTATAGAAAAAGAGTTATCATATTAATTGTGACAAAAGTTTGATTACTATGGTTTGTCATGATGTTACTGTCATGATTTAAAAAAAAGTAAAACGCATTTTCTTTAAAGAAAATCTCAGAAAATGTTGTACAGTGTGAGTATGCATTACATGTACACTAGGGGTCCACTCACTCCGCAGCTGACTGTACACTTGAACCCGTGAAAATTAAAGAAACACCGCGTGCGGTTAGCTTTTCCCCTCCATTAATTAAAGTTTGTTCATATTTTTAATACCTAATTTGTGAACATTTATAGCTGGCTAGCGCGATTATGAAACCCGTTCTTTATGGCGGCCCTAAGGGCAGATGTTAAGGGTGTGGCCCAGTGATGGCGGATTGCGGGTTGGTTTAGACCTACATTTATTTACTTTAACTTCATGCACAAATTGGTACAATGGTGGACTTAAAGCTAAGATAACCTGCTAGTCAACCAAGAGAAAGTCAGTTTTGTAAAATGTTGGTTTTATAAAATGTGTCATAATATATTTTTGTTGAAATGAAGGGAGGCAAATTGTATGGTGGCAGAACATTGTAAGCCTGTGCAGTTCGCTTGGATGGCTACCCCCGCCTTATCGATTAGTCCCCATAGTGGCAACACACCTGGCAGCGGTTTGATAACATTTTATAATTGCTCTAAAAACTATAACTTTTTTATAAACTCGATAGGTAGACCGGTAAGGCGCGGATTATATCAAGCGTCGGCGACGCACGTTGCGTCGGCGACGCAACTTGCGTTATGCTGTCAACTCAAAATTGTATGAACTTCTAATGCGCGCGCCGACGCAACCTGCGTTTTACCTGCGTCGCCGACGCAACCTGCGTTATCGACGCTGCCTGCGTCGGCGACGCATCTTTCGTTAAGCTGTCAACTCAAAATTGTATGATTTTCAAATGCGCGCGCCGACGCAGGTAAAACGCAGGTTGCGTCGGCGACGCAGGTAAAACGCAGGTTGCGTCGGCGCGCGCATTAGAAGTTCATATAATTTTAAGTTGACAAGATGCGTCAAGATTTCTAAGGCCGGGCACAGACCTACCGGTCAGGGCCGGGCCGGGCCAGACCTGCCGATCAGGGCCGGGCCGGGTTTAACGTGAAGGCCATATTATTTTCATCGAATATGTACTAGCCGTCACACACTTATAGACGCCCGGAGAGCGCACCCGGTTAAAACTTTCAACCGTCCTGAAACGTCCGAACCGTCCTTGCATATAATCTTCTTATAATCGGCATATACAGACCGTAAGCTTTCCGGGCCGGGCCCATTCGTGGAATCGTCGTGGACATTGGGGCGGATCTGTAATTATCAAAGAGATTGGTATACCTGGGAAAGGTATATTCCTCTATGGTTGACCCTGAGTCCATTACTTTGGCAGGGCAAAAATTTCTATGTTGAAACATAAAAAACAAGGATTATCACACACGTAATCTCAAAGACGTTGCGTGGCAAGAAGTAAATAGATATGTTGATGTGAAGTTTAATGTTAGATGAAGACGAGAAAAAAATACGTATCAGTCTACTGTCATCAGTCTTCGTGAATACATGAATTGGACCCGGGTCAAGTTGGCTCTGTTTAGCCTGAGGCTTGAACTGGGTCCAGCCCCAAGGTGACTCTTTCTATTCGGAAACTATTGGTCCTGGAACACTAGTCCCTAAAGATATATGATAGTACTCGTCGAATTCTACATTTCGAATGACAGTTTTAAATTTAACGTCTCTCTCACAAAACGTAGATTTCGACGAGTACCTAATATCATTTTTCTATAGAAACTATTCTTCTAGGACCTATGGTTCTCAAGTTATAACAGTTTTCAATTTGCAACAGTTACTTTAAATGTGTATCTCGACGAGTGATATAATTCTTTTTAGAGACTAGTGTTCTAGGACCAATAGAATCAGAGTTATAACGGCTTTAAGTTTAACAGCCGTCATTCGAAATGTAGATATGGACGAGTAGGTACAGTAGTTCAGTAGACTGATACTGCCTACCCGAATTTTTTTCCTCTCCTCATCCAACCTACCATCTTTCCCTTTTTTGTAGGTTTTCAGCGCCAAGCAGTAAGGCGATGCACATTAATTCGTCATCTATTTCTACCCGTTAACCTTTCCCGGCAAGCGCTTGATAACGACTAAGAAAATTTTAAGAATGTCCGGCCCGGTAGGTGTGCCGGTTGGGCCCGTCCCTGACCTTTTCCATAGGTCTGTGCCCGCACTAAAGCAGGGTTTTTATATCAACAAGACAAGGAGTTTATATACTGCAAAATGAGTTTGGATAGAGACTGGGAGACTGGATATCACAAGATATATCCATAGAGTTATATACCTCGTATAGTAACTCTATGGGCTATCCATAATAGACCCTGACCCCACACAGGCGTGGGCGATGCGGTCGCGTACTATTGGACTGAATGCGCCCGCGTACCGACGTTCATCATATCAGCCAAGAGACACCCATGTTGAGCATATGCCGCCTTCCGAGATCTCCACAACATCCTGTCCTGTGCTTCCGCATCCGGCTGGCAGCTATCGCCCTCAGATTTATAGTTAACAGTCGCCTCTAGATCAAGCCATTGACAAAAAAAAGAAAATAATTATACTTAATAATAATAAACTACACCCAAGTCACACCGGTCAGAGGTATGCCCAACCTCCGAAAGATAGTCAATGCACTGGCCTATCATAATAATAATCACATGTATGACCTGTGCAGCGAAGGGGGATGTCACGGCCACCCGCTTGCAGAACGCGTCGTGGGTTTTCTGCTGTGTTCCCTTTAAGAACTACAGATCGCCCCTGTTTGGGGGAAGCTTTTAGTGACAAGTCATTGTCACTAAAATTTCGCCAGAAACTTATCTGGCCCGGTGGCTAAAAGCTGAACTAAGTGTCGCCATTTAAAAATGTCATTTTGTTTGTCAACAACAGCGACGCCGTCACCGTGTCGGGTAAGTTTGTGGCACCTACCATTGAGTATTGCAAAGTAAAAAGTTTGCAAAAATATCCAACTTATTAATTACTAGCGGTTGCCCGCGACTTTGTTCGCGTTAAATACTCATCTTCAACTCATTCTATCATATGCAAAAATATTCCCCATGAAAATAATCACACTTAAATCTGTGATAAACTTAAAAGGATATCAGGTGAACTGGTTCTACACTGGTTCCACAGGTAATGACTTTCAAGGTTATATTTTACTGTTCAGATTTATTTTGCTGAATATGTTACATAGTTTCTATGGGGTCAAATTCGTAACTGGTTATAAGACTGCGCTAGTAGGCCATGTTCACTTAAAAGTTTAGATCTTAAAGGAGTATACGCTGGCGCTGGCCTATGGTAGTCTTCTACATAACCTCATCCCCCTTGATCTGACTGACTTCTGTTTAAGTGGATTTGAAACGCCACAAAACATCAGCATCACTAAGTTAAATCCTGTTTCTGTCTGCCACCCAGAGATCCTGGGTTCGATTCAGAAATGATGAATTTTAATATATGTTATATGGGTCTAGGTGTTATATGTACTTATCATGAGTATGTATTTAAAAAATATGTAAGTAAGTTTAGTTATCTAGCATCCATAACACAAGCTTTGCTTACTTTGAGGCAAGATGGCGCTATGTGAATTGTTCAAGTATATTTATTTAATATTTTTGATTGATAATATAGAGCTGAGATCAACTTATATCGGAAAAGTCAAAATCTCTGAAACAGTCATTTTTTGTTTATATTTAAATTTTCAGTCAACATCTACTTAGATGACTAAAGTTTCAGCCAATTTAACAAAACAGCATTTTTATAGAACAAAATGAGTTTAAATTGATATATCTTTATTAATTTACTTTTTATCTAAATAAAACATTTCACAAACACTACATTTAAGTGAAGCTTACAACAATTATACATTATTGAAACTGCACTTAAATCATTTAAGCCGTTCCTGAGATAAGCGCGCACAAACGCATTGACAAACAGACAGCATTAGGTAACATGTTCAGATGGTTGGTTTTTCATCGATAATATTCTACAGTTTTTTGTGTTGAGAATTTTTTTAATTTGTAGATTTAGGTTATCTTTTCTAATTGTGTACTTTCTGTAGCTTTTATAAAAGCGGATATACAATAGGTACTTTCTGAGTCTGTTAAAATGGGTATGAAATTGGCCATACAAATGTCTTTCTGTGTTAAATGGATGTACAGCATATCTTCTTAGGGTCGCGGATTCAAAAGTGCTAATAAAGGTGAACACGCACTTACGCTGCGCGACGCGGCAGCGGCACGGCAACTGCACTGCAACGTCTATTCTGAACGCACTGCTGCGACGCGATATTGCGCGTTACTTCAGTCAAAGATGTGTAGTGTTAGGCAGGACAAGGTTTTAAATAGAGTTTGTATGTCATATTATTTTTTTAAGCCGACCCCATATGTTAATCTAAGAAACAGTTCGTCACAGTTCGAAGATAAATGACTTTTTTTATTCATACACGTAACCATTTGCGATAAAGCGTTCTTCCTTGTACGAAATCAATTGCGTCAACAAACACATACCTAAGCGAGCGGCCACACAGAAAAGACTCAGACACGTCGCGGACAGGGCACAGACGGGACGCGGACGCGACTTAAAACATACAGAAAAGACAGGGCAAGGACGCGGCGCCGTCGCGGATAAGTCAAGAGCGTAGGCAAGACAAGGACAGCAAGCGCTGCGGGCGAGGCCCGGCTCCCGCGCCCCGCCCGCACTCCTGCTCTCGCCCGCGGCGCGCCCTTGCCTCGTCTTTTCTGTATGTTTCAAGTCGTGTCTGCGACGCGTCCTCGCCCTGTCCTAGCCCTGTGTCGCTAAGACAGTATTACTTTTTAAATCTCATACACCTATGTCTGAAAGCTGAAATATTCATATTATCAAAATCGAACCATGTTCAGCATGTAACACATGATTCACCGGAACATTATTATTATTTATTATGCATCGCACCGGCTCGGCTGAATGCGGTGCAGGTGGTGCTACCCACTCGTATGGACGGTGCACGCCATCATCAAACCTGTCTCTGCGTTTTGCAGCACAAGTGCATATAGACCTTTAGACTATTGACATCTGAATGTTTATACCTGTTTAAACCATGGACTTTTAGACTATTGACATCTGAACGTTTATACCTGTTTAAACCATGGACTTACTACCCACTGCGCACTGCTTTGACTAAAACCGGGCAGAGCGAGAGTCACCATCGATAGTCCTTTGTCCCTTTCTAATAGTGTAAACACAATGTTATTGGCATAATCACCGTCATTCTAAATTGATAAGTGTTGTGTTTGGTGTTGCCATTATTGGAGAAATATATTTACCGTAAATTTGGTATTATTATGAGGTAATCCGTACAATCCGAAAAGTAGTTGTCAAAATACCTTTTGATCTACTGAACCATAGCCTCCTTTATCTTACAAGCCATGCTGTAGCACGGAACGACAACGTCGCTGTGAACCGATTTACTCATTGTTTACATGTCAATGTGCGGGAAAATTATGAATTTTATGATGATAAATTAAAAATATATTGGTGAAACTGTAAATAAACGCGTTAAATAAAACGTAATTATGTCGAGTCGACATAATTATTAACCTACGACTTTTTGTTCCACAAAACAGATAAAAGAGTTCGGTAACCATTTATCCTACGACACTAGTTTCTAAAGAGAAGTGATAGTACTCGTCGATATCTACATTTCGGGTGACAGCTGTCAAACTTAAATGTGTTATAACTCGGAACCCATTGGTTCTAGAACACTAGTTTCTAAAGAAATATGATAGTACTTGTCGAGATCTACATTTCGTATGACAGCTGTCAAACTTAGAACTGTCATCCAAAATGTAGATCTCGATGAGTACTATCGTATTGCTCAAGGAACTAGTGTTCTAAGACCAATCGTTTCCGAGTTACAACAGTTCTAAGTTTGACAACTGTCATGCGAAATGTAGATCTCGGCGAACACTATCATTTTTCTTTAGGAACGAGTGTTATAGCACCAATAGTTTAGGAGTTATTTCAGTTCAAACTTTGACAGCTGTCATTCGAAATGTAGATCTCAACAAGTACTATCATTTCTCTCTTGAAACTAGTGTTTTAGAACCAATGGGTACCGATTTATAAAAGATTTAACATTGACAGCTGTCATTCGAAATGTAGATCTCGGCGAACACTATCATTTTTCTTTAGGAACGAGTGTTATAGCACCAATAGTTTAGGAGTTATTTCAGTTCAAACTTTGACAGCTGTCATTCGAAATGTAGATCTCAACAAGTACTATCATTTCTCTCTAGAAACTAGTGTTTTAGGACCAATGGGTACCGATTTATAAAAGATTTAACATTGACAGCTGTCATTCGAAATGTAGATCTCAACAAGTACTATCATTTCTCTCTAGAAGCTAGTGTTTTAGGACCATTGTGTACCGATTTATAAAATACTTAACATTAACAGCTGTCATACGAAATGATGATCTCGAGGAATGCTATCATTTCACTCTAGGAACTAGTGTTCTAGGGCTAATAGTTTCCGAGTAGCAGGGTAAGCTTTGGCTGGACCCTGGTGAAAATATAACCTTCAGATTGCACCCGGTCCGGCTCTGCCTGGCCCTGAGGTCGGTGTCCGCGCCAAATAATAAAAGTAATTCGGAATTTGCATCAACAATGGTGGCAACACTAGAAAGGGACACAGGACTATCGATGGTGACTCTCGCTCTGCCCGATTTTAGTCAAAGCAGTGCGTTTAAACTGTTGAAGTCTAGCGTTTGACAGCCCGACGCAACCTGCGTCGGCGACGCAGGTTGCGTCGGCGACGCATGGTGCGTCGGCGACGCAGGTTGCGTCGGCGACGCACGGTGCGTCGCCGACGCTTGATATAATCCGGGCCTAACGCGATAAATTCGTTGAAGGTGTACAGCGGCTATTAGTACTGGCAAAGTTGCCTTTGGCCATAGCCAATAATATAATAAATAAGGCTTTAAATGTTGTGGGCATAAACACAAAATTCAAGAGACGAGAAACGAGACGACGAGACGAAACACTCGAGACGAGTTATCTTCGCATTTAAGTTGCGACTATTCATCGCGTTACCGAGTAACACAACTTTCCCCGCACCCGCTCCGCTACTGAAATCGCTATCACTCCGACCACACCACAATAGTCATAAAAGTTCCCTTTACCGTATCTTAATGTAACCGCAGTCTAAGTTGGACTTAATTACATATAGGATAAGTACATTTCGCCGTCTTTCGCAGTCAATCAAATTATCACATGACGAAAATAGTAAACAATGAATTGTTTTCTTTTTAAAGAACCCTGTTCGCAAACGGCAACCTGTTGGAAAGCGGCAACTGTTTCCCTAAACGACTATACAATGAGGTTTCAAGTAACTAATCTCCCTACGCTTACCTCCCCTTTTATTTCATACTTTTAAACTTTCCTCTTAAATCACTCTATCTATTGTTAAAAACCGTATTAAAATCCACTGCGTAGATTAAAAGATCGTACAAAGAGACAGACGACGGGAAGCGACTTTGATTTGTACTGTGTTTTGTTTGATGGTGCTTTTCGGATGCCGGGGACGTGGTCGAACGTCCGACTAAGGTCGGTTCGCCTCGGGACGCATCCGAAAGCAACTTTATTTTATATTACGTAAGGATTAGTAATGGTATCAATTGTCTAGTTGCCTCGTAGAAGTATGAAGCCACCAAAAGTAGATATTACCCACCCAGGCGGACTTCTCACGAATTCATGTACTGTAGATGTTATGGGCAACAATTACTGTTTTACATCAGGAAGGCTTTTGTTGTCAACAGTTTTTTTGCTAAATATTCATTAGCAGCGAAGTGTCATGCTCAGACGAAAACTCAAAAAACTCTTTTCGTATAAAATTCTTGATTACGCACTATTAAAAATACAAGTCGTTACAACTGTTTACATTCTTTACTGGTCAAAGGATCTGTATGTTAATATGTATTAAATTAAAGGCATATTTTTTACTCAAAACTACTTCAAAGAGAAGTTTACATCGCCTACAACAAGTGTAGGTAAACGCTGGAATTGGTAACCAGCTTTTTGTGGCTTGTCGTCTTTACGTTGTTTATTTAATATTGCTGGCTTTACGGAGGAGAAAAAATAACAAAATGTCACAGTGAAGTACACTGTAAGTACATATAGGCTGTGAGGATGCCGTAGGTTATTCCATATCATCGAGTACAAGAAACAATCCACTTTGCAGCGATAGAGGCTTAGGAGACACTCGAAACGTTGGTTTGCGCGTGCGCAACTTGTCTTTTTCTGTCGGTTAGGTTAGGTCTTTGTGTCTCAAGAGGTCTCTGTAGATTAGTGGATAGTTTTATAAGAAAATATACTTGTTTTTATGACAGTGACTAACGAGCAGCGAGCCTACCTGATGGTAAGCGGTAACTGTCGCCCATGACATCTACGATTCATGCATTTAGGTTGCAGGCAATAAAAATACAGAACCACAGGTGCGTTGTCACTGTGAGGACTAAGTTGAAATGCCTCACGCCTATAATTGCGAGCTACCTTATCCTTCAAACCGGAACACAACAATGCAAGCATTGTGGCTTGGCGGCAGAAATTGATAAGGCGGTGGCTCAGGACTACTGAGGCTTGACAGAGTCCTACCGCCTGATAAAACACAACAAACAAACTTGCACCAATTACAACTACTTAAAGCGAATGTAATTAAAACTCAGTGGTGTGCATAAAAGCAGAAACATACGCATAATTAATGCTGATATACAAAAAAAGGACTCGAATTATTAATTCACTACAATATCCCACCGCCTGTGAGTCCGTTCGTTCATCAGTAGTTTATTAGTTGGTCCGAATGCTTACTCAGTGAAGGTTGCTACTTCAATAAATAAGTGCTTGTGTCGGCACTGTCTTCGATGGAATTATTTTATATTGCAACCACACACATACAATGGGGGTGGGGTGCAAATGGCTGTCTCTCATCTATTGAGGTCCTAGATTCGGTTCCAATAGCATTCACAATAATATTTGAATTTTACGTAGGACTAAAGAGTTTAATAATTTGATCTTAACGTAACTCTGTATTTTTAGAAGCTTTTATTTACCTTCACGATGTTTGATCCTATGCATAGAAAACAATGAGTCGTGGTTTTCTACTGAAAATCCTATTGATGATGGAGACGGAAGGTCGCCGTAGAAACTTCTAAACCGTGTTTGAGCTCGTTTTATTAGCATTTACAAGTATTTTGATTGTTCGTAGAGGACGCGCGATTATAGCTTAAAAAAATCATTCAAAAATTTTTTTTCATTACAGACCTTGTTCTCAGTCATTGTCTCCAAAATCTGCAATCCTTCAAAGCATTTATTCTTTTCTGTTAACTCTTTAGAACCATGCAATGCATTTTATAATATTAATTTTGGAATAAGGAACTTCACTTTTTTGCTTATAAATTAGAAATTGTGCTGAATGTACTTGAAGAAACAAATAACTAAGAGAATCTTATTCCAAAACAATCTTCATAATTTAAAAGGATTCCGAAATTTGAAATTCAAAACTAAACCAGCCAGTCATCAACATTGCTCCCATCCCGTCTGTAACCCGTATAACTCGAGTTGGCCGCGACTCTTATACAGTTGCGTTTATCACGAGTGCTTTCCTACATGGTCGGTTAATGGCTAGCAAAAAGATTGCATTACCTGATACATTCCCACAGAACATACTCGCTTTTTGCTGCAACTAGGGTTGGTTGCTTGATTGGAGTTATTTTAGAGTGCAATTAAGTATACAAGAATGTCCCGAGTATATCGGAATAATAAAGGTTTTGCGAATTCGCAACTGAATGTTTATTCTTATATTGTCGGTTTTGTGTTTATATGGAGGGTTTATATGGGTGTCATTCAATTGGGATCGTAGTTAATGAATAACACAGTGTCTGTATATTAATCAGCCTTTTGAATTTCAATTTTTTGTCGTTTATACATGAGTTGACTTCGATTTTTTAATTTAACGATTCACTTTTCGCATACGAATTATCTACTCTCTACTGTCTCTAGCAACTTACCAAGGAGAGATAGAAAAGATAATATGAAAATAAAGATAAGATGAAAGAGATAGGTGGTTAATTCGCATGCGCACCGAAGTCGAGCGGTTTAAAAATAGTCACCTGAATGTGCAGGTTTCATCACGATATTTCCCCTCAACATACGAGCATCGGTTAGTGTTAACTTAGAAAAGAGCCATCTCTACATTGCGGTCCTGGGATTCGAACCCGGTACCTTTAACCTTTAGGCCACTGATGATGATACTAATTGCTGGCGGAAACTAGTACAACTAAATTGCTACGTCAAAATGCATTTCGCATCGCACGTGGCTGCTTTCAGAGAAGCTACTCAGTCGCCATAGTAAACAAAAAGGAATAACAGGCTGGTTTGTATGAATAGTACATGTAGTTACATAAGTCTTCTTACTCTTAAGTCAGCTATTTCTATACTATTACTGAAGTTGCAATGTGAGTATAGAAATGATTGTCTTTGTGTAGCTTTGTTTTATGGTCACATTTCAGGACTATTTATTTATTTAAGTAAGGTACACCTGCAGAACACATATTGTTACGTCATAAACAGTTACATTACATTAAAGTTATTCTAATACGAGTCCCATATTGGTGACACAACATTCTATTTAGTATAAACTAAACATAAAAAAATTAAATAATGTTAAACAAAGCAACTTAAACTATAAAAAATCAGGACTAGAAATGAACTCTAATTTTCTGTTGTTTGTAATGGATATCTATTGTTAAGTCGCTAGGAATTAAGTATGTGGCATGATTTCGAAAAGAGGAAATATAGTATATTATCAGTGTTGTTGTTTATAACAACGATGACCATAAATTTAATCCTTAAAATTGAGGAAGCCTTGAATCATTTAAATAAAAAGAACCCTTTTTTACATCGCTCTGTGTCTTATGGAATTCGGTAGTAAGTAAATGGTCTTGCAAATAAAATCCAAAGACACAATAAATAACCTTCCTTCTGTCGCTGTCGGGTAAAAACAGCTATAATAAAAACGTAAATCATGAAGATGCATTCCACAAAGCACGGCCCGGAACAAAAGCTTACCCCAAAACGGAATCGCCAATAAAACCTTAACAAATTAGACCTGAGATTACTCACCCAATTAGTAAGAAAGATACTTAGGTACATGCAGTAAATGAGACAATAAGAACATAAATTTGGTGCTCTGTCGTCACATATTTACGGCATGTATTTACTATCCTCGGCCGCATCGTCACTTACCATGAGATGGCGATCAAAAGCCTTCTGTTGCCACTGGGCATTATACAAATAAATAAATAAAAGTATTTTTTCAGTACGTAATGCACTGCTACTGATCATTCTATAGTTTCTTTTTATATCACTGAGGTGGTAGACAAGCTTACGGTCTGCCTTTACCGGCCTGGATCTACCGAGTTCAAAGTGTAGTAGTAATATATTCGGATAAGTCATTGTCAAGAAATTAAAAAAAATGCTTGTATGAAAATTACAGTTTCCGCCATTTTCGCCATTCAAAACGAGAATTTCTTTAAGGGCCCAGTATTTATTATTGTATGTTCGCGAAATTCAGCACAATTGCTCGAAACTCGAATTCGCAAATTATACAAAAAAAAATCCCAAAATGTAAGGTTTTTGTTTTAATTTTACTCTTCTGAAGTGATATTGCCTGCGGGGTGCCATATTACCAGGTCGCCTACTGTTTCGGGTAATATATGTGGGAATAGCGGGTATGGGATTATTATGAGGCTGTTCATTGTTCATTCTGAATTAATATGTGACTAAGTATTAACAATGGTTTGGCATACTAATAAATACTATATATATATATTTTAAGCTATTTTCTCCGACGAGCAGACAGCCCACCTAAGAGGTAACTGTCGCCTATAACATACGATTCATTCATTTAGATTTTAGGCAATAAAAATGCTGAACTGGAGGTCAGGACTGCGTTGTCACTGTAAGGACTAAGATGAAATGCCTTATGTCTGTCTAATTGCGCTGGCTAACATATATTTCAAGCATTGTTGTATTCCGGCTTGGCGACAGAAATAGATAAGGCTGTGGTACTCACCCTGGCGGACTCCTCGGGCTTGACAGAGCCCAACCACCTGATTATTAAAATGTATTTAATTATTTGTTTAAGTCTCTGGAAATAATATAGAAGTAGATAGTAAATAGGAGAAACAAAGTCAGCTAAAATAATTTTATAAAAAAAAAAGAAAAAAAAAAATGAGAAACGTCCATTAAGATTAAGGTCCAAAATCCCTTTGCAAAGTTATATTGCTCTCAAATTGGTAAGAACACAGTACTTAGTGTTGTAAAACATTAAGCTTTATTCAGTGCGTCTTATCTCAGTCTTGATATCATAAACTGCCTTGATCAAAACTTGCTCTGAATTAAAAAAAAAGCACCGTTTACGAGCTTCTCTTTTTAAAAAGAATTCCGAATTTGAATTCCTTATTATTTCGCCGTATACTTAAAAGTAACGGTTTCGCGCAGTAAAATGATAACTGGAGTACCTTAGTCAGGTCAATATGAGTCTTGGCCGGTATAAATTCTTTATAATTGTTATTGAGAAGTCTTGTTAATGAGTTCTGAAGCTTGTTTGGCTTTAGGCCGAACGAGTTATGTGTCCTTGCTTATCTCTCATTCGATATGTGGAAATGTCTGTTAGGTATAGTTGTGTTTGGCAGAGTGGACTGCACTCCCATAAGAAAGGGCAAAATTTTATGAACCTTTAACTTCTTCGTCGGGATAAAAATAAAAACAAAATGGTGTCCTTTTTTACCTTTGAACTTTTGCATCTGTATTAACTAAGTAATAGAAATTAATTAAATTTAGTTATTTATTAATCTAATCTCATCCCCAGTTAAGCAAACTCAATAATTATCAAAATTAAAGATAAACATTTCTTTCCAACGCTATCGAACTTCTTAAATTCTTTAACCAAAGTTCCCGTGAAATGTAGAAGCAATTATTTCGATACATAAATATAAAGAAGACCATAAAGTTTAAGTATTGGCAGTTAAAACGTATTGTATCGTATGAACTTCAAAATACCTGCCGACTTGATAAACAACCGTTTTGGATGATATCCGGAAACAGTACATTTGTCCGTCAATTCATTCATACAGGCAGACAAACATTTTAGGCAGTCAATGATCAGTATAGCGATGTCAGTATCATCCCTTTCGACACCGTAAAATCCAACTTCAGCATCGGAGCATACACATGCTGGGGGTCCTTTAATTAATGTGTGGTGTGGCCAGTTTACACTCCATAGGTGCTCTTACGATATGGGAATACATCCTTATGAACCTTACAGGCGATTCAGGGAACCATGATCCAATCTGGTCAAGTTCCCGACGTCACGGAGGTCAGATGGCAGTCGCTCTACTGTAATTACCTGACCTTCCAAATCCTGGATCATGGTCAAGGATTGTCATCGTCAATTAACGCCAAAAGGATTATAATAAATTATTGTACGAGTATAAAGGTATTTGTCGTTGAAAGTCTTGATATCTAGACCACGATGCTACCAGGACTACATTACTACGCAAGTGCATTCAAGGCGGCAAAGTTATTATCAGCATTCCATTTGTATCTGGAGCCTAACATCTAGATCACATTGATATATCACTTGGTCTAATTGAGCTGTGCATTTTTTCTCCATAAATAATTCACTGTCGTCAAATATGATAAATGGTCTCTTTAGTTCTTTTAAATGTTTTCTAGATGTATTTGTAATGCAAGTAGTTCTACTATAATTTGTACTAACTAGTTAACGACTTATATTTCTTGTAAACTAGATAATAGAATTGTAGCTTCGGTGGCCTAGTGGTAAAGGTATCCGACTCGCGAGCGAAAGCTACCAGGTTCGAATACCACTGCCGTCATGTATCAATGACTCTTTTCTGAGTTATGTACATTAGTTGAAAACTAACCTATGCTGTTACGGTGAGCGAAAACATCGTGATGAAACCTGCACAATCAGGCGACTGAATGTGTAACCATGATTAAATCTGGTCTGGTTCCACTGGTAGCAGGGTCACGGAGGTTAAACGGCAGTCCATTCACTGTAATTACCTATTCTGCCGAAACCTGTATCATGGTCAAGGTAAGAACCATCTCGGTTAAATCCGTTCAGGAGCTACTATGTTACAGACACACAAAGCCACGGATACACACGTCTTTATAACACCCCTCTTTTTCCTTGGGGGGTTAATAAATGGCTATTACAAAAATTTCTCAGACGTTGTATGAATACGCTATAAAAAGATTTTAAAGAAAAACGATTAGGATCGATTCTTTCTTGAATAACAAAATATGTGGAATAAAAACGAGGCAATCGCTTTAATAATGGTTTTGAAGTAATTTAATACGTCTTTAGCTTTAAGAAAAGGTATATTTAGCCGTGATGAAGTCGCAAATCGGAACACTAAAAGAAATACTTTAAAAAGTCCTCCCAAAAAGCTCTCTATTTAGTAATAGTTGATCGAGCTTAAGTATTGTACTACTACGGTGTATTTTAGTATGCTGCCCAGATCGAATCGAGTCGGGTTCGACACTAAACTGTAATTGTTTCGATTTCACACTTAAATCGATTGCTATAACTGCACAGCTATTTTATTGGCAGGTGAGATCAGAAGCAACTTGCAAGATGCAATCAACGGACGTATAAAAACTGTTTAAAATCGGTTTCCTTTTGTTGTATTGAGGTTATGCATGAGACGGTGCTTATTAAAGACATTCTCTTCTTGCCATTGAAGGTACGAATTATTGACCCTTCATATTTTTTTTGTTAATAAGGGAAATTATGTTTAAAAGTGTAGGAGACGTATTTCCTAGCCTATATTACGTTTTTTATAAAAAGTACCAAGGCTAAAATAGATTTTATCGAGCCGTGTCGCCCCCGATAATGTTTAACAATCTACATAGTTTTTAAATGTTATACGGCAGACAAACAGGCACAGCCGCCGATGGACATCAGCAACACCGAGGGAGTTACCAATGCGTTACATATTTTCATTTTTAGAATCATTTACCAAATAAGTATCGTAAAGATGCTATACAAGAAAAATAAAAGAAAAACTATGTTTTAAGCTGGCCACCCGAAAGGTATCGTTTTAAAAATGGCCGTCCAATTATCATCAGACTCGTAATGGCCCAGAATAGCACCTAGGTAATAAAGTAACCACATGTTTCGTACTGCACTGCTGTAACGTGGCAAGGATGATATCTAAAGCTGTCAAAACAATTTGTGCCATATTTGGATTAAAATGTTGTCAATTTTTAAGTTAAAAGAGATATTAAAAAAAGAGAGAAAACGAAATCTACGTACGCTTTTTAACACGTAACTTAAAGTAGCACAAAATAAAAAATGGCCCTAAGTAACGTATACAATTTTCTAGAATTTCTGTAGTTAATCTATTTTAAATATAAAGAACGATGGCACCATGTTGTTTATATTTGTTTTCTTTCATGCTCATAATGAATTTTCCTCCAAATACTAAACTCATTCAGAATGTCCGCCTAAAACATCCTGAACTTATGTACGAGTAAAATAGTATTGTGCCTCGTAGTCATTGAATTCTACCAATTAACACTACTATGCTAATACAAAGAACATTTATATTTTTATGGAGGTGAATAATTACTTCAATTTTATTTATTTGACTTCTGTATTGACTTCGTTTAACCATCCGTCGGTTCTGTTCCCTCTATGGTAAAATATTCTATATATTTTGTTATTTTTAATTTCTTACCTTTTTTTAATGGTGTTTTATTTTTTCTTTTCAGGTAAGTCTATTGAAATCCTGTCAAAAGCGAAGGTGCCATTTTTGAAATAATGTAAGTTAAAATTGAGATATCTATACTAAATTGATTTTTTTTCTCCATATTGCGGTTCAGTGATTTTTTTGCATGTAATTTATTAGTGTTGTCTCTACCGTACCGCTTCCATATTTATATTTTATGTCTAGGTATTCCTTATAATTTTTTTAGATTACTGGCTTACCTGTTTTATTGTTCTCCCAATAATCTAAGTAAAAATATTAAAAGTTAGTGAAGCATGTAGATAAAAATTAAGCTTAATTACCGCATATATTTAAATCAAAGCATATGGTATTAGTATTAGACGCTTATCCAAGTCACATTACAATTTTATGTTATACACATATTGAACATATATAGAACACCAATCACAGCAGAAAACGACAAAACCACAACAGAGACTACTATTACACAGCATCAAAACTAACCTCTGGAATAATTCTCTAAATTATAAAATAACTTGTACTAAAAAAAGACAATAAGTATATTATAGCAGGGCTACCACAGACCCCATTAAAGACGAGTCCTCCGCTATCTATCATTACCTCGCGCGGACAGCCCTATAATTTCCCCTCCCCCGCTCCCCTCACTGATCCTCACTCCTCTCTCTCGCTGCGTGTGCGCACCCGAGCTTTATTAAAACGCGAACGAAATGAGTTTTGTCGGAATCACTGTGATGTTAACACTGTTTAATTTTACTTTTTGAGTTTCTACCGAGCGCGCTGGGAAGTATTTGCTGTAATTAAATTAAATAAAAAAATGTATTGAATAGCTCTGCGTCACTAAATATTGTAAAACAAAGTCCCATGCCGCGTCTGGCTGTCTGTTTATCTGTGTGACTGTTCGTGATTAACTCAAAAACTACTGAACGGATTTTCATTCGATTTCACCAATAGACCAGGAAGGTTTAGGTGTATAATTGCTTTGTAACGTGGTCGAAGATGCCTGTAGATAAAATGCTATGGACGTAGTACGTACTGGTGACACCTTTCGTTGCTAAAAATAATTTTCTTTCTAAGCAACGGGGTCGGCAACGCTTTGACGATGCCCCTGGTATTGCAAACGTCCATAGGCAGCGGTGACTGCTTACCATCAGGCAGGCCGTAAGCTTGTTTGCCACCTTAGTGTTATAAAAAGCTCGATACATCCGATTACCAGTATTCCGAGAAACTGCCCAAATTTTCTGAAACTATTGATTACCTTATATTTCGTGGATATGGGCCCCACCCCCAGCTTATTTCTGTACCGTTTAATTACGAATTATCGTGATACAAGTTACCGATCAACAGTGGTAGTTCAGTGACATGGTACTTGAGAATAAGAAGGTGAATTCGGGTACTTAAAGCGGTGTTAATGGCTTGAAAGAGTCCAGAGGCTCACAATTATGAAGTATGATTTAAAAATTGCAACATTGTAGGCTCGAACGTGGCTTATTTCAGATTAATTACAACGAAGTAATAAATAATTTAATTGTAGTTACAATGAAATTAGAAACCAATTCGTTTCTTGTGGACGACATTAGTTCATTTAAACTAATATTAAAACCAATTCAAAACAAAAATGGTCAAGTCTCTATAACTGTGCCACGTCTTTATTTGTATTCCTATGATGTAAAACAAAATTTTCTCATAACTCGTATAAATAATTTGTTCCGTTCAAATCGTTCTTCGACCTAGGTCAGAGATGTTTGTGGTTATACATTTTGACCTACCAGTCATTCTTATATCACCTTTAAATTCTATGGATTAAGGTTCACAATAAACAACGCATGTAGCATTGACATTTGCTATAACATACTCGTACTGGCCACATAATAGTTTTGCCAACACCACAGCCAATTTTCCTTAATACCAGGAATTACAATATCAAATATCAGTCCATGTTTATGTTAACACAATATTGATAAACTCAAGCGTTCACACTTTTCATTGCCTATCCTTCTATATTTAGAAGGATCCTTGAAATATGATAGGAAATCCATTTTATCCGCGGTTTAAGCGCTGTGTACCGGGAAACAGGCATAAAGTTGATCTCGTCGGACGTCGTAAATTCTATTCAAAACCGTTCAGCGTACCTGGAAATGCGATAGATACTGCCTTATGCTGTCTACGGAATTCATATTTACATAATAGCTTGAGATATATACGTTGAGCCAATGTGTCTTGACATCGCCATTCTTAAGTCAGAGTTGTGATTGTAAGTAGCTCTTATTTTGTAGAGGCAACCAGCAGGCAGAGGTGACTGGCAGGGTAGAATATATAGATTCGACCTGATAATCCGTATTCAAAAACGTACTATGAGGTCTCACAGTACACGACGCACAGGGTTCCAACCAAAGATATTGGGCATAGGGGCATAGAAGGAGTCTAATAACAGCTGAAGCCACAATCTATATTTTGATTCATTTTTTAAAGGTGCATGTAACGTGTCCAAAAGGGACGGCTATAAGTTGTCAAATAACCATCCGTAACTACTGCTATTGTCAAATTTGATAGCCTTGGACATCTTAATGTACTAGCTTTCTGTATCACATTGAGTAATTTGTATCGAGTTGTGACAGAGACACAGTGTACATTCTTTATAGATCGAGGCTCCATCTATGCTCTATATCCAATATCTTTGGTTCCAACCGTTCCAACTGACAATATTTGAGTGAAATTGTAGAAATATACAGCTATATTGGACGCAGTGCGTTCACTCAGCAGACGAGCACTGTAAGAACTCATAGTAACGCTACTTTACTTAGACAAGTATTATTTGTGAACATTGGTGGTACTTTCTACACTCAGTCTTCACAGTTTCCTACCACTTAGCTATACAAACATACACCGTTGCCATTCAATTTCTCGATTATACTGTAGACTTCAAGCTTAAGTATGTTTATGTATGTTTTACCTATAAACTTTATGTAAGTACCATTTTTAGTGCACCTTCGACTTGCATACGTTAAAATCGTTAGAATATCGCCATGTTGTAAATTATGTACTTAAAGATTCAATTTTCTGATTGCGTTTTCGTGTTAGCGCAGCTTTTGTTTTTATTAATTTGCTCATGGGCGCGATGCTTTTTTGTTTTTCGCCTTATCCGACTTTTTGACATTGATACCTCATTTTGGAAGAGTTAATAGGTATTCACGATTAGGTAGTTATTGAAAATTGTTATAAACTTTGACTAGACTACTCGGGTTTACCATGGGCAACGGTCATCACTTTCCATTAGGTGATGAGTTTGCCTCTTTAATAAAAAATACCTACTTATTATGTTTCCAATATCGTTGGCGAGGCGTCGGTCGCCAAGTGGTAACGGTACAATGTCTCTTTTCTGAGTTAAGTACATAAGTTGAATACTAACCGATGCTCTAACGGTGGGGAAAACATCGTGATGAAACCTGCACATTCAGACGACTGGATGTGTAGCTATGATCCAATCTGGTCAGGTTCCCCTGGTAGCAGCGTTACGCAGGTCAGATGGAAGTCGCTTCACTGTAATTACCTGATCTGGCAAATCCTAGATCATGGTCAAGGCTTCCCCGGGCCCTCGTGTGTAAGAACACAACAGGACATTAACGTTAAGATTATTACTTTTTTTACTTTACCGTTAGCGAAGCGAGGTTGACCAACATCTCCTGCTGGGGATCCTGAGACTGTTTGAACAGCATGATTATGACCAAGTGACGTGATATTTATTATTATAAGACATTCATGATGTTGGCCGTGTGGTGTCCGGCAGAGTAGAATAGCACCAACCCCTTACACTAATGGGTGTCGTACAAGGCGACTAATGTTTTCGAGGCAAAAGATCAAGAGTCTCCGTAGTCTGGAAAATGGGCAGCAGCATTTTCTATTGTTATATTTAAACACTGCGATCTCCAACCCGCCTGCCAAGCGTGGAGATTATGGCAGTAACCTTCCCTTTCGTGGGAGAGGCCCGAAGTCCTGCAGTGGACTGTTACGGGCTGTGATGATGATGATGATTCATGATGTGATTCTTTTTTACTTTTACTTTACTACTTTCTGCCTGTAACTTCGTCTGCGTAACTTTTGGGTGTAGTTTCACAATAGAGCCACAAATCTTAGTACTTTAGGTATCATATTTGACTAAAGCTGGATATTTACTTTATTGTAATTGTTCTTGAACAATGCCTTTTGTGTTTACAATCTATGAGGCAGTGTGTATGTAAAATTACGACTTACCTAACACTAAAATTATTGGCGAAGCTATATTCTTCGCTACCTAACACTTTAAAAGAAAAGTTTTACTATTTTCAGACTTCAAATTTATCACAAACTGTATTGTTTTTGAACCTCAATGAAAAAAAGAGGAGTGTGGTATATGTTTGAAGCGTAGAGTTGTTTGTCTGTCTCTGGCATCGTACCTTCCGAACGGATCGACCGATTTCGATGCGATTCGAGTTTAGCTGGTTTATTACGGTGCTATATCAGGTGTTCCAGTTTCTAACATCAATTATACCCTATTATGTTGCCCAGGCTTAATAGCTATATAGCAAAAAAGTTTCATTCAAATCCGTCCAGTAGTTCTGAAGATTAGCGTGTACAACCAGACAGACAAACATTTTTTAAATTCTTGTTCTATTATTATTTCTTCATCGCCCTAAATTATTTTTTGTAAATACATTTAAATACAGACACACCTTTTTTACTGTTTTAAATGTCTATGTATAAATATGAATTTGACAATAGGTACAATACAAAATGGCGTACCATAACGAAGCTAGCGTAATCTGCGCGAAGTCACCCGCGCAACCGAACCGGGCAGGCGTTATCTGCCACGATATGCTCCAGTGAATAACTAAGGTCCCGGGTTCGGTTCCCGACGCCTCTATCGCGCTTGACTATATCAGGAGTTAGTGGTGCGGTCGCCCGATAAAGGGGAGGCTAGAGCGAGATAGCAGCGAGGCGTTCGTGTTCTCTGTCGGACTAATTCTAATGCCTTAGCGGTGTTTTCGTTTGGAGGTCGGGGAATTAAATTGTACGGCAGCATTTCAACTTTTTTCATATCACTGAGGTGGCATACGTGCTAACGGCCTGCCTGATGGTAAGCAGTCACCGCAGCCTATGGACGTTTACAATACCAGGGGCATCACCCACACGTTGCTCACCTCGTAGAAACATTACCAATAACCAGCATAAAAGAAGCTAATATTTCCATTCGCGCCTCTAAACTTCTTTCGCTTCGCAAACGTCTTCTACATTCTTTCATACATGCACTTGTTAGTTTAGGGTACACTATAATAATCATCTTGGTCTCAAATGTCTCACAGATTCAGGATTTGATTGATCAGGTGCATTTGCAGTGGAGTGACTGCTGGAGTGACCATACTGGATCAGGGTTACACATTGGGTCACCCGAATGTGCAGGTTTACATTCGATGTTTTCTCTCACCATAAGAGCAGTTAGTGTTTAACTGATGTACTCGTAGATAGATAGATAGATAGATAAACACTTTATTGCTCATAAAACATAACAGTATCAATCAGTTACAGTAACAAGGAACGCATATGAGCAAAGGCGGCCTTATTGCTACAAGCGATCTTTTCCAGGCAACCGTAAATAACAACTCATTTGTTTGTGGCGTCGCTGGCGTTTGAACACGGTACCTCTCGCTTACGAGTGGGACCCGCTAGCCGTTAGGCCACCGGTGTTCTTCTGGTTTAGGGTGCTCTATATCTATTTTATAACTAAAATGACAGAAAATTTTCGATAATCCCCATCCAGGGTTACATATACATAAATATTTTCTAAACTATTGAACCGATTATAATTGAACGAACCATCTCGATTAAACAGGCTTTCAATCACAGAAAACCCTATCCAAATCGGTCCATCCTTTCGAGAGCTAAGTTGCCACAGACAAACACATAGATACACAGAGCCACAGAAACACACATCAAACACCCCTCTTTTTTATCGGCGGTTAAAAAGAACATACATGGTTTAGGCGTAGCAACGAAAGCGTAGGAGGCGCCGCCATGGATCGCCACCTTACCTACCCACTTGACGCGCCGTGCTCACTTCCCATGCTTCGACAGTTACAGTTAGGTAATCGGTTAATTCGATACTTGTTAACACGGCACGGTTGGCTACCCGCGAAAAGACACCGCCGAGCCAAATCATCCGAGTTCGTTGACCCCCCAAATACGCACAACTGGCAATTAAATCATAAATTCCAAAACGATCCGATCCAACCGACAATCACACAACGGATAATGAAACAAAACGAATCGGTAAAACAAGAAAAACGAGCGCTCCCATCAATGTTGCATGCAATCGATTTCTCCGTTTAGTCGATTTAAAAATTAGCGGGCGTCTTCCTTTCCTTTTTTTCTTTTTTTTTTGGCTCGACTCCGGATAAACTTATACCCTGTAACGGAGGCGGTCAAACAATGTAACAGTACATAATTAAACTAAATATTTAAGAGAAAGAGCCGAACAGAAATGATTTATACAAACACTAAGCCCAAAAGTGGTTTGAATTACAACTTTTCGTGCATGATTAAAGCATTCCGTTAATTAATTTGAATATTCATATTTCTTGGCTGGCTACACTGCGACGCTTTTTAAAAAAAGAAGCGACAACCTCAAGGTACTTTTTCGTGAACACAATAAGTGAATAGTCCGAATTGTGTGGACACTTGCTCGTTTTTCGTCGAGATTGATATCTGTATTGGGTCGATATCCTTTAACATTTCATCGGCAAATATTTCACCAAATTGTTGCCCTACCTCCTTAGATTATTGAGTTGATAACATGCAAATAAGCCGAGTCGACGATTTAAAAGAAAATAAAAGGATTAAACGCGGGATCGTTGGCCTTTAAAGTGACCCAAATAAGATGATTCTAAACGACACTGGGGGCCTGCGCTGTCAATAAGAATTAGGGATAACGTTGCTAGCTTAAAAATATTTTCTGCCTTTAATCGGAACAAAACTGAGTTTTATTTGCAGATTTAATCGATTAATACAGCGACGTTGTGCTTAGACGTCGGTGTCAGTTCTCAAACCGATTTTTCTTAGCGATTTATTGTCATTGACGGACCGCCCACCCACTTAGGTAATTCTCTTGGTAATTAAAGCACACATGAATGTCCAACGTAATTTATGCGTAATAAAACTATTTGCAGGTTTATTTTTACGATTTTTTAATATTTTCCGTATGACTGTGTGCCAAGTACGAGATTTCGAGATCGTAAAGATAAGGTTTCTCTATTACCATTTTCTCAATTTATTGACAGCTGAGCGGTGATTAAATTTTTATTCGGCGTTTCTTCTTTAATGTCCCGTGGTTATTAGCGGTACTACAAACTTTAGCTAAGTATATAGCTATGCTTGTGGTTAGGCTAGAGACAAGAGCGCCACTCTGCATGTTGAAACAGATTATATCGACGATAATGATTCGAAATAGCGGAACTTCTCTACTTTTTTGTAAAAGACGGTGGCAAACTAGGAGCAGGTCACCTGCCGCCCATGGTCGCGAATAAGTTTTTGTATTTCCAACCCTTTTCGTACCTTGGTAGGTATCATTTTATTTTTTTTACAAAATTTTAGAATTCCAATATCGAAGTCCTGACTTCACACCTGTGTAGACCGATAAAGTCATTAAGTATTTTCCGCTAGGTACAACTTTATGGTTTATACCGATAGGCATTCATATTATAATGTTTATAAGAACAAATAATTGAATTTTACATGTTATTAGCCTCACCATAATTTCACCTGCTATTAAAAATCGACCATCAACATAGGAAACAGGAAGTCGTTTCGCTATTACATTAAACAGTAACGACATACAGACGTCGGAAAAACAACCGCGATTAAATCTACTCAATATTCAAAAATCTTTCAAACTACGATATTAATAACACAAAATCCTATGAGCAGGGCACTAGCTCGTAGAATAGATGACCGCAAAGCAAGAGGCAGTAAAGCTCTCGAGTGGACCTTAAGACGCAGCGCAGGCCTCCCACAAGATGGACCAATGACCTGGTAAAGATAGCAGGTAGCTGGATAGAAGATAGAGACCGGCCTTAGTGGAGATCTCTGGGGTAGGCCTTTGCCCAGATATGATGATGATGGTTACGCGAAACATCTGGATAAAGCTATGGAGTGTTTCATATATTGGTTATATTGTTCTGCAACCACTGCGATTAGACCAGAGCCGCTTCATACGTCTCAAGGTATACACCCTCTATTTACATCTCTTCATAGTATAAAACAAAGTCGGTTCACGCCGTCTGTATCTATGCACGCTTAGATCTTTTAAACTTGGCAACGGATTTTAATGCGATTTTCAACAATAGATAGTGATTCAAGAGGAAGGTTTATAAGCAAGAAAAAAGGGTAGGTAGGGGTAAAGTATGTGTACGCGAATGAAGTCGCGCCGGGTTCACTAGTTGGAGTTAAAAGAAAATGCAATATCACACAAAGAGTTTTATGTAAACTCTTTTCCATCATGTCAATTATGAAACTCACGGAGTCCTGAGTGGAGTAAAACGTTGTGTCCTCTGTTCGACAGACCGACAGTAGCAACAAAAAACACAGTAGAGACTGTACACTCGGTTGTTAATAGACGTGAGGCCACTGTGGATAAATAAACATAAGCGGCGCGGTATAGCGGGGACGGGTAGTGGCACTGTTACAGTAGTCGGCGGAAAACACCTTTATACGACTGCGTATACGGCTAAGGAATGGAACACGCTGCCTGCGAGTGTGTTCCCTGATCATTTTATAATTATCAGGGAACACACTCGCAGGCAGCGCTTATGCCGGACGCCTTCAAGGCTATAGTGAATAGGCTGTTCCTAGACAGGCATGCTCCACTTCGGCCATCGGCCACCAGATGAGAGGGAGGCCGAATGCCTGAGTTGTTAAATAAATAAAAAATGCATATCGGGTAGTTTCGGCTTCGTATTTACTCGACCTTTAATTAAAGTGTACCCAATTTTTGATGAGCCAATTAACATGTTTCGGACCTGTTAAAAGGCTAGATAAAGCGGAATTTTTTTCTTTGACCATTTCAAAGAAAAAATATGTCGACGGTGGTCAGCCGTTATTTCACCGGCTACCCAGGACAGAGTATCCTGGCACCCAAGAACGAGGATGGCTCACCCAATTAGGGCGAGAATCCTTATCCTCGCTTTTCCGAGCTCACATCAGCAACTAACAGCAAAAGTAGCTCCCTCTTGATACTCTGGACAGATCTCATAACTTTTTTTTTTTTAAGTGGGGAAACCTTCGAAAGATACCACGTCACCCGGGGGAATGACGGTGGACATGTGGGATTGCCCGAAAAGGACCCTACCCACTAAAACCCCTCTATGCCGCCTTTTATCGGAACACCATAGGACCTCATAAATAGTTTTCGCTATGGTGTTCCAGCGTAAACCCAAGCAGTGTTGGGTCAGTCAACATATACAGGAACCGTGCAATGCAGGGAAAAAGGGTATGAGACAGATCTCATACCTATGTTACTGGTCAGGCTTTAGAACCAAATAGTATTACTAAAAATATCTAATCAAATCAATCGTAATGCTGTAAGTGTTTTAAAAAAGCAAATGAAAATAATATCCACGTCCATACCATCCCATAGTTACACCGTGATCGCTATTTCTAAAAATGGCTATGTAAGCGCAGAAATGACAAAAAGCACTTGATGTGCAGCGAGTAAGCTCAACAAGGGCTTTCGCTGCGACATACTAGTTTTTTCATCAGTCTACGTTCGTTAACTAGTCCTTAAGAGCATAAGTAGGGCTTAAATTATACATTATCCTATTACCCCGTTCTGTTTCTACAGATGTTAAGCCGTCCTTCATGGCTTATGCTGCGAGGAACTTGTTCTTGTATGTGATATAAAATATGCTTACAGATAGAAATAAGTCCTCAAATGAAAAATCTCAAGTCTGTCACAGACCATTTTTTTTTTCAGAGGTCACACTGATTTTGACATTATGTCATCATGATGTTTTCCCTCACCATAAGAGGGAGGAAGGAGGGATAAGTTCGCCAATGTACAAATTTTTGTTGGATGTATCTTATTAAGTATGTTTACAATAAAGAATATAATAATAACAGGGATTTGGCATTCAAACCCGGTACTTCTCGCTAACGAGTCGCATACCTTAACCACTCGGCATACCCCAAACGTAGACACTACACGAAGGTAGAGGCAACTAAACGCGTCCTATTATTCTAAAACCTCAAAATTATCACGTGTCAGGTAGCTCAGAAAGTTACACGACAGTAGTCGAACGGTATTTGGGGAACCAGTTCTTTAAAACTGCGCCGTCCATCGGTGAAAACCTATTAATATGCAAATATTTTTTGTAAAACAAACTTATTTTCGACTCCCAGTTAATGAACTCTCGCCTTTTTTGCTACAGCGATAAAGTTCAATTTGTTGTAGGAAATATTTTCGACGCTACGCCCGCTTATGATAGACTGCGTTAATACGGTCTCTATTATTAAAATGTTGTATGGTGGTGCTTTTAAGTTTTTATAGATAATGTGATGCATTTGCAAATTACTTTCGATTTGAAACTTTGAGAGGTTCTATTTTTTTCTTCATAATATAGGGAGGCAAACAATACCTACCTGGGGAGTGCGTAAGCGTATTAAGTATGAGGAATTTTAATGTTGATATTAGATAGGTTTTCTGTATTTGTAAGTAAGTAGAGTAAGTAAGTAAAACACATTTATTACACTCTAACACACAGCACAAAATTCTTAAAATTAAATTTAAAAAAATATAATCAAACAGAGACATAAACAAAACAAGAAAAAGAAAAAAGATACTCTAATCTCGTTACTTGTGCCATGTGGAGAGTGCAATGGGGTCACGCTCAGCTTATGCCACGACAGTTGCCGTGACGCTGGTTTTCAGTGGGATCCCTTATCATTATCATTATCTGAGCGGTCAATATACAGATGAATGATGAAATGAAGAATAGAATAGAATAATCATTTATTTGACATTTACATTGTTGATAGTATATAGACGGCTTGAGATTCAAGTAAACCTGAGATAGAAGTGGAATCTGATAAAAATTATGTCAAACCCTAAAATGCTTTCTGGCGCGAAACAATACAGCAATCCATCCATAACCTGAACATGAAAAAAATAAAATCTGACTGAATCAGACAAGTACTTTTTATAATATAAACCTAGAGAAAGCACTTCACAAATATATTAAAAAGCCTTTTTCCTTGTCCAACATGAAGTCCAAATATAGTTACTCTGCAATCAAAAACATCTGCCTACCATTAAGTCCTCTAGTAATTAATTAAAACAACATAAATATTTGTTTAGTTGAAATACCATTTATTATAAGTGGTAAAAGTTTTAGTGGACGTAAAGTAGGTCGACTGGTATAAGATGTCATTTGTATGAATTCATCTGCATCTATCACGTTTTCGCTAGTTTGAGTCAATATTTATAGACGTTAGGTATTCGTTTACCTATACTCTGTTGAGTGACCCGCCCCGGCTATGTACCAATGACTGTTTTTTGAGTTATGTACATTAGTTGAATACTAACCGATGCTCTTACGGTGAGGGAAAACATCGTAATGAAACCTGCACATTCAGGCGACTGGATGTGTAACCATGATCCAATCTGGTCAGGTTCCCCTGGAGGTCAGATGGCAGTCGCTACACTGTAATTACCTGACCTGCCGAATCCGTAGGTCATGGAGGTCAGATGGCAGTCGCTCCACTGTAATTACCTGACCTGCTGAATCCTGGATCATGGTCAAGGCGGACCCCGGGGCCTCGTGCACGAGAGCACGAGGGCCCGGGTACGATTAACGCCAAGATGAATATTTTTATATTCTATATCATATCATATCATATATTTATTCATAAATTGTAATATTTACATGTCAGTTTTATATTACTAGAAGCATATATTGCTAAATATATGCCTAGGTACAATTATTAATTATATTCATTTACTTATAAATTGAATTATATTATATAATTCATTCATTATTACAATATCAAATTCATCATTCAATTACATATAAATATAATTATGTCAACTCATTCTTATTTAAAAAAATAAAACATTGAAACCAAGGTTTCATGACTGGGTCAACGATTTTATGTTTGTAAAGAACTCAGTAATTGAGTATGGGGCCATATCAACCAGTAGGCGTTTGAGTTGCTTAGCGAATACCTTGTCCGAGGTGGCATCCTTTATGTCACAGGGTAAGGAATTGTAGACCTTAGGACCTATTATATGCAGGGAAGCATTTGTTTTTGTTAATCTCCTTGGGTGAATAAACAAATGGTGGCGATATCTTGTATTAAAATTATGCTGTTGACCGTTTGTAGGGTATGCAGCTAAGTTTTTTCTGACAAGGTTGGCGATCGCCGGGAAGGGTGAGGATTTTTAGGGTTCTAAATAAATCCTGAGCTGGATAGTCAATCGGTTTTCTGGCTACCAGACGTACTGCGCGTTTTTGAATTCGGAAGATTCTCTCACGATCAGCGCACTGTCCCCACAAATCGACGCCGTAAGTAAGAACGGAATGAAAATATCCGTAGTATGCCGTCTTAACGTTTTCTGTCGTGAGGGTGTGCTTGAGCCTTGACAACGCAAAGCACGCAGAGGACAGTCTATTACAAGTGGTGTCAATGTGTGGCGTCCACGTTAGGCCAGCGTCAATGGTAAATCCCAAGTGCCGAACTTGGTCAACTTGGGGAACGGGTACACCGTCCACGGCAACGTCCAATTCATGACCTCTGGTTTTTCTTAATTGAAAATGAACAATGTTAGTCTTTTCGACATTTAAGCGCATGCCATTAGCTGTGAACCATTTTGATAGTTGAGTCATTGCCTCATTCAAACGTTGTTTTAGAAGTTGAAAGTCCTCCGCGACCACTATGACGCAGGTGTCATCCGCGAACACAACACATTCACACTCTGGACAAGCGGTCGTGATGTCGTTAATCAGTATAAGAAACAGATTATTCCCCATTACCGATCCCTGGGGAACGGCTGTGGCACCGATAGATTCTATATCTGATTTCCAATTCTCAACGTAAGTGCTCTGTTTTCGATTGCCAAGGAACGACTCCATTAGCTTGAGGGAATTACCGGTCAAACCATACTTTTCTAGTTTTACTAGGAGTAAATTGTGGTCAACCATCTCGAAGGCGCGCGACAGGTCGCAGAATATCGCCGCGACCTGCCGACCGCCCTCCAGATGGGCCATTACTTTGGTGGTGACGTCACGCGCGGCATCAGTAGTGGATACTCCCCTACGGTACGCATATTGTTGTTGATTTAAAAGGTTCTTAGTCGTAAAAAAATTCATCAGAGACATACTTAGTAATTGTTCAAATACTTTAGACATGACCGGGATTTGCGATATTGGTCTAAAATGTTTAGGCAGATGCATTTCACCTTTGCCTTTATATATAGGTTGGACCTTTACCATCTTGAGTGAGTCAGGGTATAAACCTTGTGTTAAGCATTTGTTAAATAGTTCTAGTAGAAGAGATATTACTACGGGGGGGAGATAGTCAATAACAAAGGTGGACATGTCATTGATATCTTGGGAATGTTTACGCTTTATACTTTTTAAGGCAGTTAACATCTGTTCCAATGTAAATGAATCAAATTGAAAAGTGGCCTGATTAACATCTCGTAGGTAAAGCGATAGATAATGCATAGCGTCATCTACGCATGGTCGCATTATACTGCTATTGTTTGCCTGTATGTAGTACTGGTTGAGTCGCTCGGCAGCGGCAACAGCGCGCGCGGCGCGGCAGTCGCCCGCCGACCGGCTCACCAGCACGTCCAGTGCGCTATCCCTGCTGCGCGACTTGCATGTCTCCGACGCAATGGCGCGCCACACACTGCGACATACATTACCGTCAGAGTTTTCGATTATGTTGTTTACATATTGCCTTCGCGCTTTTCTTAATATGTCTATGTGATTCTTTTCCAACTCTAGCAAATGAGGCAGTACAGTAGTTGTGGGGTTATTCAACAACTCAGATTTTAGTCGACGTATGTTTGATCTCGAGTTACGGACATCATCGTTGGCCCAGTCATTTATAAAATTTCGTACAGGATGCTTCCTTAGCGGAAAATTTATGTCAAAATAGTACTTAATTATATATAGTACACAGTCAATAGATTGGCTTGGGCAATGTTTGGAGTAGTACAATTTATCCCAGTCATAGGAATTTAAACACAGCATAAAATTATAAATATTACATTTTGAAAACGTACGTCTTAATGTTGTAGTATTTAGCTGAGTATACTTAGTTATGCAAATGGTTAACAGGACTCCCGAGTGATCTGATACATTCATGTCATATAGCGATACATCACACACATATTGATTTGCTATGTTAGTGTAAATATGGTCAATACATGTTTGAGACGATTTGGTTATTCTTGTAGAAAAGTTAACCACAGATTTTAGGCCTGTTTGTCTCAAAACATCTCTCAACTGTTTAACGTTAGGGCATTTAATATTTAAGTTCAGGTTAATATCACCAAGCACAATAGACTTTGAGTTCTGTATTATGTTTAAGTTGAGTAGTTCTTGCAGTTTTGAGAAAAACAGGGACAAATTGCCACTAGGCGGTCGGTAGATACACACCACAATTATATCTAGTCCTATGCACTCTATAGCACATATTTCGAAGTGCATTTCACAGGATAGTTTACCTATGTCGTGCCTTTCTATCGTGGAGATCGCGTCCCGGACGTAGATGCAGGCTCCTCCGCCCTTCCGTACCACTCGGCCGAAGTGAGCTCGCAGACTGTAGTTCATAATATTAACTGAGGTTATTTCAGACGGTTCTAGCCAGTGTTCTGTCATGCACAGTATGTCAATATTATCTCTTTGTAGTTCAGACTCCAGTTTGTACGTTTTATTTTCGAGTCTATTGATATTTTGGTGAAGTATCTTAACCATCGATGAGGCCGTTCGGCTGTGCGTCGACCGGCTGCCCGTCATCGGGGGGCCCGGCGCGACGCGGCCGGAGAAAGGGCCGCCATCGTGAGATGCTTGTGTTAACAGGCCATGCAGTCGTTTCCAGGAAACTGGCATAGATGGCTGACGGTATGCCAATCTTAAAGGAGGTATAGGTATCCCTTTTGGATGGTATTTTTTCAACAGTGTATTGGAATTGTCCGTTAACACTTTCGAGGTGTGTCAAAATATCTTGGGTAGTCGTGTTTACCTTAAAATAGCAGCCATGTAGGTATTGTAGTGCTTCAACACCTTCTAAAGTTGAGTTAATTGCCGTTCCTTTTATTGTAGTTACCTTTTTATTACGTCGTTTTTGTATAGTTTTCCATTGTGATTGTTCATTTTGTTCGTCCAATTTAATCGTTTCGTCGTCATTTTGATTGTCAATTTGTTGTTTTTGGGTTAAATCTCGCGAGGGAGAAGTCAATATTAATGGTGTTAGACTGTTTAAATTTGGTTTTGTCGTTAGTGATTTGTCATTCAATTGCGGCTTGGGGTCAACTTGAGTTGGTAGCTCACATTTCTTGTTAGCTGCTTTAAGCGGCTGTTTTTTTGATTGAGATGTAAGTTTCTCTTTCGCTCTTAGCGCAGAAGCGCGGATTGGCCGCGCGGGAGCGGGATGGCAATTCGGAGTTGAAGTTTCGTTAGACGACGGAATTTTTGAAGCGCTGAGTTCCACACCATTGTCAGTAGATCCATCATGGTTCCGGCGAGATAAGGCGAACTTTAGGTCACTTATTTCACTTGATAATTCACTAATTGTCCCAGCTAGTGCACAAATTTTTGTCTCAAATGGCTTTAATAACGATTTGATTATATTCGTTATAGTTTCACTCGTGATTTGCGACATCTTTTTATTATTTTATACAATAATTACGAGAGCATTGTGCTTCGGGTGAACGAACGAAGAACGAACTGACTCTGTTGAGTGACTAGATATAAAAAAATTCTAGGCACAAAATAAGGGGTTATACGTTTGAATTGTATGGCTGTAGCATCGTAGCTCTGGACCTTTTTATTTGAAAGCTACTTTTGTTAGTCAATGTTGGTCAGTTGATTTCGTAGTACATTAATATTATAAATAAGAGACTCTAGTTTCATAGCGGTTACATGTCCGTATGTAATTCATATTCGTATAAACTATGTTCATAAGACAAACAGACAATCGCTGCTACCTGATGGAAAGTGGTCACCGCCGCCTATGGCATCAGCTATACCAGGGGAGTTACCAGTTGCGTTGTCCGCCTCTGAAGAGACCTCTAATATAACTCTTGTTCGATCCCATGTTATAGTGTTGGTGATGCTCGTAGGCGGCGGTGACCACTTTCCATCAGGTGGCCCGCTTGCTTGTTTGTCTATCGTATAACATAAAAAACAACAACAAAAAGAATAGTACGACTGAGAAACGTTCTTCCATACCTTCGCGTGGACACCAGCAGAGGGTCTACATAGTGAGGTCGAATACCCAAACCGCGGCGGGTGGTGCGATGGCGGAATTGAGATTGATAAATTCTCTATTTTGCCCTTAAATATTCAAGCTCACGCAGCCCACCTATTCGGTATTAAGCTCGTTAATTACCAGTCTAATTAGCATAATTAATTAATTTACAAAGGAAAGTTTGGACAGTCGCGTCCGGAAGAAGCTAGCGTGTAATTTTAGTTAATTTCGTCGTCTTTTGATAAAGACATAAAAACCTTGAGCTTCCAAATAAATTTTGGCCACAAATTGATTATTTCCTCCCATGTTTTCTAGGTTAATAGTTGACGAAAGAGGATATCATGTTTGTTTCGCGAAACCTGGTCGGGTAGGTTCGTAAAAGTAGGTATCGTAAAATTTTTGATGAGGAGCTCATCAATTCGGTAAACTTATATTCATAATTAATTTTTTTTATTTACGGTTCATTGTACTTTGAAAAAGCTTATAACTAGAAATATATATGGCTCACAAAGCACCGTTCGCCGGTTCCGGATGTGATAAAATTATGAATAAAAATATATGTATTAGGCTATATAGGCTGTTCCTAGATAGGCATACTCCAACTACGGCAGCGCCGTCACTTACCACTAGGTGAGATGGCGGTCAAATGCCTGTTAGTTTGTGTAAAAAAAAATAATCACCAAAATGAGTATTCTTTGCAGTTTGTGAGTATGGTGTCAGAGTTTTCTTGCATCAAATTATGTCACGGTTATTTAGTACGGGAAGTGAGGTCTAACTTGAAGGTACGAATTGAAACTGGTTGTTACTTATCAAGGATAGATTACGACATATACACATACAAACTCCGTATCAAAACTAGTTCATACAATGTAGATATTTTATGTACTTGTTTCCGAAGCATATTTTGAAAATACAACTCTAGTTGGTACTAATTAGAACTTTCTACTACATACTTGTTATACCACAGATAGGAAACATCTTTCAAGCGTCAATAAAAATAATGCCATTTGGGAGTAAATTCAATTTGCCAACAGTTGAAATATTGCTTTATTTCATTCTTTTAATTAAACTTTTATCGGCACGAACATAAATTTTTATTGAATTATCGGTTTAACTTCCGCTACGAATGAACAGGAATGCACTTTCACCTTTCAACGAGATGTCAGCTACTATGATGAATGTGGGAGTCTTAAATCTTACATTTACTCTGCAAGCTCTGCATAGAAGGATCTCACCAAAAGGATTAAAAACTCAATAAAAACTAGGAAAATGCAACCTGACATAACAAAACCTAAGGGTATGTTCCGGGTTTCCTTCCGCGTACCTTTGTTGACGAGTAGCCCGATATTTCGACACAGTTGCATGCATCATGGTCACGGGACAAACTCGTCAACATAGGTACGCGATAGGAAACCCGGAACATAGCCTTAAAATGTGTAATAATAACCGCGATAGTTTAAACATTATGTTATAACCTACATTAACCTGACGAAAAGAGGAGTGTTTAAGTATAACATGTGTTTCTGTGACTCTGTGTCAAGGCCCTCGCCTTTTTGCGTGAGACATTAACGTCAAGATGACCATCTATGGCTCTGTGAATGAGTGCGTATGGCTGTGGTATCGTACTTCCCGAACGGATGGACCGATTTCGAGGCGGCTTTCAGTATTTGAAAGCCAGTTATTAAGGCGAGACCGTTCTTAGCTTGTTTTATTAAAATCGGTTCAGTAGTTTGGAAATATTTCTGTACTTATATGTAAACTTGGTCTGGGATTTTCCCTCATTTTTCGATCGGCTGGGTTACTGTGAGTATTTTAGACTTTTTCGTCTTCCGCAAGGGACTCTGATGGGTCGAACAGTCTTGGGATTCGAACCGATTGCGTGACACCTTTGCCTTCGGCCCGAAATACAGCCGTAGTCAAAGATTTATATGAAGGCGGTTTTTATCATTTTTGACAATTATTTTGCAAGGTATTTTTTTTTCTTCTTTTCAATGAACAAATTGCAAGGTATGTTTTTATCTTCGCTAGGTAGACTTCTAGAGATGGCTTAAATTACTTTTCTATACAGTCAATAGAAGCCAAAAGTTAAAAATTTTAATATTTAAGCTTTAGCTTAAAAATCATGCAAATTTAATATTATTGTAAATTGTGTAGCTTGTATCCAATCTTGAATAAAGTCTTAGAGCTTTTAAAACCTTCGGCTTCAGCTTCAGCCAGAAATTGACCTTCGGTCGACACTATCGGCCATGCCCATTCGCTATGGCGTCTATATCGATCTATAGATCAGATATAGTGAACAAATTGATCTCACTATCAATGGTCTACATTGTTGCATTTGGGGTTACGAAATCGCTGTTATTAATCGCTATAAAAAGAATGCTATAAATCACCTTGTGCGCTACTGGTTCGCCATTAATATGGATCTGGATCAATGCTGGAGGTAAACCAACATAATTTAAATAAGATATAATATTCACTCACATCACACATTTGATCTTTAATTTGTGCAGAAAAAAAGAGAGAAAAAGAGGTTACAAGGAATTTATAAGGGATTGATCGATGTACAACACAAACGCAATTCTACCAATTCGCGATTCTACACAATATGGATTCCGCACAACTGACATTCAACACATTATTTATTCTACACAGTCTTCAATTATACACAAACGCGTTTCTTCCTGTTCGCGATTCTACACAATATTAATTCCACACAAATGCTGCCATTCAACAGATTCGCTATTCCACAACGCTGGGGACCTGGGACTGGCTGACTTAGACCTGAACCTATGTTTAATGGAACCAGTCAAGGTTGGCCAAGGTCAACCCTATTTATCAAACCTAGTCCAATGCTTTGTCCAATGCTTTGTTGACTGGGGTTGACCTTGGTCAACCTTTACTATGTCCTGGTCTAATTCTAAGCTTGGGTATACAACCAGTCTCAGGGTGCCCAGCGTTGACCAGGTTCGATGACCAGAGTTGACCTTGGTCAATATTTACTAGGTCCACTAAACTAACACCCTGGTCTAGTTCTAGCTGAGGTTACAATACAACCATTCTCATGGTGCCCAGCGTTGACGAATGTGTGAATGGCAGTCCAGGCTCCACAGCGTTGACCAGGCTGGTTGGATCAGAGTAAGGATCAGAGTTATTATGAGACTTCTATGAGCAACGCGTTCCAATTTGGTCTGTCAGTGTAAATCAACAATACACTAACGGGCCGCCTGCCCTTAAAAGCATGGGTGGCCTAGTGGTTATACTCGTAGTATCCGACTCGTAAGCGAGAGGGACCGAGTTTGGATCCCACTGCCGCCATGTACCAATGACTTTTTTCTGATATATGTACATTCGTTGAATACTAACCGATGCTCTTAGGGTGAGGGCAAACATCATGATGAAACCTGCTCAGGTTCCCGTGGTAGCAAGTCAGATGGCAGTCCCTCCACTGTAATTACTTGATCTGTCAATCCTGGATCATGGTCAATACAGACCCCGGGCCCTCGTGAGCGAGAGGACAACCGGCACATTAACGCCAAGATGACGAGATGATTTAAAATATGTAACGAATATGTGGAATAGCGAATCTGGTGAATCGCAGCAGTTGTGCGGAATTAATATTGTGTAGAATCGCGAACAGGAAGAAACGCGTTTGTGTATAATTGAAGACTGTGTGGAATAAATAATGTGTTGAATGTCAGTTGTGCGGAATCCATATTGTGTAGAATCGCGAATAGGTAGAATTGCGTTTGTGTTGTACATCGATCAATCCTTTATAAGTTATCTAACATCCATAACACATGCTTCCAATTTAAATTTCATTTATTGAACGAAATTGTCCAAACATATTTGTTTATGTTTATTTATTTATAGAATCAAAAGATGGCCGATGTCTTTTATTGGAACTCAAGCTATCTTGTAAAAATACAAATTATTTTCTCTTTTTTGACCGTCCGTGCATTCTTCGGCAATAAAAAAAATTAAATATTTCTAATAAACTTTGAACTTAGCAGTTTCGTCCAAACTGAAACATTAGTCGGCACAATTGACTACTGAAGTTTTCTAACAGAAATTATGTAATAATATTATATCAAAAACTGTCAGTCAAATCGGTTGGGTTATCTTCATGTCAGATCTACGAATCAACTTATGCTTTCGAAGACGTTTGTTGTTTATGCAATATACGTCTTATGTTAGATAATGGCTGTAAGTGGCTGTAGCTTGTTTGAGCTATGAACAGTAGGATATTTTGCACATATATCATCATCCTATCGAAGAACCACATATTCTGCCAGGGTCCGCTTTCCTACTCCCTCTTCTCCACTTTGCTCAGTTATCCTCATGTCGTAGCCGTGAGAGACATCGCGGATAACATCGAAGAAGAATGCCTGCCCTGCCTGCGTTCACGTAGTACGTATGCCCTGGAGATGCGTGGGAAATAGGTACCTAAACCTGCCAGTATTAGGAAAGAGGTCCCGTGGGAGATCCACGATAGATTGACATCGCCGAGACGGACCCGTCAGCCATTTGGCCACCAAGACACTTGAGTAAGAGGCTTTTAACGAGCTTTGACGGACAACTTATTGGCACCGCTTCAGCTCCTGTGTAGCCAGGATCCAATCTGGTACCCTGGTAGCAGGGTCACGGAGGTCAGTTGGCTGTCGCTCCAATGTAAATACCTGATCTACCAAGTCCTGGAGCATGGTCAAGGCGGACCTCGAGCCCTGATACGAGGACACACGGTTGTTTAAATGTACTCACACGCTCTCCGAATTCGACCTAGCCGACATGTATCATTTCCCGCGGCCAACTGTACACCGCAGTCAGCTGTAGCAACATAGTTAACCCATTATTCAAAACAGGATATAAAATACGGCCATTACGAGTGCAGCTAAACAAATAAGAAATACCGAAACGTATTAATGCGTTCTATTAACACTACATTTCCTTTTTCGAACTAAGTGCCACTTATTAGCTCGTCTAGAGGCCGGTGTACCTAAATGGCGGCCATTTGTTTTTAATTTTTAGCTTTTTTTTTGTTTGTCGGGTGTTTCAGGTACACAGAAAGTAGGTTATGGCATCCTATTTTGAGTTCTATGTATGCTGTATTGTAGTAAAACTACGTTTTATCAATTCTATGCGATGATTTATACATTGACTACAGATATTGTCGGGTTTGTTACCACGGTTAGTATTGTTTATACCTCGATATTTCGGCGGAGTTAAACCCGATAATATGTGTTGTGAATAACAACGAGTCTTGAAACATATTAAAAGATTAATTTCGTAAAATTGTTTATTTCGATTTTACAATAATCTTTCATACATCGATGCCACACTTTTCGAAATTCATAAAAATGTCAATTGAAGGTATTATTTCCATACAGCCATAATATGGCTATAAAAAAATGTTACTAAACCAATGCAATACTATATCAATCTGGATATAACAGTTTCGAATATAGTACATTTACGAACTGCTAGGAACTGACAATAAGCGACATTTTTATTATAATGTAGATTGAGGCAAAACCTGTGCAAAAATCTACAGCCGTACTGCTGTCGACTTTTAACTTATATTATTTCATTTTTGTTTTCAGCCTTGGAAAAGAGCCAACTACGTAAATAGGCGACTCTTTCCAAAATATCTATATGTGTACATGTTATAATGTCATTATACCCTACAGCCCTTTGGCTTTTAACTTCTATTATTTCATTTTTGTATTCAACCTTGCTATAGAGCGGACTCCGCTAATCGAAAACTCCCGCCAAAAACCCCTCTACATAAGTACATGTTAATTACACTTACATACATAACGTCATTCCCTTTTCCCCGGAGGGTTCTGCAAAGACCACAGTGTTCCACTTGCCACGGTCCTGTCAAACACCTTTATTGCTATGCACCTAAAGAATACAATGCAACAACAAAACATAAATAAAATTTGGTAGCTCAGTGATTGGTTGTAATGTCTAATGCTAATTTAATACCCGCCATATGTAACTTCTAAAATTATGCACTAAATTCGTGACTATCAATAAAAACAAGTTGCCTCCTATAAAATGCAACACTGGCTAGCGAAATTCGATCTTTCTATTAAAATGATAGAGTTCAAATTGGTTTGAATGTCACCGTGGATATTTCGATGCTTTCTAAACACATTGGGCCCAAGAATGTGGATCATGCGTGATCTGAGGAATTGCTTTGCGTTTGAACGTTTCGTTGGTACCTTGAGTAGTAGGTAATTTGGTTATACTTTTTGGTTTATGGTTTCTCGGAATTGCTTATAATTAACTTTGTACTCTCTAGCTTGAAGCTAGCAGTTATGATTGTTATGATTGCCTAAATTGCGGTGGAAACCATGTCGTTTCCGTAAAAGTGAGTTAAGGAAGGTATAAAACCTACTATTTAGTTTTTTCTACTCCTAAAGGCATGTAAGTACTTTCTGTTACATTAATTCATACTTAGTAGAGTTTGGAGAAACTACAATACTGGTACAGAATGTAGGTAAGCGAAACTATGTATCGTAAAATGGAGCTATTTAGATATGCAGGGGCTACATTGACAACTCACTTTTCTCTGAGAAGTTCTGAGGAAAAGATGGCAGATTTACAATAGAGCCACTTATCAAGTTTGTCCTATGGAGTGCTTTGTTTGCATGAAAATAACACTTGATTAACAGAGAAAAGAGTGATCAATGTGGCTACATTGGCTGGGGCTCCAGGATATCAGAGTAATCCAATTTTACCAGTATCTAACATACTATCTAAGGAATTATTTCCAAATTAAACTTGTATTTTAATGTACAAAACATATCGTCACACAATAAAAATGACAGTGGAGTAATGGCGCTCAATCCCTTCTAGTTCCTTTTCCGCTGCTATCAACTTGGACCCTTAAACATAGGCGTAGGGAGAGGGGGGGGGCCGGGTGGGCCGTGCCCACCCCAGAGTGGTCTGGTGCCCACCCCAGAGTGGTCTGGTGCCCACCCCAGGATGTACCGATTTAATCAGGCTGATTCGTGTTCACTGACTGTACATTATCGATCGACTTGGCTTAATCGGCCACCTCAGGGGCCAGGCCCCCCCTGGAAAATAGCACTAGATACGCCAATGCCCTTAAACCACTGGTTGACTTAAATTGATTGATAAATTATTGATATTCCTGCAATTGTTGCTAAATACTCGATCGATTCGACCTTCGGTTTTAATCTCGTGCACGCCCACGTTTTAGGCGTACTGACAAGTTGGTTTATAAACACCTACACCGAGATTTACATGTATTTGCGTGCACATCGAGTATTATAGGTTGGTTGTTGAAGAATTGAGATAGATAGGGCATCAGTGTCTTTTCATCAGGCAGTTTCCCAATCGGCGGCATATTAGGACAAAGAAATGTGATATAAATCATCTCTAGAAATTGATATAGAGATGTTAAAGAAATTACCTTCCAAAATTAACTGTATAAACTCCACAAAAACAAAAAATCCTCAATCAAATCTTAGAAAATAATATGGAATTAATTGTCAACTTATTAAAGATAATATATCTGTCATAAATAATAAAAAACACCTTCGGCGAAACCTTCGGCTTCGGCCGGGTTTCTACAAATAATTTGCATCGGCCAAGTTTGACTTTGTATTCACTCACACGCGTTTACTACAGACGACGCTTTACGAAGCTGAACTCACCATTGTGATCTATATACCGCCATTGATACATACAATAGTAAAATAACTACTTGCGAGTCCAGCCACAATCAAGCCGACGAATTTAGGACGTATAACCCAACAAACGTTAGGACCTTCGATAGACGTTGATAGGTTATAAATTCTGCGGTCAGATTAACTTAGACTTGTTAATCTATTTCCGACCCACATTTAGGTTTTACGTACCATGTTGGTGGTCGGGAAATGGTTGGTGTGAAATGAATGATGTGACATTACAGCCGCATAGAAGCATCGGTGGCCGAGTGGTTGAGGAATCCGACTCGTAAGAGGTACCGGGTTCGAATACTACTGCGGCCATGTACCATTAACTCTTTTCTGAGTTATGTACATTTGTTGAATGCTAGCCGATACTCTTACGGTGAGGGAAAACACCGTGATGAAACCTGCACTTTCAGGCGATATTCAGGTAACCATGATCCAAACTATTCAGATTCCACTGGTAGCAGGGTTACGAAGGTCAGATGGCAGTCACTCCACTGTCATTATCTGATCTGCCAAATCGAGGATCACGGTCAAGGTGAACCCCGGGCCCTCGTGCGCGAGAGTATACCCGGGATATAAACGCTACCAAGAGATGATGTCATTACTGGAAATTATTGGAAAAGAAATCGCGGATAAGAAGAGGTTGCTTGGTTTGGGATCGTGCAGCGTAAGCCCTAGGGATATAGGGACTTTTTAAAGTAGGCTTCGATGACTGCTTTCCATCAGGCAGGCCGTAAGCTTGTTTGCCACCTTAGTGGAAAAATCAAAGTTTGACTAGCCAGGAATTTGACCGCCATCTTCTGGTAGTAAGTGATGATGCGGCCGATGATGGAGTATGCCTGTTTAGTCGTCTAGATTATAATGATCAGGGAACACACTCGCAGGCAACGTGTTCCATTTCTAAGCCGTACGCATTATAAAGGTTGAACTAAAGTGGCTCGTACGGATAGGGGGAAGATCCACAACACAAATAGATAATGTTTTAAACTATTGCGGTTATTATCACACATTATAAAGGTGAAGGTGAAGATTCCTACCCTAAACCCGGAGAACATATCTTTAAAATGTGCCATAAATAGATGCCAAAACCTGCCTGCATAGAGAAAATATTTACTAACGTAATAGAGCAGCCATCACAAACAAAAATATTGTACCAACCTGTCACGTGCGGGAGGTGCGGGGGGAGGCTGCTAAGTCATAGAATGACCGACGAAATGTTATCATTTTCTTTATTTTTGGCCCTCGAATGGTTCGTACAGTTTTTGATGCACAATATGGCGTTTTTTTGAATATCCAAACCACTGTCAGATTGGTCCGCGTCGCGCAATGTCTCAGAACTGACTGCGGCCACTGTTGTCCATGGACCGCAAAGCGTGGTTCAAAGAAAATACTTGCGGTGTCTCCTCTATTACGTTAGTAAATATTTTCTCTATGCCTGCCTGTATGTATCAGGAAATAGGGCTTTTTACGATTTTTGCTATTACGTTTGAATGTACGTATGACCGACCAACTTACCACAATATACACTAACCTAATCAAGCAGTACTAGGGTAAGCGGACCTATTATCGTAACTTAGTCGCGTGTAACTCGAGGCGAGCGACGTGCGCCGGGCAGTCTGCGATTGTAGTATTGAAGGTCACATGGACTTGACTAAATGCTAGCTTTATAATAGGTCTTAGTTGAAATTTACGATTTGTATGGCCTGACTTACATCCGTATTCATAAGTAATACTTGTCTAAGCAAAGTGTTGCTATGCGTTCTTACATTCTCCTCTGCTAAGTGAACGCACTGCGTTTAATACGGCTCTGTGATTGGTCAAATTCGTTAATTTTGACGGATGCATAGTGTCGTAGTAATGTTTATGAATTTTTGGTGTGCTGTCTGTCTGTGCATAGTAACCCCCGAACGAACGTAGGGATTCGATTCGGTTTCCTTTATTTGAAAGGCAGTTTTATTGAACTTGTCCTCGTTTCATTAAAATCAGTTTCATTAAAGTCGTTTACAAAATATTTGAGTTTTAGCAAACATGGTCACGGCTTTTCCGCCGTTTTCTGTCGGTTAGATTACATAATAAAAGATAAATGGATATATATCTACTGAAGGTAATAAAAAAACGCAATACCTACGCAGGTAATTCAGTACAGTTTAGTAGCAAAAGCTCCTTGCGTCGCTCTGTCTACGAGAACCTAGGCCTCGTTGATTAGCCTTATTTATTGCCTTGACGACGTTGCCCATTACGTATTCAATCGTTATTGGCTTACTGCTGAACATTGGCACATTTACCCCACTTCATTGTTTGCCGTCAGTGGGTCTCGTAGGAGTTGTTTATGTGAGTGCCCAGTGAATGTGCCCAGTGGTTATGATTGTGGCGCAGTGCCCAATTTTAAATGGGCCATGTTTGTTTTGTGATTGTTTCTTTAAATAATTGTATTTTTTTATTTCAGGTAAGAAAGCTTGAACGCTGTGGAACACATTGGTTTAGCGTAAGTCCGTTACTTTTATTTGCAATAATTTTTAATAATACGAAATACTAAATTAACTTGTCCCAAGTCTCTCCCTTTTTACAACATCAACATTTATTTCTATGATTTAAATATTAATGGAATAAACACGAAATACTTAAGTACTACTATATACCAGACTACAAATACTTGAAAACTTAACAAAGCCATTGGCCGTATGGTGTCCGGCAGAGTAGAATAGCACCAACCCCTTACACTCATGGGTGTCGTACAAGGCGACTAATGTTTTCGAGGCAAAAGACCAAGAGTCTCCGTAGTCTGGAAAATGGGCAGCAGCATTTCCCATTGTTATATTTAAACACTGCGATCTCCATCCCGCCTGCCAAGCGTGGAGATTATGGCAACAACCTCCCCTTTCGTGGGAGAGGCCCTTAGTCTGTTACGGGCTGTGATGATGATGAAACAAACCCAAAGTCGGTTAGGTCCTGTATTGAGTTCTTTTCGACTCCATCTTTAACTGAGTTTCGATGATGTTTTAAATTATTCATCATTTCTGCATCGGTGGCCTAATGGTTATGTGGTACGACTCATACTACGAGATACCGGATTCGAACCCCAATGCCGCCATGTAAAAATGACGCTTGTCTAAGTTACAGGGTCACGGAGGTCAGATGGCAGTCGCTCCGCTGTAATTATCTATATCAGTACCTATGCAAACTAGTATTTTTTATTAATGAAATAACCATTTATTGGCGAGCAGTTAGTGACGTTCTGTATCAAAATACAATACGTAATTACCAAACAAAATATTATAAACCAACTACTTTCTCCCTAAGCTTATTAAAACCCGATCTACACTCCAATCAGCCTATCACGGAGCGCTCTCATGAACAATTTGCAAACAAATATAGTTTGAAATGCGTCTTGTCTGCAATAAGACGAATGGACGGCGCAGGCGCGTGTACCTATTTATGATTTCACAGTATCGCAGCGCGTCATCGCAGCGCTGCGCTGTGTTGTGACGAGTACAGTCATATGCAGTGCGGGTACAGTTCGAATGCATAGGCTTTAACTACCTTAAGGATCGGATTCCTGTGCAGTAGGTAGAATTTAGCCGTTTTGGCCGTGTGGTGTCCGGCAGAGTAGAATAGCACCAACCCCTTACACTCGTGGGTGTCGTACAAGGCGACTAATGTTTACGAGGCAAAAGATCTAAGCGCCTCCGTAGACTGGAAAATGGGCAGCAGCATTTTCCATTGTTATATTATAACACTGCGATCTCCAACCCGTCTGCCAGGCGTGGAGATTATGGCAATAACCTCCCTTTTTGTGGAAGAGGCCCTAAGTCCTGCAGTGGACTTTTATGGGCTGTGATGATGATGATGATGATGAGGTAGAATTTAAAGAATGGATGTCATTCATTTTGGTTTATAGCTGAAAGTGGCGCCAGAGAAAAATATTGTAATTTTCTCAATTCCTAACATTTTTTTACAATGGCGCCAAACCTATGCGTCCACCGCTACCACTATGTATTATTAGGCGCACAGTACTAAATATCGTTATTTTAATAGCTTATAACCAACCATAGAGCGTACAGATATGACGTCATAGTAAAAAATGTAAGTGTTGTTTGCTCTATCGCAAAATAATGTCTGTTTCTCCTGGCCGGCACATTTTTGGTTCAAAAATGTATAAAATGTGAAAGATTTATAGCAAAATAATGTCTGTTTCTCCTGGCCGGCACATTTAAATTTTAGGTTCAAAAATGTATGAAATGTGAAAGATTTATTTTTAATAAGAAGTAATCCTTGTCGGAAGAGCTATTTGAGCCTAAGGGATATCTTATGGCCCCTGTTTTAGCCAATTCAATTCGGCAAACGATGCAGTAAATAAGTCAATACCCTACATGTGTGTGTGTGGGTTACTGTATCGTGGTGTGCTTTGTGTGATAAACGTCTATTCTTTCTTTCTTACATGTTGCTGTAGCTGCAAAGCAAATTCATCTAAAAATGGTTATGCATTTATGCTGTTGAACTGTACCCGTTTTGTTGTTCGCAGTATGTAAATTACTGGCACAGGTCGCGGGGTATGAGGCGTGTCAGGTTTTACTTCATGAGGCAGAGACAACACAACTGTGGCACTGATTTTTTTTAACTTGTAAGAGGAATTTAAAAGGTGCTGAGACCTGAGGAGTCTGTCTGGGTGGACCACCGTGTTTCATTTGAAGTGTGTCCTATCGAAATTGTGTCCAGATAACACTGAATTCATTTTAGTCGGTTATGTTTTTGGTAGCTTTAGAGGAGGAAGGGGGGTTATTCCCATTACGTCGCCAGCTACGATATGGGGCGAAAAATAATCGTTGTTACATATTCATAGTTGTCGCTTTACGACCATATCACGTAATACCATGATACCATAGTATTCTTCTGCATCTTCGGACATCAATTCATCATCACAGCCTGTAACAGTCCACTGCAGGACTTTGGGCCTCTCCCACGAAAGGGGAGGTTATTGCCATAATCTCCACGCTTGGCAGGCGGGTTGGAGATCGCAGTGTTTAAATAATACAATGGAAAATGCTGCCGCCCATTTTCCAGACTACGGAGACTCTTGATCCTTTGCCTCGAAAACATTAGTCGCCTTGTACGACACCCATGAGTGTAAGGGGTTGGTGCTATTCTACTCTGGAAAGTGGAAAGTGTTCTAAGGAATTGTTCGGGCTAATACTAGCTGCAATCATTCACATTTCCAACCTTGGTCAACCTCGCTTCGCCAACGGTTAGTAAGCACACTTAGCGAGTAGAATGAAAGAAAGAAAGAAAGAAAGAAAGAAGACATTTATTACACGTAGACACCACGACACGACAATAAGGTACAAAAAAACAAGGTAATTAAAGCGTGCCTCGACTGGACTGGACTATCCACCCATCACCCATCCAGTTCTCACCGAGCATTGCTTAACCTTGGTTATCGGCCTCACAAGCAGCAAGCCTATCTAAAACACCACAATATTAATACTCCTCCATACACACTCACAAAGGCATAAGCTCCATTGGGTGTTCTCTTGGGAAGCAACAAGCAACAAGCGATGACGCGACGGATACTGCGGCGTCATAAATACATTCATGCGTTATGACTAGTTGGTTTGTTTGCTACGAGTTGGCGTGGTCTGTTTTATAGGCACAGGGTGTAACCCTTTTCGTGAGGAGATCATAATATCCGGTATATAATTTTATATTTTCTTTGGAGAGTTGTGTTGTAGTTATAGACTGGACGGGTTGCAGGTCATTCGAGGAGATTTCCGGCAAATAATCAACTTTTACATTTTAAACTAAGCTCCGGATAGGTGGGGAAGGTAGATACACCATCACGGCACTATCTCTAAATAGTAATCTGTCAACAAAATAGAAAAATTCGAAAAAATATAGACATGATTTATTTTGACATCTCAGAAATCCATAAGCATTTACATATTAAGGTAATTTTAGAAAACCAATGCTATCTATGCTTCTTCCATAAAAAACCATTTAATAATAGGTACCTGTAAAACTAACCAATGAGCGTTTTAACCGTCAAAAGGCAGAGGTAAAAATTTGTATACATCTTAACCCTTTAAACGCTGGCCTCTAGAGTGCTTGGTCTCCGCTTCACTGGCCCACATTTACATATGCGGCGCAAAGAGCCGACTTGTATGAGAGAATCCCCTACTATGAGACTCATACAAAGATAAAACTTCTTTGTTGGGTAATCTAATAAGTAGTTATTAACGCCCTATTAAAAAATAAAAGGGATGTTGTGGCTTTTTTATATTTTGACAAGACAGGCATTTGACCGCCATCTCACCTGAGTGGAGGTGTGTGTCTGGTTGCAATGTAGCTCCCGAACGGATTATTCGATTTTGATAAGGTTTTCTATGCTTGAAAGTCAGTTTAATCAGGACGATTTTAGCTTTGTATTGTTAAAATCAGTTTGTAGTTTAGAAAATATTTGAGTATATGTCAACTTGGTCGTCAGTTTTCCGATGTTTTTTGTCGGTTAGGTTATTTTCTAAGCAATGGGATATACAGTTAAAGCTTGTATCGGTACTACTACCTAAACATTAGGCCACCGTCGCTCCCATGTTCATTCTATCATCCTAATTCCTTCTGAATATTTCGTGCAAATATCGAAACTCAATAGTAGGGGCCATGTCGTAGAACCCTCGTCAGTGCCATAACCTCGCAGGATTCTCTTGGTGTTAAAGACCTCAGTGACAGTTTAGGCGTACTATTTTGTTAACATCGTGAACTGGTGTTTAAAAATATAAAAGTACACCTCTGTGCTAGCGAATTTTTTTTAAGTTCTACTAACATATCCTGGCTTATCCTACTAATATTTAAAATGTCAAAGTTTATGAGGATGGGATGTTTGTTCCTTTTTACGCTTAAACTACGAAATTTTGATTAAATTTGGCTGTGATTCAAATTAAATCCCAGATACATACGGTGTAAAATATTTACTAAATAAATTAATGTACGTTTATGAGAATATGAGAAGAAGAAAATATGAGAAACCGTAGCCTGTTGCTGCAGATGTTTATACATCTTAGGGAAAGTGATTAAAGTTTGAACGTAAGGTCTTCAAATGTACTACACCGAAGTTAAAGTGATACAAGTTTGTAGCTACTTAACTTCCTAAATACCCGACATACCTACCTACTACATAAATACTGCATATAATAATCGTTTAATCTGTCTTAAATAATATCCTAACACTTAGGTAACTAGTTTATCTGAGCCTAAACCATACTTAGCTTAACCTAAAATTGCACGACAATAACTATCATTGACAACATAATTTAGATTATCATAAATAAGTACCTAACAATGTAGAATTTTAGTCCCATAATTTGAGCTTTATTACCAGAGCAATAAAGCTCAGTTTAAGCCTATTGTTGTCGGCATATTGGCGACTGGTAAAAGTATTGTAACTGTTATGATACCTAAGGTGACCATGAGATGGTGTTTGTTTGGATTAAGCCTGAGGCTAGATACTGCTTTAAATTGTATCAAATGGGCTCGTAATTAAAAGGCTTTTAATTGAGACATGGAATTGACGTGGAGGCCATTTTAAATGCCTACCTGTTAGGTAATTAATGCGTAAGACTTCTAATTACCGATGGCTTGTCAGGACTGATGAGTTCGCCTAGACCGGTGCCATAGCCGTGTATTTCTGCCGCCAAGAAACATTGTGTTGATGTGTCGCTGTTTGAAGGATACGGTAGCTAGTGCAATTACAGGCGTGTCAGTTTAGTTCTCACAGCTAATGCACCTGTCGTTCTGTAGCTTTGTTACATGCCATGAAATAGGTATTGGACGCAGTCTCTGTTATAATTTTGCGCACAAAAACAATGTTGGTGTTAATTTCTTTAGTTTATGTTTTTTAAACTCATACGAATAAAATATGCCAGGCCGTGAAAAACGAAAATCCACAACCGATTGTAGAGATATAATAATTCGAATAAAGAAAACCGCTTCGAGACCAATCCGCTCGTTAGTTACGATACCAGAGATAGACAGATGCATACTCGTATGTCAGCAAAAGTGATTGGTCAGGTCAAGTTCAAAGCAAATATTTGTCCGCTAAATAGCATGGTCTCCGCAACTTTGGCCATCCGTTTGGCGGTAGCTGTGGGCGGCTTGCGGCCGATAAGCCTGCACGTAGGCTGTGCTTGGTAAACAGTGTTGGGAATCGGGTCTGCAATACTCATACTACAGGACTGGTTTAGGGATACTCGCAACACAGGACCGAATTAGACATAGACAAGTCTTTATTAGACCAAAATACACGTCCAAAAGAATTCAAAAAGAAAAGTAGGCTGATGTGACGTCGGACCAAACTAGACCAGCCTCAGATATAAATAATGAATTTTAATTTCTGATACGGGTCTGGGTGTTAAGTATGTATTTAAAAAATATATATAAGTAGTATATTAGTCAGCTAGCACCCATAGCACAAGCTTTGCTTAGTTTGGGGCTAGATGGCGCTGTGTGAATTGGTCCACGATTATTTTTTTATTTTATATTTAATGAAATTGTGGGGTTTGTTCCATACGCTCACGCTTCGGTCCCACCTGGAGGGTAGGCAGAGATTAAGGACCGCCACTGTCCTCTGTCCTCAGCATAGTGTAGAGCTTCGTGGTACCTAGTATGTATAGTGGTGCGGATCTGATCGGACAAACGCTTTGGACTACGACTTCTACGCCTTATTCCGTCTACCTCAATCTGTTTCCAGTAACTAAAATATTCCAGCAATCTTCTAAGGTGGAAAGCCTACTCCGGATAGATGTATTACTAACTCGTTCAGGTCGTGTAATTATTTGTTTCGAATTTTTTTTTTACATTAGCCATGAAAGGCATTTGACCGACATCTCACTTTTTGATAAGTGACGTTGCGGCCGAAGGTGGAGCATGCCCGTCTTAGATTAGCCAATCCACTGTCGCCTTGAAGGCATCCAGATTATTTTGATCAAGGAACACACTCGCATTTAGACGCGAACTTAATTTTAGAGATTTCAAAAGGCTGAACTCTACCAACAAGGCCTAGCCTCAGTAGCCTTGCACAATAGCCTCGGGTCCATAAAACTAAAACGCGAAGACTAGTCTTTTACAACACTATTCAAGGGATTTAAGCGCTTTTTGATGGTACCCGAGCCTTTCGGTTGACTATTTGGCTATAGTTTGAACGTCATGATATACCTGTGGAATGTATAATGGTTTGTCTTTGTCTGTATTTCTAGATTCCATACGAGTGTCGACAAGTTGTATTACAATGTATTGGAGAGGAGCTTTAACTGATCGAGACTAAAGTGCAAGGATATAGTGTAAAGTTTAAAGTAAAAGTTTATATGGTAGGATAGTATTCTATGTCAAATGTAGGCATGAAACGTATAGTTTAAAATATTCTTCGCCGTTTTTCTGAATAGAAATATCATTTTGATGGTTTTTTCTACCCATGTGGGCGCGTGTGTAGACTAAGTAAAGTTATCATTATCATCATCAGTAGATGGCTAATGATTTGTTAGTTATCTACTATTGAACCTCTTCTTAGGCGCACCACTAGCCGAAGGCTGCCATCTTACTATATAATATAATATCCTACTATTTTTGGTGTCCGCCTACTATTATTTAAAAAAATTAATATAGTAGGGGAAACTACTATATTTTATCAGCAAAGCCGCTTGTCAGTATCACTCACCGTAAAACGGAATGCGTCCTGAATTTTAATGTTAAGAATTCAGAAATAACTCAAGTAATCCCCAATCCTGGACCAGCTAACTACTTAATAGAGATCAATTTTATACTAAATACATTTTATTAAAAATTCCCACTACATATTTTTTATCAATTCCATATCTACTATATTTTTATGTCTACTGAATCCGAAAATACCATATTTGGTCTTAAAAAAGTTGGCAAACCTAACACTAGCCGGACATTCAGTACTGCTTACTACTGCCACAAGTAACATAAAATAATAATCTTGACGTCAATATCCCGGTTGCAACATCACGTGCGAGGGCCCGGGATCCGCCTTGCCCTTGATCCTGAATTGGGTAGATCAGGTAATTACAGTAGAGCGACTGGCGCTTTACCTCCGTGACTCTGATACTAGGGGAATCTGACCAGATTGGATCACGGTTACACAATCAGTCGCCCGAATGCGCAGCTTTCATCACGATGTTTTCCCTCTCCGTAAGAGCATTACGCACAATTTAAGAGAACACAAGCAACCACAGAAAATCCCAAACGAGTACAAAATCCGCCGCTTAACCCTTACAAAGCCTGACACCTAGGCAATTAATTCACAAACACGAGAAACGAAACACTCAAATCTGCTTGCAATGTGGCTCAATTGCCACATTAGTAATTCCGTTATCCACCAAACAAGGTTGGTCCTTCGAACCGGATAATTCCCTTACTCTACAAGAAAGTCGGGGGCTCTATGTAGAGTGGCTAGGTGTCGATAGAGCCGTAAAGCTTGACTATAGATTGACAGTCGAGGTCGGCTCGGATTCCTATGGGCTGTGGACAATGTTCTGGAGATTTATTAGGCGATGCATGTGCCGAAGGGAATTCGTTTTGGACCTTCACTTTAAGCTTCTTAGTTAGCAACGTTCTAAGCTACTCGGGTCTGCATTGTAGTGTGCTAAAATGTAATTATCAGCCTTCCTTTATCTTAAATGCATAATTTAAAAACTAAAATTCATTTTATTATTGTAATATGGAAGACAAACAGGCAAAACGGGCCACCTGATGGAAAGTGGTCACCGCCGCCTATGGACATGCAACACCAGGTGCCCCACACATGCGTTACCCGCCTCTAAAGATACCTCTAAACGATCCCATGTCATAGTCCAAAGGATACACTAATGTTGGAGGTTTGCAAGCGTTTCCATTGACCGAATAGGGTTTGAAAATGTCTTGTATATGTTTAAAAAGAAAATTAATTAAAATCATGTATATATGTGGCTCTATATTGCATGAAAGTAGGGAAAAAAGCACTATACAATAAAACGTATTACCTAGGTTAGGGGCTTCTATTTTCCATATTTAAACTCAAAGTCAGTCCTTTCACGTATTACAAATTTGTATTTTTCAAATGTAGAGCTACATGTAGAGTCCTCGAAGGCTACACAGTAATTTCCAATTACGTATATGTGTGCACCAAAATAGCTTCCCATGATATTGTGTTATCCCTGTTCTGTAATGCCTACTTTTGTGGCGTAAGGGGCCATGATTAATGGACACCATCCGCCTCTAAAAGAACCAAGAACCAAAAAATCTTGACAGTAAAAACGGCACTATTATTTTACACTTACATTCGGTTGTAGCAACCAAATTATCCGTTCAGTTGGCGGCGTCGCTAGTTGTCAAGAAATGGGCGTTTCAGTCTGTTATTTTAGTACATTAGTACCTTAGTTCCGATTTTGTTCACTGAACTGTTAAATTGGTGGCGCTGTATGTGAAACGTTTTTCATCACACTCCTATTAGATTCGAATTCCTAATGGCATTAAATGTCTATCACGCATTTGAAAAGAATGCCACGTCCGTACTTTGAATATGTTGACGAAATTTCACTTGGATTATTTAATTTAATGCTTTTGATTAATTGTTGTGTAGCTCTATGTAGAGTTTGGGTAATTTATTGTTGGTTGTCGTTTTTTAGGATATTATCGAAGTAGTGCGAGGCTTTTTAAATATTAAAGTAATCCAGTGTTAATAAATATTCATTTTCCTAGGGAGACAGTGGAGTAAAACTAGTAGAACAATATTATCTCCATAATTCTTCAATTAATGTTCAGAACATCATAAATAAGAATCGGGATGGATAACGATCTTCAAAACGCACCAAATGTCCCATAAAAAAGTAATGAGTCCAAAAATTATCTGTGAACAAAGAAAGAATACCATAATTATGTGGGAAGATAACGAACAACCCAAAATTATGAATAATTTCACACAACTTTTGAGTTTTTTCTCTACATGTAATTCATTCATGATTGTAGAGCGCTAGGCGTTGCTTAGGCCATAATGTAGAGACATAGGAATTATAAAAATTTGGAATTCTAACATATTCACCAGTGGAATAATGTAATTTGTACGTGACGATTGTGTATTTCACTAGTTTTTGAACGCGACTTCGTCCGCATAAAATTCGGTTACAACGTTCCAGACCCCTTCTTACGGGAACCATATTGAATTTTGGGATGAATTAAATCACTTTTTGTATAATAGTTCCAATTTATTACAGAAATTTCATTACATTGCAAACGGTTTCGAATTACTCATCTTGGGACTGGACGTGGAACTAGCAATACCATTCTGGACTATAAGCTACATTGCTGCCAAATTTCATCAAAATCCATTCAGTTGTTTTTGCTCGAATGAGTAACAAACATCCAAACATACTTACAAACTTTCGCGTTAATAATATTCGTAGGATAGGATAGGAGTAGTATAAAGATTTACAGCCTTCTGATGATGATGATGGGTACTGCAATTGATTTTAAACTGTATACCGTAGGAATTAAACTTAGATTCCGGATTGCGTTCTACAATGTATGCTATATCTAACGTATAAGTCAAACGCAACTCAAAAGAGACGCGACATACTGACTCTACATTATCAATAGCTGAGGGTCTAGTACCTGTCTATTGCCGGTAATAACGGCAATTATTTGACGGTACGAACGCAGGTAGGAGGGCAGTGGATCTCAAAGTTTAAGGTGTCTGAATGTAGGTTTCATATTTCTTCTATGACATAAACAAAATATAATACATGATTATAAACAAAACTAAAATTACATTTACGTTTCTTGGTCCTTTTCAGGTCAAAATCTGAATGTGACCTTGGTAGGAAGAAATATTTTGTTTTGTTAGTCATATGAAAAGGACATGTATGAAGCAGGTGTAAACAATATATTAAGATTATTAATATTAATTAATATATAATATTACAAAATTTAATGCCAATACCTCTGTTCACTACCAACTAAAATAGGGCAAAATAATAATAATCCACCTTGAGAACCACTGCCCCAAACACAGGTAAATTTAAGGACACTGGCGCCAGACGGTCACATTTTTTCGTCCACGCATCCCTATCATTTGACAATCCCTTTGTCCGAATATAATTGTACCTTTGGCTGGTCCCGAAATGATGCGATTACGCCGTAATGGATACGAATAGGTGACTCAACGTCAATCGGAACAGATCAAAGCTTTCGGTGAACTTGAAAGTTATAAAACTCTATATTTATTTTTCCAGTTACAATGTAGAGCTACATTGTATATTTGTAGAGTTTGAAGTGTAGCAAATTTTTCATACGTTAGACATCAACGCGCGCGTTTTCTTTAATTTATTTTTAGTTATTCTAGCTTAGCAAATTATGATAAATTCAAATTACTTATTAGTCTTAAGGCTAGATTGTAATTATAATGTTCTACTTACTAGATATATCATTCAGAAAAAAAAATATTGCTGAGATTATTCTGTTGAAAATATTTACATTTTAAAACAGTAAGGCTCCGAAAGTTCTAATGATCATAATAATATTAGAGTTGTAGGTACAATGTCCGAGAGTGAATTAACCACTATATAATTTTACTTCTGGATGAGATAATTCTAGGGTTAAGCTGATTCTAGGTAGCCATACCTTTGACTGATTGTACCATCTGTTTTTATGCCATAAAGTGTATATCTCATAATCTGTGGGAATCTTAGGTCAAGCTAATAAACGCAGTATCGCTAATAACATGCAACTGAGCTAAAAAATGTATACGCCATCAAAGTAAACGCCATACTTCAGTCGTAAACTCCGCCATCTTTGTAACTTTGTATAAATACTGATTTTTTATTACTTCTAATGATCGGTCGAGTCAAAGGCAGTACACATTAGCTATTGTAAAAGCATAAACTCGGAGTGAGGATATGCTAAGCAACTTATAAGGGAAGTATTAGATGCGAATTTGCATGTACGTTATAGTGATGGTTCACGTTTAGATGTTTGTGGGTGTGTTTTAGATGTTGTAAAGTAGAGACGGTAATATTTTAGTGGTGGTGGGTTTTGTAGAGTTTTGTAGAGACCTATTGGAGAGTTGAAAAAAAATATGATTTCTATCGTTATTTCTTAATTTTATGTGACATCAGGGTTGGGTGTCAACCGGTTCCCCAGACTGGTCAACCAGTGTCAAGTTTTCTCATTGGTAGACCATGGTCAAGGTTGCTCCGCCAATGATATTATAAGGTCTTTTTACACTGTTTTTAGTTTGATTTTCATAGTTTTGAGGATAAACTTTGCAATGGCAAAAGAATAACAATGATGTCAAATAAATAAAAACACTTCAATAAATTACGAAATCCATATAATTCGTGATATGTAGAGTCTTCGACTTTAAAACTTTAAAAAGTATGAACTTTCCAACGGTCGAAAACAACTGGTTTTAAACAACAAATCCTTCGCTGTGACCGATCGATCACACGTGAAACTAGTCTCAAAATAATAAATAGTGAAGAAAAAAAACACCAAAAACACGCGTGAAGAATTTCCAAGAAACAAAGTTGGTTCATCCAAACCCCGGCTTTGCTATTAAAAAATATCCGTTCGCTCTATAAAAGTAATTAACTTGGGCTGAAGATAATTGATGAAGCTCACAGATTACTACTTGCTCTATACGAGCTCTACAAAGCTACTTTCGACTCTATCGTAGAGATGTAGAGTCGCTTTTTGTATGGAGAAATCGATGGAGAGTAATAAAGGTTGTAAGATGGGCGTAGGGCAGAGACTTGGGTTGTTCTCGGTTCGTATGAGTTCTAGGTTTTTGTTTTCACTTTCTTGTGTGGGTCGTGAATTTGATTATGTTTTAAACATATTTCAAGTGAATGCATTTATCTGCAATTTAGATTAGCAGCCGCTTGGTACGACTGCCTATAAATAAAATTACGTATTGACGTGATTTGTGTGGGTATAAATAAAATAAAGCCAATTACACCTTAACCTATCAGTTTACTGTATCGGTTCTAAACGTTATTTCGTACAATAAAGTCTTATTTCTGTCTGGGTATATCCTTGGTTCTATCGGCCATTATAACTCGGGGTTGTCAAAAAATTAATGACACCGGATTCCACGTAGGCCGGCATCGACTCCGCTAAATTTAGGTCGCTGACGATGGTGGCTGCTTTCTATCAGGTCGTGTACTTTCTAGGCAGTAAAAAAGGTTATGCCAACAGATTCCTCAAACGCCGGCACCCAATCCACTCCATTTACATTGCTGATGACGGCGCCCCTTTCCATCAGGTGAACAGTCCGACCGTTGCACCTCTCCAGGCAATTTTCTTCTTCTTCTTATAGTTTCAATAATAATCAATATGTTAAGTATAAAATTCCAAGCAATAAACAAACACATTCCCAAACGAACGACTCCAACCGCGATTACACCACTCCATAGTGAAATAACCTTTTTTCCCGCCAAGCCGGGCCAGCGGTCGGTGTTATTATAAAATCGTCAAGTCCAAAACGCGTTTTTGTTTGCGCCGTGACGGATGGTGTTTTGACCGCGTGTGTGACGATGGGAGGCAAGTTACAAGGCGAGCTTGGGGATGTGTAGTGCACTGGCTGTAGTATCTAACGCCCGTATACAGGTGTCCCAAAAAATGGTGTCAAGCGAAAGTCCAGAGATAGAGCACCCCTTGAGGTATCCGAATCACCCCCTAGTATGTTGCGCGATTTTTCATACTTTTCGAGTTATGAGGTTTTTTCGGAATTTTTGAGAATTTTCGACTTAGAAACCTTAAAAAATTTCTTAAAAGAAAAGTACACTATCTTTCAAAATATTTCTTTTTGCAAATGAATCTTGAATTGTTCTTTTATGTTTAAAATAATCAGCTTCATTCTCTCAGGTCTCACAGTGTGCGCGAATGTGCAGGGTACCTGCGCTTTCAGGCGTCTGTATGTGTAACCATGATCCAATCTTATGTTCTATCAGCTGTACAATGGGGAGTGTTCTCAGGAACTTTTCGATCGGGTGCCCACAGCACAATTCCGCCATCGTACCACCCGCCGTGGGCTGGGTACTCATCCCCACTATGTACATTGTACACCCTCTGTTGGTTGTTCTTTAGAAGGCAACGCATTCGTAGCGCCCCTGGTGTTACTGATGTGGATAGGCGGCGTCGACCACTTTCCATCAGGTGGTCCGCTTGCCTGTTTTTCTGCCTTATAATAGTAAAAAACGATGTCTCAAAGTGCGAGCTGCACAGGGTATTAAACCAGCTGATAAAAAATAATAAATAATCGTCTTGGCGTTAATGTCCCGGTTGTGCTCTCGTGCACGAGGACCCGAGGCCCGACGACTATGATCCAAGATTTGGCAGATCAGATAATAACAGTGGAGATACTGCTATCTGACCCCCGTGACCCTGCTACCAGGGGAATCTGACCAGATTGAATCATGGGTACACATTCAGTTGCCTGATGTGTATGTTTCATCTTGATGTTTTCCCTCACCGTTAGAGGATCGGTTAGCATTAAACAAATGTACATAACTCAGAAAAGAGTCATTGGTACATGGCCGCAATTAGATTCGGACTCGGTACCTCTCGCTTACTAGTCGGAAATCCTAACCACTCGGCTACTGACGCGATGCGATGCGATGTTTAATAATCTTTCGCGTAGAAACTACTACAAGAATTTTGATGAAAATCTTGCTGGAGCGGATCAGGAATGTTCCAATATCCGATTTTGCGCGGACGAAGTCGCGGCCAATATAACTTGTACGCAGATAGTATAACTTGTACCACTATCATATAATATGAAAAGCACGTTGATACTTCCATTCACACACTCCATAAACATGTTAACAATAAATTGCCATTCTCAGTTGACAATATTTTAAAAATAAAGCAGAAAGAAAAGCAAAAACATATATTAAAAAAAACTAAATCATAAAGTAGAAGATCATCATTTTACAATTTCGCAGAGATTCCACGTAAATTTGATTTTTTTCTCTATTTTTTTTTACTTCACGGACCCATACAACCTCTTTGTACCTGCGGAGTTTTTTTTCACCAAAATCGTAGCCCGCTTGCCCGCGAGGCTTACGCCTAGGAATGTACAGGTGGGGACAGAAACGTTTCAAAACTTTACAAAAAATATATTGTTCGGCGAATAATGCATGTCTTTTATCAATGTCTTTAACGTAAAGTAGCATCATTGAAAGGTTAGAATATTTGTGTAATGCGAATTCAAATACCTATTTAACATTATATTTGATCATATCGCTTCATCCTAAGTGGCCTTGGAAACTGGCATTTATCTTAGGCAAATATTGAATGTATTCATATAACTATTTAACTTAAAGTAGCATTATTAAAAGGTTAGACTATTACAGTAATGCGATTTTAAATCAATTCAAATCCGTAGACGACCTGAGTGGTTCTGTTGGTTAACATTATAACGTTGTCTACCACACAGAGGTTCCGGGTTCGATTCCAGGAAGAGCATAAATTGAATTGATGAATTGTAATTTCTGTAACGGGTCTGGGTGTTGTATTAATAACATGTATTTCAAAAATAACACAAGCAATGGGGCTAGATGGCGCTGTGTGAATTGTCCAAGCATATTACCTATATTATTAAATATTTAAGATTAAATTCGATCATATTGCTTTTTGTTATGTAGGCAATATAAGTACCTACGAATGGGTATTAAACTTGCGAATCAATAGACAAGGCAATGACATGCCCAGCATAATTTCAAGATTTCGACATTTAAAACTGCAACAATCACTTTTTTTTTTTGTTTCTATTCTGATCATCGCGTATACAGAAAAGAATCTCTATTCTAATCACCTTTCCCCGCAACTGTACCCACACGTCACGCTCCCTAGGCCCCTAGGACAAAGGGTTTTATCTTTTTACCACCCCAATATAGGGGATGAAGAATCCATCTATTAAGGCCTTGCCACATACAAAGCTCGGCGCGAGCGCGGCGTGAGCGCGGTGCGATATTTGCTAGGCAACCATCGCGCGGCGCGATAGTTGCTAGGCAACCATCGCGCGGCGCGTTATTTGCTAGGCAACCATCGCGCGGCGCGATGGTTGCCTAGCAAATAACGCGCCGCGCTCGCGCCGAGCTTTGTATGTGGCAAGGCCTTTATTCATTTATGATGTCCGGCTGTAAACATGCATATCCCATTATTGAGGTTGAAATATTTCGAGTAACTGAGGTAGCTTCTTCGGCTGAGGGAGACAGTTTTTTTTATAAAGTAACTGGGATGAGAGGGATTAATTAAATTGGGTTAGTTGTAACCGATAGTAACATAGTGGTGGGCTAAAAAACTCCAAAACTACTTAACCGATTTTAAAATTTCTTTCACCTGTAGAAAGCTACATTATCAGCCAAATCATGGCCTATAGTTCCGAAATTGAATGTGGTTTCCACGTAACGTAGTAATCGAATTTAATGCAGACGAAGTTGCGGGCAAAAGCTAGTATTGTATAAAGATAACACGTTACGTTCTTCGTATCCAATTATTTAGTTTCAAAGAACAACATAGAGTCACAAACGAGTGTGTGACTTTGTTACATAATAATTTTATTCCATGTAAGATTTTTATCTGTGCAGACTTGTTTTTTAGTCTAGATAACACAATTATCATAGTATAGAACCAAGGTTAACCATTACTTAGAATAAAAAGTAGGTTTTGTGACGAATAAGTTCTCAAATAAGACCAATCCACAGAACCCAAACACGATGGGTTTATTTTGTTGCGCTCATAAGTTCCTATCTATCCACCAGACTAGATCCATTATGCCGTATTAATACATTGTCGTCCAAGTAACATAAGTAGGTATACCAAATTTCAGCTCAATTGAACGTCGGGAAGTGGGTCAAATTAGGCTTGAAGACTCCAGGGCTTCGATTCTGGTACGGAAATCGTCTCAGTTGCAGTAACATTACAATTGCATCGCATGTCAAACGCGGGAGATTGTTATTCAAATGACAGATGTTGAGTTGCAACTTTCATGAGTTCGAACATTTCCACAATTCGTTTTCTGGTACTTTAGTTGCATTATGGTTTTATATGGCTGTTGGTACTCCAATAAATAAATAAATTACTAATTGTATCTTTCTTAGTTGTCAAACTGCCTTCAATTCTGTCAACGAAAACGTGTCAAAGGTCGAACAACGATTTAACTGCAATTTAACTGGGAAGATGCTGGGACTGACTCGATACCTCGACGTAGTTATAGTAACATCACAGTTACATTGCAACATAATAACAACTGCATTGCACACCAGTATCGGTACCCAGCATATATAAGTCAAGTTATATAAAAGCTTGTAAAAAAAATTATGTTTACATTGTTTCGAAAATATTCATTTTGTCTCGAATAAATTTACTAGTGAATATTACACTTATATATACAATCATAGAAACAATGTAGCGAGTCCGCCCATCGTCGATCCTGGAACTCATCTGACGATCCACATACCGATGCCACACAGGTCGTTTTGCCTCCAACATGCTTATTGCCTGCCTTAATAACAGTTTATAAGTTTAGAAAGGTTGTTAGAAATAATTAGTAAGCCTAGTTACAGCCTGTTTTGCCTCAAGATGGTACCTATAAGTGGTTGTAGTCGGAATATAGGTCTATGTACCTATTTCTGTGCTAAATACAAGCTTTATATGGCTATTATAGACTACTATAGCGGAAATATCTGGTTAGAACCAGTTATTACCGGGACGTTGATGGGTGAAATCAATTTTCTTATGAATAACGTCAGCGTTTCTTATATATGGTGTCGGTTTGTAAGTCAGCGGGCTGAGATGGTGATGGATAAGGCTTCTACGGTAAAATTAGTTCTCAATACATTTTTATGCCTTGTCGGTGGCCTAGAGTCCGGTTCGAACCCCAGCGCCGCAATGTACATGACTCTTTTCTGAGTTATGTACGCGCGTTTTCCCTGAAAACTAGTGTTGTGACATGTATGAGATAAAGCTAAGATAATTTTTTTATCTGCAACATTGTTTTTCTGTACGGTTATTTTAAAATATGTAGTTCTCATTTATTGAATAGATGATAAAGCAATTCTTGTACTGGTTACACTCCAACGGGCCTGGTGGTCTGTAAGGCAGGTCTAACCCATTGCAGACACTATTCTCACGCGGTTTCTCCATTACTATAATATATTTATTGTTCTATAACCTATGTGAAGAGAAAATAAACATTACAAATGATTAACTATAATGATAATAATTTGCGGCAAAAACTGTGTCGCACCTGTTGCGCATTACATCCGCTATTATTTTTTTAGCGTTCTTTTTCTCACGTATCATGGAATTTTTCCATATAAATAGGTGATTAGCTCTCTCTCATAGTCTGGTGGGAACTGTTTAACGAGATGCGGACTGCGCGTACGCATATAACCCGGCTGACTGAAAAAGTCGGATAACCGCCGAATAAGTCAAACTAAAACTTAAAACTTCTTTATTGATTAGGACATTAAATATCTCCTTCAATCGTCAAAAAGGCGGCGGGGTAGGAAAGTAGGAAGGAAATACACAGTGACAGCCGCACCACGGCCACATATACTTCAATATTTTATAAATTACTAAACCGATTTTAATGAAAAAAAGCTATGAATAATCTCGATTAAACTGGCTTTCACAAAGATACGTACGTTCTGATACGTTGATCTAGGTCTTTCCCCTACTTCTAATCTATTAAAATGGCCATCTTGGCATCTCGCGCGTTAGAGCCCGGGGTCAGCCTTGACCATGATTCAGGATTTGGCCGATCAGGTAATTACAGAGGAGCCCCTGCCTTCGTGACTCAGTTAACAGGGGAACCTCACCGCACGAGCATCAATTAGTGTCCAACTAGACATATACATTATTTATTTTGACATCACAATGCTCGTCATTAAAAACCTACATTGAATAAGTACAAATGTACATAGCTCAGAAAAGAGTCATTGGTACAAGACGGCATTGGGGTCCGAACCCGCTACCTCGCGGTACGAGTCTGACCTCTTTAGGCCTCCTACTAAGCTATTAAAATATGCCAAGTAAGTAATTAAGGGCTAAGATGCGAACCTTATACCCAATGAAGCCTCGATTAAGCTAAATAAGATGCGGTATCTGGGCATATAGCTTAGGGCTAGAAAGCTGTGCTTTCGCCAAGCTCCGGTCTAAGCTTTATGATAGGCGATGGCAAATGAATTTTGAATTAGGATAGTCATAGTTGAAAGTTACTTGATTTCTCCTTAACCAGTGAGGTGAATGAGGGATTTATTTTTAATCACTGTTTAAATTTTTTTTTGAATTTGATTTTATGTGAAGAAATGTGATAGTGCTTTAAATATCCGGGCGGCTGAATGTGTAATCATGATCCAATCTGGTCAGGATAACCTGGTAGCAGGGTCGCGGAGATCAGATGGCAGTTGCTCCACTGTAATTATCTTAACTGCCAAATCCTGGATCATGGTTAAGGCGGACAGCAGGACCTAGTGCGCGAGATACAGCCGGGATATTAACGTCAAGATGATTTATTTTGTGCTTGAATTATTCAAAATTTTGAATAATCTAGAAAACAGATAATGTCACAGGAAATAACGCAGCCATAAATAATCGTTTCGTAGAAAACGTTCAGATATCTTATCCATACCATACCACCATTAGCAGCGACTCGGTGATCGTACTGTGAGGTTGCTTTAACAACAGGTACAGTAGCCGAAAGATTGTTACTCGATTGTTTACTTGTAGCTTTAGTGTTCATTAATTACCTAGGTTATAATTAGCGACCCGGCTATTAATGCCATACGAATAAATAAATAAATACCACCATTACCATACTACCATATTTCGGGAGTAATCGGGATCTATCCATATATTTAACGAGTTGACTAACCCCAGAAGAACATGACGTCGCTCGAACTTATCCGAAAACGAAAGCGACCTGAAAAATATATAAACCAAACATAGTGTCCGATCCACGGGCCGAAATTCCTCCCGACTCGTCCCGCCCCAGAAGCAAGGCCCGCGTCACCGTAGCCTATATATCGTCCTATCACGTTCCTATCGCATTTCAACGCACCTACAATAGTGCGGAAGCGTCCAAGGCATGTTTAGTGTCTCCGCGCACAATAGACGCTATTTAGTGCTGGATAACTTTTTAATTATTACCCCCCAGTAGATAAATTGAGCAGATAGCATTATGGAATACGCTAACGGTTGATGCTGAGATAGGCTGTGGGTTATGGGAATCAGGGGCGGAGATGATGAGGTGGTGTGCATGTGGCGGTAATAACTAATAACTAAGTCTTATGTATGTTTTAAGTGGTTTGATTGGAGCGTTTCATCATCACAGCCCGTAACAGTCCACTTCGACTTCGGGCCTCTCCCACGAAAGGGGAGGTTACTGCCATAATCTCCACGCTTGGCAGGCGGGTTGGAGATCGCAGTGTTTAAATATAACAATGGAAAATGCTGGTTAATGCCCATTTTCCAGCCTACGGAGACTAGATATTTTGTCTCGAAAACATTAGTCGCTGTGTACGACACCCACGAGTGTAGGGGGTTGGTGCTATTCTACTCTGCCGGACACCACACGGCCAACCGTTTACGTACCGTGTATACCTACGGTCATGGATTTCTGATTCGGGTGTGAATCTGATTATCACAAAGTTTGGTAGTTACTACGACTATCATTAGAATTCTGCATAAAAAACTTGCTTATAGTACTTTAGAGAGGTAAAGGATCGTGACGCCAGGATAAAATTCTAGACATGAAACCGCAAATCTTTTAAAAGCATCTCAGCGCTAAAGCGAACAGGCACCTTCACGACAAACCTTTATATGATTGAAATACATATATAAAGTCACGGGTCCCGAGACTGGTCATCCAATCCTCGTTTCACCAACAGTGTTACGCCAAAGTGTAACTAGCTTCAAAGTACGAGACGGTCACCCATTTACTTCCCGGACTCTTCATGCGTTGCTAAACTGAACTCGGCTATGTAGGTCAGATTCTCAAGATTCGGACTGGATCAGATTCCGAATCTGTCGTCCGAGAATCTGACCTACATCGCCCAGTCTTTCGTTATCGGTCTCCCAAGCACGGTGCCACGCTGTTGATCTACCAGGACCGCTTCCTATCTATTTAAATCTATTCTAGATTCTAGGTTGACACTTTCAACGCATCAAAGCGGCTTCCCGCTACGCGAGTGCGCAGTCGCAGAAATCTAATTACGGTGAAACTTAATAATATCACTCTTGAAGAGGCGAATGCCTAAGGAAGTGTAGAGGCACCGATGACGTAGCAGGGTGTGGAGGAGGTATAAATCAACCGTATAAAATACCGTAAATAGGTCGTTTAAGTGGCATATTAGAGCTCTCTTCAGAGGCGAGCAACGCATTAGTAGCACCCCTGGTGTTGCTGATGTCCATAGGCGGCGGTGCCTCCTAAAAATAATAATAAATAAACTTGGACGATTCACACATCTAGCCCCAAAGTTTGTGTTATGGGTGGGAGGTAACTGATAAACTACTAATATACTTTTTAACACTTACTTATTATACAAATAACACCCAGATCCGTAACACAAATTAAATGTCATCATTTTAATTTCTGCTCGGCCGGGAATCGAACCCCTCTGCATGGCAGACCGGCACGTTAACAAACTGAACCACTCAGGTCGTCATTTCGTAATGTACAAAACGATTATTACTATCATAACGTCGCCATTAGTCTATGATATGCATACAAAACGACCGCTGACTTAGGAAACCACCGACTTAGGAACGTACCACATCCACGGTTAGCGCATCCACTCCCGCGCATACCGCGAACCGCGCTAATGGTAGAAACTGCGCAAAAACTGCAGCCACACCGCTGACACACATTCGGGCGGCGATGCGACTTGCTGCCAATGTGACGGGAAAATTCTTAATTGGGACGCCCATTCAGACCTCGGAATGGCTTGGTGAGGTGTCGATGCATGTTGGAGTACTGTTTGATTTGAAACTGCGGCACTCCTTATAATGTAAATGCGAAAGTGTGGATGGGTGGATGTTTGTGGAACGTGAAACGGATTTTGTATGAAATGACTCAAAAATAGAGTACATGGCGCATGCTAGAATTACCCTTGAACGATACAATTACACATAAAACTAGCATATAGTCCAGAATAGCACGTAGGCTATAATTTATTTCGAAGTTCAATGTGGTTCTCGCGGACAAGGATCCGGAATATATTAACCGAATTTTGTTCAGACGAAGTAGCGTGTACAACGAACGCGAACGATGTCGCGTCGGGCCTGCTAGTAGGTCTATATATGCTTCATCATCACAGCCCGTAAGAGTCCACGTCAGGACTTAGGGCCTCTCCCACGAAAGGGGAGGCTATTGCCATAATCTCCACGCTTGGCAGGCGGGTTGGAGATCGCAGTGTTTAAATATAACAATGGAAAATGCTGCTGCCCATTTTCCAGACTTCGGAGACTCTTGATCTTTTGCCTCGAAAACATTATTCGCCTTGTACGACACCCATTAGTGTAACGGGTTGGTGCTATTCTACTCTGCCGGACACCACACGGCCAATATATATGCTTATGTAGCCAGTATTCTGAATTACCATACGATTCAAGTTTGTAAATCTATCATAAAATTCAAAATTTCTTTATTGATTAGGACATTAAATATCTCTTTCAATCGTCAAAAAGGAGGGGGGTAGGAAAGTAGGAAGGAAACACAGTGACACGCTGACCGCCCTATGGCCGCAGCAAACCCACCCAACCCAACGATCGGACCGTGCTCGACAATGCCAGGCAGAGCCGTAAATACAATACTTTTTTTTTTTTAATATTTCACGATGCTAACACAAAACGATATTCCACAAAAATTCAAATAGCTTTCCCTATTACAAAAACGCATAAACGCTTAAATATCCATTTATGCAATAAAAAGGGCAATAATGCCATTGACGACTCAATTTGTCCAGCGTTGGGCTAAGTGGATGTCAAATTGCTCCAATCAAACCCATATACGTCGGAAATGTTTAGATTTTCTCCTTTCCTAGAAAGCGACGACGAGCATTGTCAATCGTAATAGCTACATTAAACACTGTAATGTAAATATTATGTAGGAATAGATTTTGCCCGCGCCTTTGTCCGCATTATATTTTGTAGTCTATATTGCTCGGGAATAATGTAGCTTACTATTAATGAAATAATTTTCAAAATCGGTTAGGATTCGGACTCGGTCCCAACAAACAAACTGGCAAACTTACAAGCACCCTTTTTCTCTTTACAATATTATTGTTACTTGCTTACTGCGCTGGCTCAGCGACCTAAAGTGGATCTTGGCCTCCGACACCAGAGATCGCCACCTCTCCCTATCCTGCGCCATCTCCTGCGAATCGAGGATTCCTAGTGCGTGCAGGTCTTTCAGGACTTCATCCCTCCAGCGATATCTGGGTCGCCCCCATACTTATTGTTAGTATAAAATATTAAATACTAAATGTAGAAATAAGCTTCAGTATAATTGTTGTCAGTTTTCAGCAAGGCAAATTAGGCTGTGAATCATGATCAACAATACTATTAAATAGCTTATAGATACTTTCAATCTACGTAGGCCTCTGAACCGAGATTTAATGACAAGATGAAGATGATGATGACATTTAATCAACGTAATTATTTATTTTTTATGTTAGATTAGACAATTAGACAATTGACCGCCAGCTCACCCGGTGGTATGTGACACTGCGGCCGAAGATGGGCCGTCTAGAAACAGTCTATTTCATTTAGTCTTGAATGCGTCCAGATTATACTGATCACACTCGCAGGCAACGTGTTCTTTTCCTTAGCCGTACGCATTATAAAGGAGTAACATAATTAGAAGTAAAAACGGAACAAAAATTCGGTTTTCGCCGTCCTTAAAAGGGATAATTCTTCTTGAGGAACCTTTTGTACTGTTACCGTTTTTTATAAGTGCACAATATGCGTCGCCTTAAGTAGCTTTGAAAAAAAAAAGCTTCCCCGAAATTTCCTAAAAGCTCGCTCAGAGAAACCCTACTAACCCAAAATCAGTCAAGTGTGAGTTTTCGATACAACGCGTCCGAATCGTCTCGGTTACCGCCGAATATTGTATTACGAACTATACAAACTTAGATTTTGATGTTAGAAACTCTCTTTTTTAATTCTACTCAGTGACAGTCGAGCAGACAGTCCTGATGGTAAGTGGTAACTGTCGCCCATAACATCTACGATTGTTACATTTACAGAAACGCAGGTGCGTTGTCACTGTAAGGACTAAGCCATATCCTACAAGCCGGAATCGATGTCTTGCCCACTTTTGGTAAGCCGTAACTGTCGCCCATAAAATCTACGATGAATGCATTTAGGTTGCAGGCAAAAAAATATGCAGCTTCGCAGATGCGTTGTCACTGTAAGGACATGAATGAAATGCCTCATGCCTGTAATTGCGCTGGCTACCTTAGCCTTCAAACTGGAACACAATTCAAGCATTGTTGCTTGGCTGTAGAAATAGATAAGGTGGTGGTACTCACGCAGGCGGAGCCGTGTGGTGTCCGGTAGAGTAGAATAGCACCAACCCCTTACACTCGTGGGTGTCGTACAAGGCGACTAATGTTTTCGAGGCAAAAAATCTAGAGTCTCCGTAGACTGGAAAATGGGCATCAGCATTTTGCATTGTTTTATTTACAACACTGCGATCTTCAACCCGCCTGCCAAGCGTGGAGATTATGGCATTAACCTCCCCTTTCGTGGGCCTTTTAGTCCTGCAGTGGACTGTTACGGGCTGTGATGATGATGATGACTCACCCAGGCGGACTCCTCAGGCTTGACAGAGTAATCTCGTTGATGTTAGAATATTTTCCTAATGTTTAGCCAATCTGTTTACGGCGTAGATGATGATTTCCCTATAGATAGCTTATATTGATGGAAATCCTGTAATGCCTTTTTAATATAGGTAAAAAGTCAAATGACGACCTAAGTGGTTCAGTTGATTAACATGCCGGTCTGCCACACATAGGTCCTGAGTTTAATTCCCGGCCAAGCCGAAATTGAAGTGATGAATTTTAATTTCTATATTTAAAAAATATATATAATTATTTTATCTGTTTTCTGGCACCCATATCACAAGATTTGCTTACTTTGGGGCTAGACGGCACTGTGTGAATTGTTCGTAAATATTAATTTATATAAATCCTTGACTGGAAAACCAATCTAGCTACAATAACTACGTATACAGATTAGATTACCTGCGCCCTGTACGAAAATTACCTGTTTGAAACTTGTTAGCGCTGCGAATATCACCGTAGAGAATCGAACCGCGTATGAGTAACTCGATGTGGTGGGCACACAACTCAGCATATATCAACCCCGCGAACAATGTTGCCACCACACACGCGCGGTAACTGTAAACCTTGGAACGCGCGTATCGCGGCATCGTGCGGGCACAATGGCACGGGTATGGCTTACTGGCTTGCTGTGATCTATGCGAGGGTCAAGGCTGGGACATGGGGTAATAACGTGAAGGGATACTTGTATGGGTCTATACTTGTATTCTTCACCGTTCCTTATGTTTGTAGTCTTGTAGAGTATAAAATAAAGTCGCTTTCCGAGTCTGTCTGTCTGTATATCCGCTAATTCATTCTCCGTAACGGATTTTGATGCCGTTTCTACTAACATTTAAGAAAGGAAGAAAGAAACATTTATTACACATGGACGCCACGACATAAAAAATGTACAATACAATAACATGAAAAAATAATACCTATGTACTTAGAACACTGAGATAATGATTAGGAATTATATTAAAATCATGACGCGAGAAGTCCTTAAAGTGACATAGGTTGTCACTTTAAGGACACTACATGTCACTCTAAGGACTTTCGCGTCATAATTTTAAACGTTCTTAATTTTTGTTACATAGAACCTAATGGCACGAACCATAGATAATTATTATACTTACCCATTCCTCCAGTTACTGCTGCCCATCACTTAATTTGTCTATTCATTCTCCTCAGTAAAACATAAAAAACTGAGTCCTACACCAAATCAAAACACCCATCTCACCTAGGTCCACCACGTGTAAACTTGTACCGTACCTAGGGCAGTAACGTCAAGCATCCCGTTCCAACAGGCAACCTAGGCTCAGCAATGTAGGCGCAAATGACAAAGGTGGCTAGGTTCCAGCTCCCGCTCCGCATAGTACCGATAACCCGTAGCCGATAGCATCGCGGATTCACAGTAAGTGTCATTAGTGTCTTGGGCTAGGGGGGTTAACATGTGATGTTGTTGTATGTGAACAGTTGGTGGAGTTTTTTGGGGAATGGTATGTTTTTAAAGCCGTAAAGTGGCATAATAAGCCAACATTTAAGCTGTACCTTTTGTGATTGTTATCTTTATGTTCATATTATTGTAACTTTCTTTGTGCACAATAAATGGTTAAATAAATAAATAAATTTATAGAAGCAGAATGTATCTAACTTTATAATAATCATCTTGACGTAATATTCTGGTTGTGCAGTCGGGCCTGGGGCCCGCCATGATGACGACTCAGATTTTTTTTTTTTTTTTTTTTTTATTACTTTACTATCCAGGCATTTGACCGCCACCTCACCATTAGCAAATCTGATAATTACAGTGGAGTGACCGCCATCTGACCTTTGTGACAAGATTGGATCATGGTTATAGAACGAACGATTGTAAATTATTTACTTATTTAATCTTGCGTAATTACTTAGATGTTGTTGGTTACACATTCAGTCGCCTGTATGTGCAGGTTTCCTCACGATTTTCTACCGCACCGTAGGAACATCAGTTAGAGCTCAAATAATGTATTTCTTAACAACGAATCTGCCATAAGAATTGCCATGTCAAAATAATGAACGGTCTTAAAGTGGAATCGAAACCCAACGTTTATACATTAAACCACGTTTATTATTAATATTAATAGATATATTCCTAAATTTCCCTAATCCAAAGCAAGTGGCCATATCTCAAGCCGATATATTTATTAGCACAGACTAAATAAACATCTAGGCACCGCGCAACGGAAACTGCAGCGTAACAAATTCGCCAATAGCATTGTGGGCTTAACTTACTGACTAACAATTGTCAAGAGCGTAACTTAACTTGTTAAGGCGATGCGCTATTTGATTTAGTTTTCTAAGCCGTCATTTCCACACCTGCTTCTACTACGTAGACCCTCTGTTAGTCACCACGCGAAGGTTCGAAAGAACGTTTCTCGCTCGTACGATTCGGATGTGGAATGAGCTCCCAGCCACAGTGTTTCCTTTGGACTATGACATGGGATTGTTCAAGAGGTATATTAGAGGTCTCTTTAGAGGCGGGCAACGCATTGGTGACTCCCCTGGTGTTGCTGATGTCCATAGGCGGCGGTGACCACTTTCCATCAGGTGGCCCGCTTGCCTGTTTGTCTGCTAAGTAACATAAAAAAAAAAAAAAAAACTGCAACTCTGGAGTTTTAAGATATAAAGCGCGAACTCGCATGCACGCCTTCTTCGCCTTCTAATGCCTACCCTTTCTATCTCTAATAATTTACCACGGATGTGAAAGAGACAAATAGCGCACCTGCATTTGAACCGCTCGCTTACGCGCGAGCGTTAACAAAAAGGGCCCCAGAAGAGACACTGTGTGATCTGTAAAACAGTAGAATACATGTACAGATTATCGAATGTCTTATGAAAGGATTCCTTCCATCTCGGCTACTGAAGCTTTCATACTTTCCAAAGCTATTTTATTACTAATAAGAAGAATTTTATTACTAACAAGCTTTCCACCTGCGGTCTTGCCTACGTGCAGTACCAATCGGTGCAGAAGTTTAACACTATTCAACTAATTCGGGTCGTTTCAACTCATCATCATCATCATCTTGGCGTTAATGTCCCGGTTGTGCTCTCGCGCACGAGGGCCCGGGGTCCGCCTCGGGTCATCAGGTCGTTTCAACTCACTTTACACTATTTAATTATTAAAAACCTTGACTTACACTAACATTTATCATTACATCTCATTTTAATTACAAATCAAAATACAGTGCTCCACGGGGTGGGGATTTGGGGAACCGATGCTTTGGCTGTGGAGGGGCCTTTTTGCTGCCAAAGCAACGTGTTATAGAGGTGGGCAACGCATTGGCGATACTCTTGGTGTTGCTAATGTCTATAGGCAGTGGTGACCACTTTCCAGCAGGTGGCCCGCTTGCCTGTTTGCCTACTGTACGACATAAAAAAAAAATAAAAAAAATACACACCCACAAAAAACCTGAAACACAAACTGAGTCCCACCGAAGCGCTCCCCCTTAAATCTCAACGGTTCATCGTAGGCGAGGTTGGTAGGAATAATTTCATAAACTAGCGACGCCCCGCTGCGCCACTCGCGAAACACGACGCGTCCGCGGCTTTCCACGAAGGGTAGGGGCGAAATATGGCTTTCGCAGTATATCTGATCGTTTCACCCTTCTTATGAGTGAGAGAGATACAATACAATACAATACAAATACAAAATCATTTATTTCTCTCAAAAATAAGATGATAAGTGGGGATTTTGGAAGTGTACAGAAAAGGAGGGAGCGTCGGTGGTGATGCTTAACTCGTAAGCGAAATGTACCGAGGTTGACTTTTTCAGAGTTATGTACTCGTACATTAGTCGAAAACTAACCGATGCTCTTAAGGTAAAGGAAAACATCGTAAGAAAACTTGCAATGTGTAATAATGAATCCATCCTGGTTCCTTTGTAAACAGAGTCATGGAGGTCAGATGACGGTCGCTTTGATCTGCCAAATTATATGGCCAGGGCGGACCCCGGACCCTCACTCACGTTATTGTAATGTGAATATTGACGATAATATGATTATTTTTATTACATTATATTAAAGTAACTATTTACCGCTATAAGTACCGACCACTTTAAATAATATTAAAGAGCGCTGTAAAACCTCAATATATCAATCGCAACATCTATGCTATATACTAATACTACTTGTAAAGAGAAAAGATTTGTATTTTTTTTGTAATTGTGTAAACTCGAAAGCTACTGGAACGATTTTAAACATTCTTTCACAAACAGAAAGCTACATTACCACTGAGCAACATAGGCTACTTTTTACCCCGGCAAAATAATAGGTTCCCGCGGGAAAGTTGATTGTTCACAAAGATCCGAGCTTCGCGCGGGCGAAAGCCGCTGACTATTCTTCTAGCTGGTACTTATATGTAAAACAAATAAATATTCATGGACTGGAAATTCACACAGCGCCATCTAGCCCCAAACTAAGCAAAGCTTGTACTATGGGTGCTAGATAACTGATATACTAATTAAATACTTTTTTTTTTAATACATAGGTACTTATTATACATAGAACACCCAGACCCGTCACAGAAATTAAAATTCATCATTTCAATTTCTGCCCGGCCGGGAATCGAACCCGGGACCTCTTGCGTGGTGACCATTGCACCACTCAGGTCGTCAAATATATTTAATAAACATGTTACAACCAAACTAAAACTGTAAAGATACCGTATACATAGCGTAATTATTTGGTACAGAACCTAGAAGCTAAAAGCCAACCTAGGCATTTCACATCGATAAATAGCCGCAGCTAACGGTACTTGCTTGACTAACGCCAGCAGTAGTAAGTTAGCAAGTTGAAACTAAGTTAAGACCGAGTTCAGACCGAGTTAAGGCATAGTTAAGACCCAGTTTGAGCAAGCTAGTATTGATGGGACTGGTGATAAAGTTAGCTAAGTTTTTGTCACAGGTTATATTGGTTGATATTTGCATGTAACGGTACAATTTTGTCAGAGATTTGTTGCACTAATGTGTGATTTGAATGTGATACTGTTCATCATTTGAGCATGCTACTAATCATTGCTTTTGGTACAGCCAGCTGCGGAATGAACGCACCCACTAGCGTACCTATCTATAGTATAAAACATAGTCGCTTACCGTCGTGTGTCCCAATTATTATGAACGCTTAACTGCGCTCTGGATTTTAATGCGGTTTTCAACAATAGATAGAGTGATTTAAGAGGAGTTTAAGTTTGAGAGTTTGCTTATAAACCTTCTTCTTGAATTACTCTATATATTTTTGAAACCCGCATTTAAATTCGTTGCGTACCTTAAAAGATTTTAGCATACATAAGTACATAGGGACAGACGGCGGGAAGCTACTTTGTTTTATACCTTGCATAGATATAATAAGTTTCTACTCGATGTAAAGAAATAGTGTAACTACATCAGCCGTTCTTTCGGTCAAAGCGAAAACTGTCATCATCAGAAGAGGTCGGCCACCACCGTCTAACCCTAAACCAAGCCAAGTAGATCCAACGTCTGACTGGAGTGTAAGTTACTCGCGTCACCCGATCTTGCGGTCACCCAAGTAAACGATTCGACGCCCCGGGAGGCTGTAAAGTGACACCCGGGTGTCAGTAGGTCAAGGGTAAGAAGTGACACTTATTCGGGTGTTCGGACACTTTGAAGTCACTCTATTACAGCCTGTAATACATTTTTAGGGTTGTCAGTGAGAAACGATCAGACGGCCCACCTGGTAATATGTAACTGATACGCGTAACATCTATGTTATATATGTGTTTGTAAAATAATAACTATGTTTAAAGTACAGGTGACATGTGAAATACTACTTTTACCAAAAGAGATTGAATTGAGACGACGAGTATCTTACAAATATTATAATTACGAAAGTTATTAAACTTGCTTATTAAACTGTTATTAAACAAATATGCTTCGACAAATTCACACAGCACCATCTAGACCCAAAGTAGATAGATAGCTGACAAACCACTTATAAACTTTTTTTTAATATGTGCTTATTATACGTACGACACCCAGACCCGTAACAGAAATTAAAATTCATCATTTCAAGTTTGTTAGGTACTTCTTAGATATCCTCTTGAGTGGGTTCTAGAAGTGGGTTCCTCTTGGCAGTTTCTCTTTTCACCTACATTATAGTCACAAAAAAACCATGACCCAATCTGGTCAGGTTCCCCTGTTAGAAGAGTCATGGAGGTCAGATGGCAGTCGCTCCACTGTAATCACCTGACCTGCCAAATCCTGGATCATGGTCAAGGCGGACCCCGGGCCTTCGTGCGCGAGAGCACAACCGGGACATTAACGCCAAGATGATTTTTGTTTATAGTCACAAAAAAAAATTACTTTATGTGGGTCTCCTAAGCCTTTACTATCGCTACAAAGTGGATTTTTTCTTATACTGAATGACTAATATTAAATAATTTATTTAAGAAAATACATTATATATATGAAACTATTTAGGTAAGCCAAGAATTACCCATCACTAGTCCAGACTTCGAGCACTTTAAATAGGTCTATTACTCGCTTGACGCACAGAACTATGACCCGTTGTGAGCGATAGCACTCCATCCATCCCTGTCACTCTTATCGGCTAAGCGGGCGCGAGAACGGGCCAGAATGAGGCACATTTATCTCCCGGCTACCGTTTCCATTTATTATTTAGTGCTTCGAGATTTTGCTAAATGACCTTTGGAGTTGAAGTGAGTTAAATTAGGTTTTGGACTTTGTAAAGTCTTTTTCTAATATAGAGTAAGCGAGAAGTACGAGTTCAATCATCAAAACCGCAGTGTACCAATGACTTTTTCCGAATTAAGTACATTAATTGAACACTAACCGATGCGCTTACGGTCAGGGAGAACGTCGTGATGAAATTTGCACATTCAAGCGACTGAATGTGTAACCATGATTCAATCTGGTCAGGTTCCCCTGGTAGCAGGGTCACGGATGTCAGACGGCATATTCAGTCCACTGTGAACCTAATCAGCCAAATCCTGGATCATGGTCAAGGCGGACCCCGGGCTCTCGTTCTTGAGAGCACAACCGGGAGATTAACGCTAAGATGATTATTAGGTGTTGGAATGAATATAGTTTTTCATACATGTGCTACAGTGCATTTTCACTTAATACTTAAGGTTTTATCGTTATTTAAAAGTTGCATTCCATATGGGCATAAGCTAAGCCAATGACTATAATTGCACCGTCCGACATATCTTTCAAACCGCTGCAACATTGTTGCATTACTTCTCAATTTTGTGATACTTTGTTGCGGGTCCCAAGACAGTATTAGGATGCCCTCGGGTTATCCTGTCAAGGCTCAATGTCTCCTTAGAGCCACTGTAGAGTGATGAGGTTTTTCTGATGACTCAATTATGTATCGTTGCGTCTTATGCTTTGTGTATCCAATAAGAAGATAAGTACTGCATGCTATCCGAGTCCGAGGTACCACATGGATATCGTTTTTGGATCTACAGCTTTACTAGAATTCGTCACAAGAACTCGTCTGCTAGTGATATGAATACGGCAATATGATTAGTCAGTTTCATTCATTTTGACGGACGCATAGTGTAGCCACTCAAGTATTGTCTGCTGGAACCCTGTGCGTTCACATGCACTGTGGGACCTCACAGTAACGTTCCTGAAGACGGGGGTTATGCCTCCGTGGGTCAGGAAAAGGGCAGCTGCGTGCAGTGTTATTTGTGTGGATTCGAAACTACGGTCTCAGTTTCAGGAGGATTAAGTCCAACTATGGACTGCTATACCTATGCTCTTTTAGAAGTAATTTCGTATACTGGCAACTGCAAGTAACAGCAACATTAGCTCCCTCATGACACTCTTGATAGAGCTTATATATTCCCAGCCTTTACATAGGCAACAGTCCACCAGTGGACTGTTTTATAAGACTATTCTTCTGGCAACAACAAGTAACAGCTACAGTAGCTCCCTTTGACACTCTTGACAGAGCTCATATATTCTCAGACCTTACATAAGCACTCAGAGCTCATATATTCCCAGCATTTACACAAGCACCCTTACCACCAGTGGCCTATTAGTCTTGACGAATACTAATAATAATAGGTATTTAGGTACTCAAACACCCAAAACAGGCAAAGGAGTTTGACCGCGCGCATCCAAGCCCCCGAAGGCTGCGCGCGCGCAGAGTCACGTGAGCGCGACGCGTGGAATGCCGCGGCCGAATTCGACCCGTCGCGCGGGCTGTCGACGCCATCTGGGCGCTAGGGATGTAGTGGTGTTATTGTCGATGATTTGTACTTTTAAGAACTAGCCAGCCTAATTCTCGCGCTGCTCACAGCGTCAGCGTCGAATTTGATATTTTTCTAACCACTTTAATAATGACATTTAAATGTCAATTGCGGCAAAACAAAAAAAAATTCAGGTGTCTTCGACAGTCGTATATTGTTGAAGATCAATTTCAGTGATGTTTTAATAGTTTTTTGGTTAGAGAAAATGTCGAATTTGATATGTCACAGGGCGAGCAACGCACCCCAGGCATTTGAGCGACATCTCACCTGATGAAGATGGAGCATGTCTCTTTCACTTTCAAGGTGTCCAAATTATAATGAACTGGGATCACACTCGCGGGCAATGAGTTCCATTTGCCGTAAGCATTGTTAAGGTTGAACGGTTTCATACTTAGAGGCTAGTCGAACTTCAGCACTACAACAAGCTCGCCACTCGCTCGGTGTGCCTCGTAATATTAAGTTTATATGGTAGGTTGAGCTGGTGACGGAGTGGCGATGATGTGTTGCGGTCCTTATCGGTTTCAGTTATCGACGACAGTGTCAAATCCGCCGTTGTTGACGTTCATGATTATATTATAATAGTAATAAATTAATTGAATATGAATATAGCCCGATATTATGAGTTTGGCCGAGTAAAATTACTAATCCCCTTTACTAACGGGTAGAAAAAGACAAGTTTGGAAAATGACTATTGATGTCCAAAACTTATCATCCTGACAAATCTCTACCTGAGGCTCGATCTTAGAGTTCCATGAATAAAATATACATAGAAACTGACGTGCCCTCATTATGCAATAGAGTTTACCACTAAGATGAAGAGATCGCCATAACAAAAATCAGTTGGAATAATATTAATAATAATATATTTTCTTTTACATTGCAGCACGAGATATACACTTCAAACTTCAGTTATTAGCAAAAAAATATTTACAATAAAAAATGACGCCTTCATTAAATCTGTAATAACATCGACACATCGCCCCATCATTACGAAAAACCGCGGCAACATCGCCATCGCATTTCTCTCTCACACGCCTTGCTCTACTCTCCCCATCCTTTTCACACACCGACTACCTTATTTAAATAAGAGTCAGCGTGGTTGATCTGACTCAAAACTTTTCCCAATGAACTTTGAACCTTGGGCACATTGTTTTAAGGTGTATCTGTTTGGGAGGGTGGTTTAAAAAACTAAAAAGCAATCTTGGGCAGGTTATTCTGCGCCAAAGGTTTTAAAGGAAGACACTCGAGATAGGTTTAAGGAAGGCCGGAAATATTCGGGGTTTTAGTTGATTTTTATGGACTTTCTTATTTCCTAATGTGAGCGTGTTAGGTGCATACAAGCGTACGTTCGTATATAATTTGTATCTATATTTCTTACGTATTATTTTGACTACTTTATATATTAAATAGCTTCGCACGGATGTCTCAACTTTCCTGTACTACCTTTATAATGCGTACGGCTAAGGAATGGAACACTTTGCTTGCGAGTGTGTTCCCTGATCATTATAATCTGGACGCCTTCAAGGATTAGAGTGAATAGGCTGTTCCTAGACAGGCATCTTCGGCTGCATCGTCGCTTACCACCAGGTGAGACGGCGGTCATTTGCCATTTGCCTGGCTAGTCCGATAAAAAAACAAATCTAAATCCGTTGCGTGGTTTAGAAAAAGTAAATGACAAATATCCGTCTTCAGAAACGTATACGAGGTCTAACATTAGGCGCGCACGCACATGATTCCAATTGATATCACTTATGGCACTCGGCGCTATGCGTTCGTCAAAATTAACGAATTGACGAATCGTAGACCCGTATTAAACGCATTGTGTTCACTTAACAGACGAGCACTGCGAGAACACAAAGTAATGCTACCTTATAACAAGTAATATTTGTGAGTACTGGTATTGGCAATGTAGAACGAAAAAGACAGGAATATAGAGAATAATAATTTGTCAATTATGACTACTCAACCGGTAGTGGTAGGAGTCTGTCAAGTGAGGAGTCCGTCTGGGTAGAAATCTGCAGCTGATTGTACCACAACCCAATCTATTTTTTCTGCCAAATAATGTATGCATTTTTGTGTTCCGATTTGGAAGGTGTGGTAGCTAGCAATTACTTACTATCCTTTTAGTCCTGACAGTGGCACCAGCTGTTCTGCGTTTTTGTTACTCGAAAATTATTGGCGACAGTTACCCTTGTCCATCAGGTGGGCTGTCTTATAGTTTTACATTGAGTTGCATAAAAAATACTCTGCAATTATTAGTTGCAGCTAAGTATTTTTAATCTACGCAGTGACAAACGAGCAGACAGCCCACCTGATGGTAAGCGGTAACTGTCGCCCATAACATCTATGATTCATGAATTTCGGTAAAAAACAACGTTTTGTAAGAATTTCACTTAGTCACCTACAATTTTAGCTCAGAGAATTTTCTCCCAAAATCAGAGCCCCTTCCTTCTCCAACAGTGAACAAAAAATACATTTTTTTGGAAAGTGTAAACTCAAAAACTCCGCGTGTTAATAAGTCACGTCGAGACACGTAAACCCGGGAGGCGAAGTTGGTACAATTCATTTACACGGTAAAGATAATAGGCGAGCTTTCAATGGCTTTAGATTAGATGCGACTGGAGCTTTTGGAGCTTTTGGTATGTGAAAGTTTGTAATTGCCACAGTTTTAAGTGTAGGATTTAACCGACAACGGAGATAGGAAGATGGTAATTAGTAGTCAATTTACAGTGGGTTGTATATGCTTGAAAGGTGAACGTATAGGAGCCAGTGACCGTTCTATTTTTTTAAATAAAAAGTTGAGTAGAGAGACAATGGCTGAGATTTTTCCTACAAACTGTAGAATATTGACAACGTCGTTTTCTGATGTGTAGAGGTATAACGTATAATTAAAGTTTCTATTGAACTTCTTAATTTCTATTAATTTAATAAAAAATAAGGCATTTATATAGGTATTTATAATGTAAGTAAAGATTTGTATTTTTCATTGTTTGTAATGAATAAACCCAAAAACAACTAAACCAATTTTAAAAATTCTTTCACTTAGATAAAGTTACATTTTGACATAGGCTACTTTTTATCCCGGGAAAATAACAGGTTCCTGCTTGAATCTGATTGTTTACTCAGATCCCAAATGCGCGCAAGTGAAAGCCGCTGAGAACGGCTGCTCTTTCTATATCTCTGATCGTCATATTATTAAAAGCGTACCGCCTAATATTACAGCTAGTAAACTAACAAGACAAACCCTATAAAACCTACCAACAAGTTCTATTACACACGCCTCACAAGAAAACCTACATATAACCTAAAAAGATTAGCACCACACCACAAAGGTTGAAAGGCTGTATAAATTCCTTGACCAAAAAACCACCGGCACAGGCTCTCAGCACTTTTTCACCGGGCACCGAACCTGGGTCTTTACGGAAGCTTGTTTGCGCACCCATTAGCACCATTCTGGAGGCTCTAAACGCATGCGCAGGGGACGCGGTAAAAACTGTTCTAACACGAACCTTGGGAGAGTCTTTGTCTAAAGTCTGGGACGTGGTTTTTATTTGTGACACTATCTATAATGTAAGAATGCAACATTTGTTTTAAGAGGCTTCTGGATGGGCAATATTTTTAGTGCAGTATATGGCTGCAGTACTGTCAATAATGGCCTGGCTATGATAAAATATATTCAATGCAGCATATGGCTCGGCAATACATATTTCAGCAGTATTGTCGGCAAAGGTATGGCCCATGTATGTGTTTCGTAACCGGGCAGCACTATCCAGCAACAGTGGTCCCGCAGAGGTCCCGGGTTTGATACCAGGCCGTGTAGAAATTAAAGTGATGAATTTTAATTTCTGTTACGGGTCGTATGTATAAAAGGTAAAAGTGTAATGTCCCGGTTATGCATTCGCGCACGAGGGCCCGGGGTCCGCCTTGACCATGATCCAGGACAGATATAATTACAGTGGAGCGACGTTGGATAATGGTTACACATCCAGTCGAATGTGCAAGCCAATCTAGATAACCTAGCATCCAACTAACGTACGGGCATCGCAAGCCTTTTTAGCGCGTAAGTGCAGGATGTGGAATGCTCTCATGTCTACCGGTGGCCAATTTCCAACAGGTGGATCGCTTTTATCGTGTGTCTTCCCTTTCGTATACTCACTAGCACTTCGTACTCGTGCACAGTCGACTAACTCTGACTGTAACTTAGAGAAAATCCGGCTCCGACTTTCGCAGACCAGAAAATTGGCTAAAGCATATCAGGCTTAAGTACAACGGTGGTCTTGATGGCGTTGTCAAGTAAAAAAATAATACATTCTTCATAATAAACCAAACGTGTGCACGAACAACTTTAGTTTATTTTCATTAAAACACTCTCCGTACTGAACCGCGTTCAGAAACAATCCACGTGAAGAATAAAATTACAATCAGTTTTCGAGAAATCAAAAAATCATCCCACGCGTGTTGAAAGAAGTGTATGGAAAACGCTTCAAACTACCTCCCCCCTCTTGTTTCATACGAATTCGGGTCTCCGAGGGGAGTGTTGTAGGGTCAGAGGTGGTCAACCTTCTTATTGTACAGCGGAACACGTATTTTCGGAATTACCTCCAGCCACAAAAGAGGATGTCGTGGTTGTTTGAGGCTTGTGTTTTTTAAGACAATTGTAATTTTTCACGACGCATGTAATAGGCGCAGGCGGGTGTTAGACATCGTTTGTTTAGTTTAAGATAGTTTCTGCTGATTACGAAAACAAATATGGCATTGTGTTATTTTAAATAACCTGCGAAACTGATCTCTGAAAAATTATTCAGGGAAGGCTTCGAAAAAAATTTGTCTATGGGTGAATTTTTCGAACAAAAATTGATTTTAGGATGTCTAATGCCTATTCACCTATAAAAATAATATAATTGCGTGGTGCACCTAAAATAAAACTATTGGAATGTATTTGTTTAAATCCTTAATTAAGGAGTTTTGTCCGAAGACATTGTCACTTCATTATACAAGTCAACAAAGAATTTCATCCATTCCATTTTGTGATTTTGGATACATAGTCTCGTACCAGAAGAACATCGCCTTGTTTTGCGCCGATTATTCATCTAATACTTTCCTCATACAAAACAATATACCTAAAAAATTATAATATACTTAAAAATTATAAAAATACTCAGTTAAACCGCCAGCTTATGACCTGGCCCACACAATCCCATTTCTAGGTAGAGAGGCCATATCAAAGTATTATCGTCACGTTGATCTGTTCGTGTGACTGACGCTCATCTTCGTAGGACGAACGATATCTCGAGGTTTCACCAGATTGGGAGGGAACAAAGAAGTGAGCTGGGGCTTGTAACATATATGTGTAGGTTTTGGAGCGTAGTTTTGTGACTGAGTTGATATGAGTATCCAAATTAGTAATATACCTAGTGGACTCGACGCGACTTCGTTCGCGTAGACTTTACCACTACCGACCCTTTTTTTCTTGATTGAGTCTTCCTTTTGAATTACTTTATTTGTTGTTGAAATCTGCATTAAAATCCATTGCATACTTTAAAAGATATAAGCGCACATACATACCTACATACAGGGCCAGATGGCAGGAAGAGACTTTGTTTTATTCTATAATATTTAAAGATATGTGAAAGAAGTTGTGCCTGTCGGACTCCCATAGAAAAGACATAAACGCGCGATACATTTCCTTTCTTGGTAGAGTTACTTTAGTTTTCATGCCAAAACCTCTAAACAGGATTTGGATCAAATTTGGAAAGGAGATAGATGGCAACTTGGGAAAGCAAAAAATAACCGAAATTTTTGCAGAGGAAGTCACATACAAAGGCTATAGTAGACAATGAGAAGTCACTAACTATATTTTGAAACTGACTCACTACAGACAATGTTTTTCGAGACAACCTAATTGCAGAATCTATTAAGTATTTATCTTTAACGACGATGTGGAGGTTTGATTTGGTCCCAAATATTATAACCCTTTAGATCACGTTAAGCTTACAAAACCAATGTTCCCAGTAACAAATTAAAACATCTGTAAAACAAGACAAACTATTAAACGTATCTTTGTATTTTTTGCAGGTAAGCCGTTGATAACATCTTCATAAGTTCACGGGGAGGTAATATTTATAAGTTTTATGATCATTTCTTGGGTAGGTCTTCGTAAAAAACCTTTTATGCTACGAATATTGTGGGAGCATGAGATGAAAATAGTAATATTACTACATTAATATTCTGATCACATGCTAACTTTGTTACTTACCAACCGACTGGTTGATGTAGTATTATTATTAATGAATATGTTGGAAGATTACAATCGGAAGAAAATTATAAGTTCGCAGTAAATATTACAATTAAAAAATATATTATTGTTTCTTAATTTAAATCTATAGGTATGTTGATTTGGAAGAGCGTCGGTGGTCTAGCGGATCCGGCTCGTCAGCGAGAGGTACCGACTTCTATCCCCAGTGTCGCCATGTACCAATGACATTTTTATTTGAATACTAACCGATGCTGATACGGTTCTCGTGATGAAAACTTGCACACTCAGTCTGTCCAATCTGGTCAGGTACCACTGTTAATAGGGTCACGGAGATCAGATGGAAGTATTTGTTCTACTGCTATTAATTAATTATACCTACATGATCCTGGTGGATTCCAGGACACAATCTCAATCAATTGACGCCAAGATGATTATTAAACAAATCGCACGCTAGTACAAATTAGAATATAAATCTTAACCAACACCCAAATGATATCCGCCACAAATATAAGCTATTATTACTTAATTTCCCTGCTTATTTATTATACTTACCAACATTTGCAATACCGGACGTAGTCCACAAATACGTTGGATAAATGTCATTTGAGCAAGTGCAATGTAGATGCGATATCGGGAGCCCGCGGCGTGGCTACCGCCATGCGCTTGCGTTCGCCTCTTTCGACTCAATGGGGCTTTTGATACTTAAAATGTTGGCGGTAACTTTACAAGGCAAACCTTTTTTAATCCCCGTTGAAAAAAGAGGCGTTTGTATCTGGAGCTTTGTGTATCTGTCTGTGCCATCGTAGCGCGCGAAAAGATGGACCGATTTGGATGTGGTTTATTTAAAAGCCAGTTTTTTTCTTAGCTTTATTTCAAAAATATCGGTTTAGTAGTATCGATAATAATTAAGTTTTAGGAAATTTGGTCGGGGGTTGCAACTTTTTCAGTCGGATTGTTGCTAAGAGACAGGCGGTCCACCTGATGGAAAGGTCACCATCAAACAGTCCATTTGATGAGGGGAGCAGATGCGGTGCCAGCGTTTGAAGTATCTGTACACATACCTTTTGAAGCACCCCAAGTTGGGAAATATGTCAATAAAACTTTTATGTCCAAACCCATTTAAATCTAAAACATTCATGTAAGTATATACAAATAAATTGTCTATTCAGGGATCGTCGCTTTTACCATCACCGCGGTCAACAAGGCGCATAAAAGTCCTTAAAATTCCTATTTCGTCACATATCAGCCCGGAACACATTTCTTTACGCCTTATACATTGTAATATCCCTTCTATACGCACTTGGGTACACAATGCCTATTATTGGCCCCCACTGTTACCATTTAACTTGCGAGAGAGGTATCACGTTATTTGGGTATATGGTAATCTTGTTTTTTATACGGTGACAAGAGAGCAGACTGTCCACCTGATGGTAAACGGTAACATAAGCACTTAGGTTTCTGTACGGCGGTTCTTCGTTTATGCTTCATGGAAATTGTGTAAAGTACCTACGTCAAAAGTAGAGCACGACAACGTAAGTCTTATACACAGAAATCTAAATAAATTGACTTATTTTAAGAAATAGATCTTCTTGATATGTCGTCATAGACGACATATCATCGTTTCTGATAACATAGCACCTAGATCCATTCTGAATGCATCCGTATTTTTTTTAAACCTCTAAGGTAGCAAAGAAGATTACGGCCACCCTGATGGTAAGCAGTCACCGCAGCCTATGGACGTTTGCAATACCAGGGGCATCACCCACGTGTTGTCGACCCCGTAAAATCTTTTTCACCCCTTTCTTGAATAACTCCATATTGTACTCCCTACTACTACTATTTCCCATCTAAGAAAAGAATAATAGAATCCGTCTGTTTGTTTATCCCGTTGAAGTGTTAATGTCATAAGTCTTAGCACGTTCTCTAATACATGAATAATTGAACAGACATACTAGAACTTTGGCTTGACTAATGCGTTTTTCGGTTTATTGTCAGACGCTGTTTGCTATGATGGTATTATGACAGACCGTATCCTTTGTAAGCCTTTATTGTCTGTACTATAATTATAAGGAGGAAGTGATATAATGTGGTATATAAGTATTTTAAGTAGGTATGTCGAGAGAAGGAACGTTTCGTGACGGACTTGTTTGAAAGAATGTCGGGGATTAGTTTTTAAGATAAAAGGCATCTGAGCTCGCAATTTTTTTAGATGGCAAGCACATTAGGTAGCCAGTGTTTAGACGGCGGACACGCTACAGTAGAGCGACTGCCTCTGACCTCTGTGACCCTGAATCTGACCCAATTGAATCCTTTTGGTTATACACCTATGAAACTGACATGGCTACTGTAATACTAAAGACTAGAAGGAATAAACTGAAGCTTAAGCTGAAATGAAATAAATAATAACGCTTTGACAAACTTACACAGCGCCATCTAGCCGTAAAGTACGCAAAGCTACTTATATAACTTTTTTTAATACATGTTTATTATGCAGAGTATACCCAGACCCATTACCCACCCAGACCCAGAGTGTAATATATGAGTCTACGGTACTTGAAATAATATATTATAATTCAATTTTAAGCTTTCAACATATGTATGTTCAAGCTTTAAACATATGTATTTATATGTATACAAATCCAACACTAATCGTCACAAAAAGCGACACAAAGAGTAAAATCGTATCGGTTGACACACTAACTCGATTACCATATAACTCGATTATTCATAGTCGATTTCGCCGAATGATCGATGGACCGAGATCAACCCGATACGTTGTGATAATCGCACGCGGCACCTACTTTGAATAGTGTGTTTACATTTCGCAATATGGTGTCGGAATTATAACAGGATATTATGTTATATCATGCTGAATTAGCATGTTAGTGTTCATGCTGTTGAACACTAACCGATGCTATTATGGGGAGGAAAGACATCGGGATGAAACCTGCACATTTAGGTTACCGAGTGTGTCACCATGATCCAATCTGGTCAGGTGCAATCAATCAATCAATCAATCAATGTATTTATTGCATTCATGAGGTTACAAAAGATCTTACAGTTTTAATGTACTTACATCATGAAACCCATGTGGGTATGGCACCTAGTAGGTGCCCCTAGTAGCAGAGTCACGGAGGTCAGGTGGCAGTCGCTCTAATGTAATTACCTGATCTGCCAAATCCTGGATCATGGTCAAGACGGATCCCGAGCCCTTGTGCGCGACAGCACAGCCGGGACATTAACGCCTCAGATGATTATTTTAGCAAAACATGAACAATAAACTTGCCAATGCTTGTAGTAAAAAATATTGATTGACATCAAATCGAATTAAAAAGATACTTCCATTGAACTTATATCATGGAACCTTTAAACAAGTTGTTCGCGTAACATACCTAACTAATAGTTCTCAAGTCGGACTGGTCCAGTGGAGGCGGTAAAGACATTAATCCAAGGCTCGTATGCGACCATTGTCACCTTTGTGTTGATGTTTGATCATTATGTAGGGCAGTATCGACTATGTAATTAGGTATAACAATAAGTTTGTACCTATTAGCACACGTGTGGAGGTATCTACTTGCGTGTATGTATCAAATTAATATTGTAAATGCGGTCTGTAAAGATGGATGTGAGTTAAACTATGTTCTGTTGTGTTATTCTCTGAGAAAACATGCATAAGCGTAACGGTGAAACGTGGCAGATCTTAGCCAGGTTTCTATTTAAATATGGTTATAATCCGACAGAGCATACTACATTTCATCGATTCGGTGTTTCTTGGAGAATCGCACCCTAGAACGAATACAACACTGTTTTTTTTTTATTCTACGCAAACTCAAACGAGTGTCTACTCGCCCACCTGATGGTCAGCGGTAACTGTCGCCAATAACAATAATAATAATAATAATATAATAAGCTTTATTGCTGCGATACATGCATTAGATTCCAATTTATCCCGAAAAACAAAGTGGTTTCCGCAAACTGTTCCAGAAACTACGTCCTTGACATCGCGTTTCCTTTTCAAAACGGACTGTCACACAACTAGTAGAATATCAGTCTGCACTGCATAACCAGAATAACTGTCATAGCTGTAAACCTGTCAAAGCTCGGCTGAGATAACTAATCGACGGGTGACAAGGTGTCCAGATACTGTTTTACGGACACCGGACAGATTTATTGCCTCGCTCAAGTAGCTGACCCAATTTTGACGTCTCAACTACCTTAGAAATAGACCTGCAGTGTTTTTGCTAGAATGTACATCGTTTCTACTAGTACCAAGGACTAGCCCACACTACACATGTAATCGGGTTTGTTACCACGCGTTTTTTGTTTTTATCTCGATATTTCGAGTTGCATACGTCATGGTCATAAGTAGAGCCTGCTCGTGGTCTAATCGTGGTAACAAACCCAATAATACGTGTTGTGTAAGTGTAGTGATTAACCACGAAAGTCTTAAACCCTAGCGTTTGTCCGCGACTTCGGAATAGAATTCGGGGTTACATTCCGCAACCGTTCCTGTGGGAATCACATTAAATTTCGGTTTGTAACCCAGAAGACCTTCTGGGTAATAAGCTACGTTACTTCCAAATTTTATCAAAATCCGTTGAGTAGTTTTTGCGTGAAGGAGTAACAAATATTCAAACATCCATCTATCAATCATTACAAACTGTCGCATTTATAATATTAGTAGAATAGTAGGATACAAGATGAGTTATGCGCTGTCATGGTTCTAAATCAGAGCGAAAATGTATTAAATAAGTTATTGGTTTTGACTACCGTTTCTGTTGTAAATCAGGATTACGCAGTTTACAAGATTTTCTTTTCGAATGAGGATATCTGCTTTAAATATTCTTTTTAGCTTGGTTTTTATTGCCTAGAGAGGCACACCAGTTGAGAAATGTGGCCAAATTTGAAACTTATTTACTACTGCAATATCTGGGGCTACCTTTTTCTCAGATGACTGTTATCTGCTATAAGCATTCTATATCTAGGATTTATAGCTAGGTTTTTTATTGCCTAGAGAGTTACACCAGCAGAAAATTTGGACCCAAATTAGAGCTTATTTGCTACTTTTTGTGCAAATGACTGTACTGACCCTTAAAGAGAAGGAGTTCGTGCTCTATTCTACACTGCTAGGCACTATACAGCTACCCACACTGACACGAAATACATAAAAATAAAACTACCCACAAATCCTCGCGCTATTTCCACGAATGAAAAGGAATGCCACAGTCAACGCCAGCTCTTAATTTGTGTTTAAGATTCCGTCCATAGTCCGTAATTATACGTATGGATGCAGAACTCAGTTTCCCGTGTGTGTTAGAACGTCTTCGGAGCTTACAGGTGCTTATTAAGCACTGTTTAGTTCTAAACTTTGCTTAATAAAAGTCTTTGTTGCAATATTGTAGGTAGAGGGTACAGGATCGGGTTTTGGGGTCATATTGTTAGGAGTTAGTTTGGTTGCTTTGGCTGTACCGTGATGGTTTTGCTCGAAACTTCTTTCGTTAGATTAATCGGCAGAAATAAATTTAAAATTTCTTCATTGTTATAATATATCTTTCAATCATCAAAAAGGATGAGGTGTGGAAAGTAAGAAGGAAACACGCAGACACAGACAGGCCGCCAGCACAAAAAAAAAATTTGGACTCGCCTCAAATTGACCAGTTTTCAACTTTGATTTTCGGCAAGAAAAATTCGATATTTTGTTGTATTACGCCGATTTTCTTTATTTTTGTATCGTCCGTTTCGGTGTTGCCAATTTAACTTTAAAAATGTTTATGTTTTCATGCCGAAAATAAAAAAAACAGTTCGATTCGAAGAGAATGTTTCAAATTCCGTCAATCTATCGTCGGTAATTAATGCACATCAGCCAGTCCGGCTTCCTAGAGCATTGTCTCTCTCGCACGCGTGTAAACAAATACGAAGCCGAGTCTACCCGACGTGCATTGTACGTGCATCAGACATCAGTTGAAAGCATATCTCTGAAACCTCTCTAATCATAATAAAGCGGCGAAGAGCGCTCTGAAAGGCAACATTGTGCTGTGGCCGCGGAGAAATGATTTTGGGGCCGCATTCTGCGGTGTGCAGCCAATTGTGCGTATATTATTTCGAATGGGAATTGTGGTGGATCAACCCTTCACGTTTTGCGGTCGTGCGCGAGCGCAGCGGTGTAAGTGATGAGCGGTGGGATTTTATTGGGACGCAGAGGTGCGCTTTTTAAAACGGGCGAAGAAAGAGCGGTGGTATGGGTTTGAGGTGTGTAGTGGCTCTGTGGCGGTGTGTCTGTCTGTGGCATTGTAGCTCGTGAATGGACAGACCGATTGAGATGCGGTTTTCTCTGTTTAAAAGCCAGTTTAATCAAGACGGTTCCTAGCTTTGTTCCTTTAAAATCAGTTCAGTGGTTTAGAAAATATTTGAATAAATGTAAAATTGGTCTGGGGTTAGCGGACTTTTTTTGTCGTTCAGGTTTGCTACACATACACTGAGCCACAAATACATATATTCACATGTCACCACCTCTCTTTTTCGTTTAGGGTTTTCTTTACAAATACAAATATTTATTTTGGACAAATTGTACAGGGTTATGCGAACACGTTGGCAACCGTGCTAGTCAAAGACTGTGTTACGTATGCCAGCGCCCTTAAAAACATTCCCGCTCAATTCTTGTAACTTGAAACTATCTTGGACTGTATTTCTATTCATTGCGTTACTTCTACACTCGTAAATGTTTGTCGGTAAATATGACCTGCACTATAGATTATAATGTATGTCTACTATTAGGTAAATGGGTTCTAGATAGATGGGTTCTACACGTTGTAGATATTAATAAAGATGTGAAGATTGAAAAAGAAATGTTACACAGAGACGAATAACCTAACCGACAGAAAAAGTTGGAGAACCCCGACCGAGTTTACTTAAATACAGATATTGTCTAAACTACGTAACGGATTTCAATGAAAATCGAGAAAACCGCATTAAAAACTGTCCATCCGTTCGGCAGCTACGATGCCATAGACAGACACATAAAGCCACAGATACACAGATACCTCTCTGTTTTGGTCTGGGGTTAAAAGGGACGTTCACGGTCCTGATAAACCTCAAGAACTGAAGACTGGAAGAAGTGGAGGAGGAAGAGTAGAATAGTGAAAGCTGATATAAGCCAGCTGAAGAGGACTAACGGCTACGATCATGGATACGATTGTGACTAAAAATAATAATAATCTTAGCGTTAATGTCCCGGTTGTGCTCTCGAGGACGAGGCCCCGGAGTCCGCCTTGACCATGATCCAGGATTTGGCGATCAGGTAATTACAATGGAGCGACTACCATCTGACCTCCGCGATCCTGCTACGAGGGGAACCTGACCAGATTGGATTATGGTGACTACGATTGTGACTATAGGAAGAAAAATGCTCGTCAACCGTCTACCGTTTTCGTCCATATTTTTTTCACGGTTGACTGGTAGATAAGGCTACTTTAGCTTTGAGTCCGCCAATGTACCTTTAGTGCATAAAATCTTAATAAATAAACCTTCCTCGAGCGCGTCCATATAAACGTGGTTTAGATGTGACCTAGAAATCTAGAAAAGTTTAAGAGAAAAGTTTAAAATATATAGTTTCAAAATTACGAGATTTAAGATTTAATAATTTAATTATAGTAGCAATAAGTAAGCTAACTTTCCGTGTGATTAAATTAAGTAAGTACAAAATGAAGGGATTCGCACCTGTAAATAAAAAAAATATGCAATTTATGCATCCAACAAGGGCCATTGTATAATCTCCTTGGACACGCATTCGTGTTTGATATGTTGTTTTTAATCGGTGCCGCGATGACTCTTTCGCGCAAAGTCGGGGACGCAGGGCCAGCTTTGAGCTTCTAAATAACTAAAAAATTAAAGCTGTTTATTAAGTGCTTTAATTTTCTAGTGCTATCTTCGACTATCGTATCGGAGCTACTACTGGAGCGTCAGTGGCCGAGCGGTTAAGGTATACGACCAAAATCCTGGATCATGGTCAAGGCGGACCCGGGGTACTCGCGCGCAAGAGAACAACCGGGACATTATTTTTGATGATTATTGTACGTTTTATTAATAATTAGCTCTTTGTTTTTTTTTTGTAAATGTATTGTTTTGTCTATGTGAAATATGTGATTTATTTATTTCTTTCGTTATTTTTTTATGCATAGCCCCACTGCAACCAACCCTGCCTCGACATAAAGTTCTTGTAAGTAATTTAAATACACCAGTTTGTCATATTAAATAATAAAAGCCTTCATAATCCGACGCGTGCGCAGGCCTGTGTCGGTAATGCGATCTTATGGCCGAAATCCATTCTTGGTCTCCCTCCCACCCACACACTTTCCATAGCCGTCTCTTTCCTGCGAAATTTTTACACATATCCGATATTATTAGGCTGGAATTTGGATTGTAATGATTTATGTGGGGTAAAAATAAAGGATCTTCTGAAGCAGTTTTTGATGTTGGTATTTTTGTGTGATATTTAGGTTTTGAAATAATCGCCGTCTTTGGATATAAACTGTTGTGAACGTTTCGAAATTCCTTGTGTTGTCGGACTGAAACGTCATGTGTAATAGTTATTTGCATGTCAAATAATATAGGACGCATTTCATAGCTTTGTTTCATTAAAATTGGTGCAGTTGTCGGTCGGTCTGGAGTCGGGGTAACCCGACGTTTTTAAAATAACTATTCACCAACGTGTTATAATTTCTATCCGTGTGGTATTCTAAACAGGTCACACACTTGCGGTTCGTTCCCAAATTGCTATCAGGGATTTTAGAGCATCAAAACCATTTTATAAGAAACTAGCGACCCGTCCCGCACGCACGAGTATTCTCAGGGTTTCTCTGTTATAATGTGCAAGCCTAAAATAAACCTTTTGCAAGAAATTCTTTAACAATTGTTATGCTTCACTCATGATTTTAGAGAGTAACCTTCCATATTTTCAGGTCCGTGCTCTGTAGCCAATAAAATCTTGTGCAACTAACTACACTCAGCCTCGAAACTTGTGCTTTCACAATTCATTACTCCTCAGAACTTTATTTCTTTAGGCTCATTTGCTTTGTACCTCATACCTTTCGTTCGGATTACCAACAGGAATAAGCACTTAAAATTGGCGTCATTACACTGATGTATTCCGAAAAATCGATGTTGCCATTGTTGTGTTTAATGGAGTTTTTGGTCCGGTTATTATTTGTTTTAATTAGGTTTTTTAAAGAGTTTTTATGTGGCCAGTGATTTATTGTGGAACTCCTTCCGTTTTGGTTGCGTCCGCGTCCACACGTTCGGTTTTAATTGTCAGGTTTTACTGTGCATTTTTGAACCTTTTACGTAGAACTTCATAGCAGCGCACTAGCAATGTTAGGAAGATATACAACATGTTATCAAAACCGTTGTAATATTTTCGAAATTACTTTGGCTACACCGAAAGCAAACGATCCAAAAATAGGGAAAATGAGGATCATGCATCAAAATAATGAATTTCTCATGCCCAAAATAAATTTTGTAAACTGTTCGATTCGAGGCGAGCGGTTTAAAATAGGGCGCCATATTTTTTAACCGCTCGCATCCACGCGAGTGCTCACCGTGTAATGCATGTCTTTTTTATCTGTGGCAACTTACCACGAGTGTGAAAGAGATAGGTTGCGCACTCGAGCGCTCGCGTGGAAGCGAATGGATTTAAAAATAGGGCCCCAAGTCTTCTGCGTGATCAACCGTCAATCTATCATTCCATTCGTCATTTTGTCCGAAGAGTTAACGTACTTCACCGCCAAGACCAATACTCCTAAACAAGAAATAAAAAGACGGATTTATATATTCTTGGAAGTAATTTGTAGGTGCAATAAGCCAGGCTTTTACGTTATGGGAAGTGGCACAGGCTTCGCAACTAGTGTTCGCTTCACATACACATTTATAGCAGTACCCGAGTCCTAAGAACAGATTTTATGTTTATACTAATTGCGTCGAAATCAGCTTCGAGATGTGAGCCAGTAAACGTACTTGGCATCCCGGTGGCGTACCATAATGGTCGTGACATACAAACTGCGTACTTAAATTTATTATAGGTATACTAGAGGACCCGCCCGACTTCGTTCGCCTACACCTACTTTGCCCCTACCTACCCTTTTTTTACTTATAAGCAATTCCACTTGAATCACTCTATCTATTGTTGAAAACAGCATTTACATTCGTTGCGTAGTTTAAAAGACCTAAGCGTACATATATACAGATGGAAGCGACTTTGTTGTATACTATGTATGGATTACAAAGCAGTACATAATGCACACTGGACAGTTTTCGGCTAGATAGAGCGTTGTCTCTGTCGCACGTGTGTGAGTACCTAAATGTCAATGATGAAAGAAACTACTTATTCCGTAAGGACAGGTCCTATAGTTCAATTTCTATGGTGAAGACAGGCCATAAGCGTACTGATTCGCCATATTGTGTGCTATTATGCTAGGGAGTTCTATTTTAAATGCTAGTTCTTTTTGGACAAAGGAGTTCTTTTGTCATTGGTAAATATGAAGCCGAAATTAACCGGTTTATTTTATTTTCAACTTGTACCTGTACATGCCAGAATATTTTGTCTTTAGCGTTCGTATTGTCAAAGCCTTTGATATTCTGCATTATAATGATGATGGTTGATTAATTTGAATGTAGATTTTATGACCAATAGGTAGAAATAATGCTCGAAAATTGTTATAGAAAAATATATGATTATAGTAAAACTATTTAATGTTTTATCAGTACAATTTTTGACACAAGCCAAAGCCCTCGACTTTATTTCCGTAGAGTCCACAACAAGTATTACAGATATTCTATTTTTAGTAGCAAGTAGCCTATTTTCAACTTATCTATTCGTCGAGATTCAAATTTATTAGTCCATCGACCCAGAGCCGCCTTATAAACTTTAAGACTAAAAAAAAAGATTACGAAACCCTGGAACCCGTTATCGCGTAGGAGTATAAAATGCACAGAAACGATACTTTCGATTATTTACAATCCAATACCGGTCCGGTGGGGATAATAATTAAAAATTCCACCGATTGTGAGTCAATGAGCATCGCGCCGTGAGATATGCGCATTTTTGTCGTACTAATTGTGTATTTAGTGTAATGCAGGTGTCTTCAACATTGGGAGGTCTCGGTTATCGTTTTTTGAAGTGGACCCTTTGGATTTTATTGAAGTGAGGCACTTGTTAGGTACAGAGGCACCTAGTTTGTCTGCTGAGTCTTTTTACGTGTAAACACCAACGAAACAAGGGGTTCGACGTGTGTATCTGTGTATCTGTGTGTGTGTCTGTAGCATCGTAGGTCTCGAATTGATGACAAGATACTGATGCGGGTTTCTTTGTTTGAAATCCAGTCTAATGCTGTTATTATATTTGACTAAATTCAGAAGCAAAAAGCGTGAGAGCAAATCAAAGTGGAATGTATTGCTCATTGAATAAGGTACATTTTTGTATCACTTATATTATGTCACGCGTCGCTCCGCTTTTCAAAAGGCTTGATACAAAAATGCACCCTATTTTATAAACAATATATTCCACTTTGATTTGCATGTATGTAGCATGCTTGCCTAGAAGTTTCCGAAGTCCATAGAGTCGAGGTACTGTGTTTGCTCGGCTGGACCACTTTAGGCAATTACCCCATTGATACTTAATCTATCTAGCTGTGGCTAGCACCCGCATTTTAAACCAATACATGTTCAATACGGCTCTATAATTGATAAATCGCTTAAAGCGACAAGGCCGCCTGTTGTTTTCTCTGTTGCTACCAATATGTACTTTTTTTTTTTTATGTTATACGGCAGACAAACAGGCAAGCGGGCCACCTGATGGAAAGTGGTCACCGCCGCCTATGGACATCAGCAACACCAGGGGAGTCACTGATGCGTTGCCCGCCTCTGAAGAGACCTCTAATATACCTCTTGAACGATCCCATGTCATAGTCCAGGAAACACTGTGGCTGGGAGCTCATTCCACATCCGAATCGTACGAGCGAGAAACGACTTACCGACTGTTCTTGTATTTATGCAATAAAGTGTTCAGTTATTCATTCATTTTGTTCATTTTGATGGATGCACATTGTCCATCGACACTCAAGCATTGTCAGTTGGGACCCTGTGCGTTCCCGCACTGTGAGACCTCATAGCATCCTTTCTGAATACGGGTGTTAGTCTAGCCATCTTAGTAGGCTAGCCTAGCCCAGAAAGACAAACGGACAAGTTAACCCGGCGTAGTAGACACAGCTTGTTAACGGGACGGTTATAACTCAAAACCGCCTAGTTACAGAGCCAGCGACAGATTTATTCAGCTAGCTAAAGTTGCCGCATACCGATGCGGTGGCGATGGTGATTTTGTGAGGGTACCTAGTCTGGTATTTGGATAGGTTCGATCCTAGGTGCAGCAATTGTGGATTTAGGGTACCTAAATGGGAGTATTCGATCTGAGGGCCTATCGGCTATCTCAGTGGACAACTGAATTTGACATAAATAATCTGACACTACTCTAATTTGGTAGACGCTATTGCCAGTTTTCAACGTAGATGACGTGGTGTAGAATTATCTAGTGTCAAATACAGTTGTCAACTGAGTTAGCCAATAGCCCCGCTGGTCAAAGCGTGAATAATTTATGCGTGTATATAAATTTGCGTGTATGTCGCAGATTTATGATGAAATCGAGTTTTTATCAAAAACCGAGGCATTTGTTCAAGAATCGGAAGTAGAAAAAAAGGCGCTGAAGTAATCCTCCAATAGAAATGGTGGCCAAGCTATTAGTAATAAGTAAATTGGTATTGTCAGAGGCAAAGCGTAAACAACATGGAAGTACATGAGACTACTATTATTGGAAGACACAATAAAATATAGTAGATAAATTTTCCATAACCTGGGATAGGAACCCAAGATGGGATATATTGTAAAAAAAAGTTACAGGAAACACAAAATTGGTGCATGCGAGCGAAGAAATTTGGATACTATTCAGCTAGATTAAAAATGTTACGGAATGTCAACTATCATAACGTCTTTAGACGTCTTTACAGGCCTAAGGCGTTGTCGTAATTGGCAATGGTCGTGCGACGGGCGGTTTTCAGGTCTCCTATTGGTCGGGCGACGTCCGTCGTACGACTATGGTCGCACGACCGTTGCCTATTAAGACAGCGCCTAACCGTCGCAATAAACCCGTCAGTGCGATGGAACCTCCAGCACTAAACACGAATTTATACGTGCGTTTGCGCACCCGAACGTTCAGCACTATACTTGATGTACGGCAACACAAGTTGCCACGCCTTTCATTTGACAGCTAGGTGTTATTGAGTGCTACTTGTGTAAGGGATTGCACTTCCTTGATGTACAGCAACGCAAGTTACCACGCCTTTCATTTGACAGCTAGATGTCGGTGAGGGCTACTTGTGTGAGCGATTGCACTTTCTTATTATTATTTGGGTGTCGATGGTGCATTTGAGCGCGTTTTTAGAGAAATCTATGTACAGAATGTTAACATAACGGGTAAGAAAAACCTATCTGAATCAAAGATTTATTTTCATTACCTAGTAAAATTGTATATACTGTCCTTGTATGTACAGTAAAGAGTTATAAATATAATAAATAAAACTGTATTTTTTTTTAAGAATTGCTCCTTTAAAATGTAAGCCATTATTAGAATATCTCTAAAATCGTGAAATTTATATATTAAGTATTTTTTTTGAAATTGTACTATCTACAATTTCAAAACCGACCGCCTTAGACCGCTATTTCACCGGTCACTTACGTGACGATGCGGCCGAAAATGGAGCATGCCTGTCTAGGAACAGCCTATGTACGAGTATTTAAGTGGATAATAAATAAATATAAATATTCGTGGACAAATTCACACAGCGCCATCTAGCCCCAAACTAAGCAAAGCTTGTGCTATGGGTGCTAGATAACTGATAAACTACTTAAATACTTTTAAATACATACTTATTATACATAGAACACCCAGACCCGTAACAGAAATTAAAATTCATCATTTCAATTTCTGCCCGGCCGGGAATCGAACCCGTTTCCCGATGGGAAAATAATCTGCAGCAGATAATTTTCCCATTCTATGTGTTTAATACACAACAGCTATACACAGTGTACGCAACGTGATTGATCAAATCAAATCATAATTTTGTTGCGAGTATTGTTTGTTTACCAAATTCGACAAGTCAGTCTGGACAGATTTTAGAGTCAGGCAAATAACACCAACCCACGATAGACCTATTAACGTTCAACACCAACATCTCCTACAGATAGCCTAGAACCCGATATCTCCGCATCTGAATCTAAACATCCCGAAGCAACAGACGTAAGTTGTGCCCGGAGACGCGGCGACAAGGATACCTCCTAGCTACATAGCTGGGGTGGTACGGGTGTGCTTTGCGATGCGTGCGGCGGTACAGACTGGCTTTGTAGCGACGTCGCGTTGTGAATATTAAAAAAGTTATTTATTTCTCAAATCTTTACAATTTATGAGATGAGTTATCCCCAGTAAGTAATAAATATAATTATGCTGGGGGTGGCTCGCTCCTTTCATTAGCTTTTTTTGAGATTCTACAAGTAGGTATTTTACAATTTTAAATAATGTATATAGGTATTCCGTACCATGGCGAAATATTTGTGCGGTACTACAATTAAATTATCTTTTATGTTAGCTGTGGTATATCTATAACCTCCCTAGGCCATAAAAAAATCTAGCTTGTGTAAAGACTAAAACTTGTAACGGTGCCTATGGCTCAACAGTGGGGATATTATAAATTGTAGTTGTGGATGTAGATTAAGACGAGTTGCCCACATGACAGGGTGCAACTTGGTTCCAGTATACCTGCCTTATAAAAAAAGTTTTTTAAATTGACTATCAATTTCAGAAAGTAAACTAAAAGACGAATGCTTCAGTCAGTCTGTAACTCTCTATTGTCTGTGGACATTTTGCTACACCAACATACATTGTAGACCTAAGTCTACACACAGATGCGAAGAATACGGAATATTAAGCACTCTAAACAAGATACTGGAAAAAAACGGGCTACGTTATAATTATTATCATACGGTAGGCAAACAGGCAAGTGGGCCACCTGATGGAGAATGGTCACCGCTGCTTATAGACATTAGCAACACCAGGAGTCGTACCGCCTAAGTCCAATTAAACGCCGCCATCTTAATCCAATACTATAGAATGACGTCACAACGTCCAATTCGAATAGGCTCTATTCCTATAGAGCCACTATAGTTACCTCATATAATAACAAATTTTTTTTTTAAAGTTATATTCCCCATATGTTATTTTCCCCATTTTTTGCTACATAAAACCTAAAGATACTTCAGATTACACCCATTATTGATATAAAGGCCAACCGTTATACATTTCCAAGCAATTCGCTTTCGATTCTTAGACCCCGTAAGTCACAGAGCAATAGCAATGCAATATAGACCCCAAGAGATGTGTTCTCTACTAACAAGGCACGTTACAACACAGCGGACTCCATTCAGTGTGTATCCTTACTAATGTCCTATCAGAATGTCACACGCGGTCATATTTCAGATCGGGCCCCGAGATAGAAAGAGATCCTAACAGTTTTAGTTCCAGATTAGTTGTTGGCAGATCTCTTTGTAAGATTGCACGGTGTTGAGAGCTAATTTTTATTGGTGTTTGGGAAGTGGGGAAGTTTGTTTATGTATTAAATCTTTATGCACGAAAGGTACATTGGCGGAGTTAAAGCTAAAGTAACCTTATCTACCAGTCGATGAAGTGGTGTATCGTACGATATTGTAATAATTTTTTAAACATACCTGCGATGTGTCTCGCCATTTTAGAGGTGAGCAACGTATTGGTGATATCCGGGTTGGTGATGTCTTGGCAACGGTGATTTTCTTAAGCCTAGGGAGCCATATGTATGGACGGATAGAAAGCGGCCACCGTTATCCGGGACATCTGCGAGAAGCGGATGCGGTGCAGGCTTTTGAGGTGCCATACCTGCCTGCCTGTAGACATGCTCTTTGAAGAACCCTATGTTATAGTATAAAGGAAAGACTTCGGGTTTGATGAAAAATAACGACCACAGTATTGTGGTCTATCTAAATAAAAATAATCATTTATCTCACGAGTTCGTGGCGGTAATATTGAGTCCGTAATTATCAGATAAACCTGACGTATATGACATGTATACACTATACGTCAAAATAAAACTGTACAGGCAGAAACCTGCGTCAAGAAAAGCTGTAGCTTCAGTTAAAAACTGCACAGTTAAAACTGAAGGACTACACGCATTACACATCCCGGAAACCAAACAAACGGACCCACAGATCGGTTAACAACCATGAATGGATGATAACAAGCTGGCAATGTAAAGTGAAAGCATGTACTTATAAGGGTGAGGTCGTACTGTGGGAGGTTAGCCCAACTACGTATTTGGGAGATGGTTAAAAGTATGGCAGGGCTCAAAAGTAGCTAGAGGCACGCCCGTAAGTAGAAACTGGTCACGCAATTCGTTGCGGGTGGAAATGGATTATTTAATTTTTGTTATACGGCAGACAAACAGGCAAGCGGGCCACCTGATGGAAAGTGGTCACCGCCGCCTGAGGACCTCACTTATTATATTTACTAGATATTTATAAGAAAAATTGGCATGTTATAAACAATCACTTTCGTCCGTGCTTCACTGTAGGGCGCACTGAAAACCAGCGCCATAGCTCCAGCCATGGCATACGCTGGTGTGACCCCGTTGCACGTCTTCCCATGGCACGGGTAGCGATGCATTATGGTTATAATGTTAGTGTTTCTTTTTTTTACTATTTGAATGTACCTATCCTGTTATGGGTACACATTAGTGTATAAACGTCATTTATTTATATATTTACATCAGCTACACCAGGGGAGTCACCGATGCGTTGCTCGCCTCTTAAGTGACCATACTCTCTTAGTGTATTCTGATCGCGATATCAGTTTCACCAAAAATTTAAAACACAGGCATAATAGGATGCTGCTATGGGGGGGCCAATTGGCTCCTGTTAAACCAGTCTCAGGGTCCCCAGCGCTTCCGTTTCATCTTCATCTTGGTCAATCTACCTTCGTTAACGGTATTTTATAGGACATAAAGACATTCGGAAATAAAGTAGCAACTTTCTAGTGAAAGCATTTTCAAAATCCTTTCAGTAGCTTTGAGATTACCCCCGATGCAAAATACATGTGCAGTGAAGGAACATTTGCTTTTTCGCTAACAAGGCAACGAGTTGTAGAAGTTGGCAATGCATTGGCAATATAGGGGTATGTAACACGGATTACTAATGTCTATAGGCAGCGGTGACCACTTTCCATCAGGTGGTCTGTTTACCTGTTTGTCTATGACATAAAAAATAGTGTTGTCGGCTTGTCAACTCGTCCCGCGGACCGAAAATCCAGCAGGACAAGCTGTCTCCCGAGTATACACGAGTACGATATCGGTCGGCTCTCTATATAGCAACCTACACGCGCCCATACAAATAGGCATAACACTAGGCCCACCGACAACGATGTAAACCCGCCTGTGTTTTCTAGGGCATAGAGGTCAAATAATTTGAATTTGTCCGCGCTTCTATTGTAATGAGAAATTAGTCGAGATGAATTGAAAAAGGTTGCGGGTGTGGGCTTTGTACGAGTGGGAGCGGAAGCGTGTTTATTTTTTTATATAGGGTAGAGAGGAGCACGGTCAGACAGTCCAACTGTTGGAAAGCGCCTACTTTCATCCATCGGCAGCGATTTTGATTGGGTTATGGTAATGGAGGGTACATCTTCAGGGGGCTGAATCAGATCTGGTCAGGTTCCCCTATTATAAGGGTCACGGATAGCGGTCGCTCCACTGTAGTTACCCGATCTGCCACATCCTGGATCAAGGTCAAGGCAGCCCCTAGCCTTCGTGTGCGAGATTACAAGACAAATATATATACTTTTTATACCACTTTGGTGGCAAACAAGCTTGCGGCCTGCCTGATGGTAAGCAGTCACCGCAGCCTATGGACGTTTGCAATACCAGGGGCGTCACCCACGCGTTGCCAACCCTGTAAAAACCTTTTAACCCCTTTCTTCAAGAACTCCATGTTGTACTCTCCTGGGAAACCTCTCCAGGTAGTTCATTCCATAACCTTAGTGTGCGTGGGAGAAAGTTCCTTTGGAACCACACAGTTCGCGACCAATTTGGCTCCAAGGTGTGAGGATGAACTCCCTGTCGATGGCGAGCGGTGCGATGATAGAATGCTTGCTGATGATTTGCTCTCAGTCTAATGCCTGGCGTGTTTTTGACGGTGAGGGTTTCAACCAGTACTTACTTATATTTACCTAATTTTTTGAATTGTATTGAATAACTAACATAGTAGGTAGTGTATGATAATATTTGAACTCTGTAATCATCTGATCAATAAAGATATTTATTTATTTATTTACGTACACTTTCTTCATATAATGCCGCGGCAGGAATTTCGTTGTCCTTTGATACGCTTTCCGCTCATCTTATGAACATTGTATAGGTCGCCGTATTTTCTCTATTCTTTCACAGCTCTGTATGTTAATGTAGTACAGACTTAACTTTTACATCGGCGCTATTATTTTCGAGACATTTTACACGTAACAATCCAAATGTGAGAATATTGTGCACCAGAATAAGCACTGTGGAGATTTAGTATAGTTATTGAACAACAAATATCGTTTATTAAAGTACACTTATAATATTTACAGTTATAACTAAAATATATATAAGAAGGAGCTGCGCGTCACGGAAATAAAGATGCTGCAGTGGATGTGTGGAGTTTCACGAAAGGATAGCGTTCGAAATTCCCACATTCGGGGTAGCCTTGGCGTCCGTGACATCGCAGAAAAGCTGCAAGAGTGCCGCCTTCGATGGTATGGCCACGTCTTGCGCAGACCGGCAAGCTATGTGGGGAACAAGTGTCTGGCCATGCCGCCCCCGCCGGGCACGGGAAGGAGAGGCCGACCCACGAAGCGATGGCTTGACGTAGTCAGAACGGATATGCGTGCCAATAAGCTCACCACTAAGGATGCCAAAGACCGAGCGAAGTGGGTCGAGAGTAGCAGGAAGACGGACCCTGGGCCCTCGCGTACCGCGCGGGGGCGCAACCGGGACATAAGATCAAGATGATGATGAACTAAAATATATACTAATACATAGAAAATACATCACAAATATTCAAAGAACCGACCACACCGCTGCCCCCCAGTATGATGCCCAGAAACCTAGCTGCGTTGCCTCGTGCCTAATGTGCCTAAACCTTAAAATCATCTTGGCCTCAAATCCGCGTGCTCTCGCGCGCGGCGGCCCAGGGTCCGCCTTGACCATGATCTAGGACTCAACAGATCAGCTAATAACTATAGAGCGACTGTGGTATGACCTCCATGACCCTGTTAACAAAGGAACTTGACCAGATTCGATCATTGTTACTCTTTCCGGTTAGTATTTAACTAATGTACATAACTCAGGAAAAGTCAGCAGTACATAGCGGCTCCAGGCATCTAACTTAGTACTTCTCCGTCTCCGTCTCTTAGTACACCGCCACCTCAGCAACACTCCTCTCCCATAAACCTAAACATATACAGTTAAAATTAGACCTTTACAACAGTAGTAATCTTGGAGCCGACTATCAAACCCGTCGCATCTGAGGTCGCCGCGTCACATGCAATAAATGTCGTGGAGCAAAAACGCGGCATGGCGGGAGGGAATGAAGCGCGCACACATCACTTTTTCTGATACATCCTCACAGAAATGCGAGGGCCTTTATGGGGCACGACACGATTGCGGCGACGATTCGGTCGGCTACTGGATCTTATTGTAACAACGGTAATTGCGGCAGGTGGCATGATCAAATAGGCTTGATAAGGCATAATCTGCCGAGCTTTTTAATAAAAATTTGTAAACTTCGTACATAGACTAAAATGTACTGGAGCGTCGACTTAGTGGTACCGGTATCCGACTCGCAATCCGAAAGATAATGGGTTCGAATCCTAATGCCGCCATGTCCCAATGACTCTTCTCTGAGATATGTAAAATAGTTGAATACCAACCGATGCTCTTACGATAATGGAAAACATTCTGATGAAGCCTGCACATTCAGGCGACTGAGTTTGTAACCATGATCCAATATGATATGGTTCCCCTGATAGCAGGGTAACGGAGGTCAGGTGGTAGTCGTTCTTCTATAATTACCTGATCTGTCAAATCCTGGATCATAGTGAAGGCAAACACCGGGCCCTCGTGTGCAGGAGCACAACCAGGACATTAACGCCAAGATCATGATGACTTACATAGACCAAAATTTTGTAGTCCACTTAAAACCTACCAGCATCAAAACACCCCATGAAGGATATTCGCATATGTTAAGGTCAAATAGATCTTGCACAACAATTCAAACACTTCCATCAAGTTTAACACGTTCCCTTCCATACTGAACGAAACCCGACGACACAAATTTAAATATCGTGTAGCTCCAAACGCCATTATCGCATGCTATAAAAACTACCCGATTCCACATTCTCTGCAGTTTAGATCTCAGGCAATTTATATTGCAATACTTCAAAGCGATGCATTTTGAAGCATATCTCCTTACGGTTACAGCTCATTTTGCATCGGGGCCGTCAATGCACATGTGGCCTATCGATATCGGGAGAAATCACAAAAGAATGTTATATTACACCCCAGGAATTAATATTTACTCGTCTCTATGAGATTATGAAGGCACGATCTAAGTGAGTTATTAAGTCGGTGAATCAAATGTTCTTTCATTTGAAAATTTTGTAAAATATAGATTATGACTTCACCAATATGATATTCTTTTAGAAATATTAATACGATTTAAAGCGATGGCTTGACGTCGTCAAGAATGATATGCGTGAGAATAAGCTCACCAAGGATGCCGAAAACCGAGCGAGGCGGGCCAGGAGTAGCAGAAAGCGGACCCTGGGTCTTCGCTTCCCATTAATATTGTTTACGGATTTGAAACGCATTTGCAATTTGACGGACCATTTGAAAATACCTCAAAATGTTAATGCCAATGGTGCAAATAAAATGAAAATTGATGATAAATTGATGAAGTTATAAGTTAAGTCAGTAAGAGTTAAAAATATATCGGTCATGTTAAATTCTATGTTAAGAAGTTACAGTCAGTCTACCATCTCTCTTTTTCAAAACAACGTATTGAAGGAGGCTACAATTGTATAGACATCATACGGCATATTATGACGTCACCGATGTCATGACGAAGTCTGCACGAAGTCTGGCAAACAACAGTATTTCATTATTATTTTGTATTATTACAGCCTCAGAAAAAAGATAAAGCATAACAAACAATTTAAGTACCTAATAATATAAATTGAATTCGTTCAATACGTATTCTACGGAAAGTGGCGCCATCCTACTTACCGTTTTCGTTAAAGTCGTAGATATGTACGTCGGTGGTTTTGAAAGCATAAATCGCATTGATAAATTAATTGCCAGCCGTATAATTAATATGGGACGTTTTGAGTTAAGTGCGCAGTAAACTTGGGACTTAATGTCTAACTGTCGCTGTGGACTTATTGTTACCCACATAGAGAGACGCACTGACCCCAGTAGGGCTGCCAGGTGTAGGTATCCTTGATTCTAGGGAAATATTCATGATATCGTTTATGGGATCGTTCAAGAGGTATATGACGTATCTTTGAAGATGTGCACGTAACCACATACGATTTGGCTGTGGCTCACAGCCACAGTGTTTCATTGGACTATCCTCAAAAGCCGTAGGCCCTCGCAAGCTACTCAGTGATGTTAATCCATTGCTTATTGGGGTCTTCCGCGAATTTTTTTCCTTGATACCGGCAGGTTTAAGCACTATTTCTCACGTATCCCTGGGGCTTGGGGCATACGTGAGCAGTGCTGATGAATCTAAATCTTATAATTTATTTAGATATTCTTCCGAACTTTTCTTTTTTGTTCGCTACTGTGGATTGTTAAGAAAATCTGTTAAATATGTAATTTGTTTTTTTTGTGCTACCGAGTAACAAACGAGCAAACAGACCACCTGAAGGTAAGCGGTAACTGTCGCCATAACATCTACGATTCATGCATTTAGGTTGCAGGCAACAAAAATGCAAAACCGAAGGTGCGTTGTCACTGGACGGAACTGAAATACCTCATGCATGCATTGTTTTGTCCAACAATTCGCAATCTGACAACCCTAACCCAGATAGTTGTAGTGTTAAAGTTAAAAGCAAACGCATTTGAAAGATACCCATGCGTTTTGAAGGTTAAAGTGGAAAAAGTTCTTCAAGTACGGTTCGGTTGGGCTTTATTTGCCTGCTCGGAATGATTCATACATGTTTTGTCGTTGGTTTTGCTGGTTATTAGTCTAACTGGATATTACATTGTGTGTTTCTTTTCTTTGCAGGTATGTTTGCTTTGAGACGAACTGATAGACTGGGCGAAGTGACCAGGTATTGTTACTACAGCGACTGATTGACTGGGTGAAGTTAAGAGTATAGATACTACAGCGAGTGAGTAACTGAAACATTAAATGTTATACTATATTGTCCAATGAGGAGTTTTCCAATAGGTATCTAAAGCATTCTTAACCACTTACTAGATGGCGGCCTGAAAATTTTGGTAATTGATAATCGCTTGAAAAAGGTTCTTAGCAAAGGGGATATAAAGACTGGGTACGTTGTATTGGATAATATTGTTTTTATCAATAGTTTTTAACCATTTTAGAGTTTGTAATAAAATGGAACATAGTGCTTATTTATAAAAATATGTCTTTGAACATTTCGTTCAACCTTTAAAATTTATGTTTGTATTAGTATTAGATGGCTGCATGATATCACTGCCAAAATCATACAGATTAAAATAAAAATACATACTACTGAAAAACTCCTCATTGGTAATAAGACCTTTGACACCCGTAATAATATATTTGGTCATCTTGGCGATAAAGTCCCGGTATGATCCCGCGCGCGAGAGCCCGGGGTCCGCCTTGACCATGATCCAGGATTTGGCAGCTTAGGTTATTACAGTTAAGCGACTGCCATCTGACCTACGTGACCCCGTTAACAGGGGAACCTGACCAGATTGAATTATACCTTTCCAAAGGTCATAATCTTATCAATAAAGTGTGGTTCTAAGTACACAAACGCATACTCCCCAAAAAGGCGCGCCTCCATTGAGTCCCACGTGAGCCCATGACCTCTAAAATCTTCTGCGCCCGCGCCGGTAATCTAAGGCTGCATTTTCGGTGGGCAGCGGGGCGGGAGCGGCACCACGGATCTAAACTTCCGATTTTAAACTTTATAAGAAGTAAATAGGGACGTAGAAGAAAACAGCGTACTTTTCATAATATTATTTTGGCGACCTGAATGGTTCAGTTGGTCTGCCATGAGGAGAGGACTCGAGTTCGATTCCCGGCCGAGCAGAGATAGAAATAACGAATTTAAATTTCTTTTACGGGTCAGGGTGTAGTATATAATAAATATGTATTAAAAAAAGTATATAAGTAGTTTATCAGTTATCTAACACCCATAACACAAGCTTTGCTTTGCTTACTTTGGGGCTAGATCGTACTGTGTGAATTTGTCCTAGCATAATTTATTTACTAACTATGTATTTAGAGAGTTGAGTATCTAGAGCCGAGTAGAGCGGCTGTCATGAGCGGATCGTGAAATCACTGGAAATGGCGCTCTTGCTTATTTTTCTAGACGCCTGCACCGATTTCGATACGGTTTCGTTGTCGGATATTTTCCGACATAAGTCGAGTTCCGCTTCCGCTTACCGCTTTCCGAAAGAGCCTATGCGACCGCCACACCGGTAATGTTGTAATAGGAATGCCGAGTGAACGAGAGGCACGAGGTTTAGGCTACGGTGAGCGAGACAAAACATGGGTGATGAGAGCGGGGCGACGTGTCGAAATATGTACACGGGGCTTAGATTAAAACCCATCCGTGGAGCGTTAGCAGAAAAAAGTGAAAATAGACGTAAAATTCTAATTCTGGGATCCGAAATGGCAAGAATAAAGGGAGATGTATGAAAAGAGTTGTAGATATATGCGAGGGAGTTGTGTTAGGCAGAACAAAATGGCGGTCCATGCTGCCTAATCCGACTGTGGGTCAGAGGCGTGAGCTTTATGTATGTATGTATTCAAATACAGTGCCACAAACTTATTTGACCCGGTGACGGATGTCGCTGTTGTTGGGCTCGACATGCATGTACGTATTACCTGAATTGAATGTCATTACAAATACATTTCAAAATGAAAAGCCGCCATTTTTCTATAGTTCCGGTTTTGGCCACCGGGTCAGGTAAGTTTGTGGCATTGTACACTCTAGAAAAAAACTAGCTAGTCACTTAGGGAACATCAAATCAGGTAAAGGTCTGGACTATATATTATTTCCCTCTCAAACAATATTTGCTAAAAACTTTTTGAATGGTACTTTAGTACTTATTTATTCTGAATAGGTATTAACTATTCAGTTAGTTACTATTAAGAAAAACCATAAAATTACGAGCATTCAGCCTTCTACATAGACAGGTAAAACGCAAAACGACAATAACGCTACAAATCCATAATTAGTCAAGGGCCGTACTCAGCAATTACTCGAAAAGAAATTAATCCAGCGCATTAAAGTAATCTTAATAAAATGCGATTCGAGGCATGCAAAGAAATAAAACCTTTTAAGGCGCCAATTATTCTGAGAACTCATAACGGTGGCCATTATAAAATTGGATAATACTAAATACTCATCAAACGATTCGCGAAACAAAACTTGGAATGGCCTGGGATGCACTTCGGTTTAACGGTTCGAATAATCATGGAAGATTTTTACGGGGAAATTAATTAGTTGAAATGGGATGCGTTGCCTGCTGTGTGTTCCCTGATCAATATAATCTGGATGCCTTCAAGGCTAGAGTGAATAGGCTGTTCCTAGACAGGCATGCTCCATTATCGACCGCATCGTCACTTACCACCAGGTGAGGTGGCGGTCAAATGCCTGGCTAGTATATAATAAAAAAAAAATGTTTCTTTTGCAGTGAAATTTCAACAGATCCTTAAGGAGCGCTAAGGATGTGTTGTTGATTCTATGTTACTGATTGTTGATAGCCTACTATCGAATATATCTTCACACGATTTGGGTTGTTTACAAATTTTTAGGTTACCATAAAATTAAATTTGTTTTACACATTGCTACTTCACACATAAAAATTACAAAAGAAAATAACTACCCGCTTTATAAAATTAAGTAGATAAACATTATTATTTCTATAATGTAAACTTTAGATTATAGGCTACATAAAGTTTTGCTTTCTTATATCTAGATTATTGAAAACTGGTCTCACTGAAAACCTGGTCTCCGCCAGGGCAATATGCTGGCAATAGTGCCACATCCACATAATATCTGGTACTGTAACGGCTCTGTTCTCATTTTTTTTGTCTAGTTGTTGTTTTAAAGAAGTATTTTTTGTATTTTCACTTTGGTTAGTGGTTCCTGTGTTGTTGTGTAAATAAAAACGTATAATAAAACTCTATTCTAAAACTGAAATCCACTCAACGACCAAAAGTCAGCAACAGAAAAAACCCACCACCCTTTCCCCTGCCGACGCTACCCGGACCAAACTGTCGCAGTGGGTCCCAGTTGACACGCACAATCGCCGGCATCGCAGCGCGATCGCCGCGATGATCGATGACGACACCGCGCCGGGGCAAATGGGAAGATCGGACGGGGCTGGTGGGCCGGGGTTGCAGACGAGCTTACCATCCCACTAAGAAGCATAAAAACAGGGCTAGGTTTACTATCCCACTTGTTTAAAAACGGACAAGTGTGATAAATACTTATTCTGAACGCTTCCGTAGTACCTCACATAGTATTAATTAAATAAATCATCTAATACACAGATTATGCCGGACTTCATGTCCCTTGACAAGCGGCGTGATAAGTGACATGACAAAAATAGGTCCGTTAAGCCTATTATATAAACTGATCGTGTGTTGCAAGAAATTTTGGAAGGACGTCATGCCTTATGGACGGGATCAAGCCTAAAATGGATGGGATAAAGCCGGTTTTTGTCATGCCTCTTGATAAAATGATGATGATGATGGTGAGTGGAAGGCATGACGACACCGCTGTCGGGGTAAATGGGAGGGACGATGAGACGGGGCAGATGGGCTGGGGTTGTTGGTAGGGTGGGGACTTATTTTATATTACGTTTAATACTTATTTTCACAAGGCACAGGGTTCAACAAATTTTAGGTGCCTTTCGGTACCTTCCTCCATATAAGCTGCAGTAACTGCTTACCATTAGGCCGGCGCTTGTCTGCCACCTTAGTGGTATATCAGGCTATCCATATGTTTGTCTGCCACCTTAGTCGTCTAAAATAACCCACCTAAACTCGTCCCTTACCAAAGGCCTTCGACCCCAGCCCACCATTACGTCACACCACGTAACCTTAACGATATCAACCCAACAGTATATACTGCGGTGCCAACGAAAAACAAACGAATACCTCACCGTTCACCTCACTCGACTGGCTCTTCCTCAAAACTCTGAAACAAAACACGTTCTATAAGCGTAAAAGCAGTTGAAGTTAACAGCATTCGCCTAGCCGAGTATTGGCTCCAATAATATGTAATACCGATAAAATTATTCCAAAACAAAACAGAACCGCGATGCAGAGAATATCACGCGCACACAGAATGCATAATAGTGGCACTGGGTAATAGAATTTGGACCCTATGCCCTTGGGGTGAGGGTTGGAATTGATTCCCGGGTTGGAACAACATGGTGAAACCTGTTAAGCTGAAATGGGATTTATTAGGCTGTGGTAGCGCGGTGTAGGTTTTGAGTAGAGGTGCTGCAGTTGTGTAAGTTTTGTACAACGATTATGACATGAAACACTCTCGGGTTTTCTCTTCTCTCTCTCTTCTTGGACTGTAAATCATCATCTTAACTTGGTGTTAATGTCTCGGTAGGGATTTCGCGCACGATGGCCTGGGGTCCGCCTTGACCATGGTCCAGGATTTGGGAGATCAGCTGTAATTATAAATCAAATATATTTCCTATAATACTGAACCGATTTTAATGGAACAAAGCTAAGAACCATCTTGTTTAAACTGGATTTTTCAATAAAGACAACCGCTTCAAAATTGGTCCATCCATTCGGGAGCCATACACCTTCACACATACACAGAGCCACTCTACCTGACCGCATGGAAATCATTTTTTACTTTTTTTATATCACTAAGGTGACAAGACGATGAGCTAACGGCCTCCCCAATGGTAAGCAGTTACCACAGCCTATGGACGTTTTCATACTGTACAAACCTCTATACCGGGCGTAATGTCTAAAGGTGGTGGCAAGGAGTGAGATAGGGTTAGCGGCATCAAGTTTCGTTCTCACTTCTGCAGGTGTCGCTTGCGTCGCCTTTGTTTTTTGTCCCTTTTGTTCTCGCCGACAATGAGGGAGAGGAAACGAGGGTTGCACTCCTCCTTTTTTTAGTAGAAACAACCCGTGAAATGGTGTCGAGTGTTTGGGGTATGGTTATGAATGCGTGAGAGCTTCCCCCCTGACGTATTGTCGATATTTTCAATAAGTTATTTGTAAAGCGCTTGCATTGAAAGTATAGAATAAAAAATCATTTTTTATACGTTATGATAGACACGACACGAAATCTGCCATTCGTGGAGATAATGGCAATGGTCTTCTTTGGTGGTAACGTCCCGGTTGTGCACTCGCGCACGAAGGCCCTGGGTCCACCTTGGACCATGAGGCTGATCAGATAATTATAGTGGAGCGACTGCCATCTAACCTCCGTGCTCCTGTTCCTCAGTTCCTGTTCCTGTCAGGAGAACCTGAGGAATGGCGAATGTTTTTTTATGCTACTCAGTGTCAAATTAGCAGACAGCCCACCTGTTGGTAAGTGGTAACTGTCGTCCATAACATCTACAATTCATATATTTAGGTTGCATGTAACAAAAATGCAAAACCACAGGTGCGTTGTCACTGTGAGGGCTAAGATGAAATGCCTCGTGCCTGTAATTTCGCTGGCTACCTTATCCTTCAAACCGGAACACAAAAATGCTAGATTTGTTGCTTGGCGGCAGAAATATATAAGGCAGTGGGACTCAAACAGGCGGACACAGGCTTGACAGAGTTCTACCACCTGATGAATTACAATTGATGCAAGGAATCAGGAAGGCTAAAAAAATAAATAAAATAAAATAAAAATAAAATTCATTTATTTCAGACATATTAGTCCATATCTTACATGAAAGACAGATTTAAGATGTCAGTCTAAAAAATATTATTACTGCAATGTCAAATAACAAAATTTCCAGATACAAATATAAAAATTTCCAATTAAAATGTCAATGTACACAATATAATGTCCAATAAAATAAATTAAATTGCAACTTTCCAATGACAAGATTATTGTAATGTAAAAAAATAATAGGATAAAATAAAAAATGTTATTAGACTAGGTATTATTTAACCCCAAAAATAAATGCCCCTTGTTACGAAATCTATCTAATACGCTTATTACACATTCCTAAATTCAGTTACTAAATTCAGAAACAAAAAGCGTAAGAGCATATCAAAGTGAAATGTATTGATCATAAAATAAGGTCCATTTTTTATATCACTTATATTATGTCACGTGTCGCTCCGCTTTCCAAACTCAAACTCAAACTCAAATACGTTTATTCAGTTTAGGTTTTCACAAACACTTATGAACGTCATAATCATAAATATAATATAAAATGAACGCTAGGAACCACGGTACCATCGAGCGGACAACGGTTTCTTGGCTAGTATGTAGATTTCCAAAAATTTGTGATACACTTTGATTTGCTCTCACGCTTTTTGTTTCTGAATTTAGTAACTAAATTTAGGAATGTGTAATTAGCGCATAAGGACGCTATGGGATTAGTATCTAACGTTTAAAAAATCATCAGCACAACTCCACAACAATGACGCATCAAGATCTATAGACAAAGAAAAAATGGCAAGCCATCACGCTAAAAGCTTTCTTGGAACCACATCGAGCTTTGCGAAAGGTAATATTAGTGCCGCATTTGGTTGACTCATAAAACGACCGATTTTACAACCTGATCGCGACATTGCCGCAAATTGGTTTGCTATTCCCCCGTAACACTAATTGGGTATGAAGGGCGTTGGTCACCTAATGGTTAGCGGGTCCGACTCGTAAGCTAGAGGGGCCGAGTTCTATTCCCAGTACTTAATGACTAGCGGGTCTTATGGTTAGCGGGTCCGACTTGTAAGCTAGAGGGACCGAGTTCGATTCCCAGTACTTAATGGCTAGTGGGTCTTATGGTTAGCGGGTCCGACTTGTAAGCTAGAGAGGCCGAGTTCGATTCCCAGTACTTAATGACTAGCGAGTCCGACTTGTTAGCGAGAGGTACCGGGTTCGAACCCTAGTTCCGCCATGTACTATTGACCTTTTTCTGAGTCATACACGTTAGTTGAATACTAACCGATGCTCTTACGGTGACGGAAAACATCGTGATGAAACCTGCACATTCAGGCGACTGAATGTGTAACCATGATCTAAACTAGTCAGATTCCCCTATTAACAAGGTCGCATAGGTCAGATGGCAGTCGCTCCACTGTAATTACCTGATCTGCCAAATCCTGGATCATGGTCGAGGCGGACCCCGAGGCCTGTCGCGAGAGCACAACCGGCTTATTAATGCCAAGAGTTTTTATCTTCGTATAGTTCATAGTTTCAACGCAAAAATGCTAAAGCACCCCACACAAACATTCCAGTATCTTATTAAAATCTTAATGTCCCTGCAACTCTATTTAAAATAAATAGTTTTAAAATTCTTCTATAAACTAGACGGGACAAGTTTTTCTAGCGAATTGATCTGGTTTTTATGTCTCCTTCACACCACATTGTTGATAACAAGTGAGGGTAAGAGATGGCAATAGTTTAAGTATACCTGTGGAACGATTGAGATTAATCTACATCAGTCAATGTGGATTTAAATAAACATTTTGGTATTTAACGACGTAAAAATACAATTTGGCTTCTGAAATGGCGTAATTTTTTATCTTAGCATCTCTATATTATTAGCTTGGACAATATTTCTGGCAAGATTTTATTTTTAATACCCATTATCGGTTGAAAGCATAATAATATGTAGGTATTTTGCATTCTTACGTCGAAATATGGTGGACCAGTCTATGTTATTAAACCTACAAGTTTCTATAAATAAATAAAATATGCTTGGACCATTCACACAGTGCCATCTAGCCCAAAAGCAAGCAAAGCTTGTGTTATCGGTGCTAGAAAACTGATAAACCACTTATATACTTTTAATTACATACTTATTACACATATAACACCCAGACCCGTAACAGAAATTAAAATTCATCATTTAAATTTCTGCTCGGTTCAAGAATTTAACCCGCAACCTCTGCGTGGCAGAACGGCATGTTAACCAACTGAACCATTCAGGTCGTCGAATGATACCATAAATATATATCAAATAATATAAATCGTGCTTGATATGCTTTTTACCTTTACCTACATAAATGTAATATCTCTTTTGAGTAAAACATCGTGGCTTCAACAACATCCCTTCGCCATATACACAGATAAAAACGTCCGAAAACCAATCTGCCCCTTGCGAAACATCAACACAGTCGTCAATTAAGCCGCTGCGCGGGAGTCGAACCCGCGCGATAGCCCGCGGGTCGCGACACCGCGATACCATCTCGGCATTGGGTTCAGCTTAATTGTCTTCCAAAGCAAACGGATGTCGGAAAATCAGTATATACTGCATGACGAGTTTTTTTTAAATTCCTGACGAAAAGAAAGGGTGTTGTATGTTTGATGTGCGTATATGGGGCTCTGTTAATGTGTGTATGGTGTCTGTTTGTGTCATAGACATAGACATTTATTTTATTTATTTTGACATCACAAAAATCCATAATCCATCTAAAATTTACATAACTTCAATACTAAACAAAAATAAAGTAGGTACATCGTAGCTTTCTAACAGATGGACTGATTCCGATGCGGTTATCTTTATTAGAAAGACAGTTTAATCGATATGGTACTTAGTATTATTTAATTAAAACCGGTTTAGTTTAGGAAATAGTGTAGTACAGTAGTAGTAATAGTAGTATTTAGTAGACAGCGGGATTCGACTCGCTTACGTGTCGGAAACCTTAACCACTCGGCCACCGACGCTCCAGGCAGATAATGATGGTTGATACAAATTACAAACCCGAAAGAACTAAGTATAATTAGTCCCGCGACCAGCATCTAAAAAGCTATACAAGTACAATTAAATACTCACCCAACAGAAGTTGAAAATTATAAAACGTATCCCCCGAAAATACTTCAAAATGCACCTGCAATAAATAGGGTTTGGACAGACGAAAACTCTGCGTACATGGCATAAATACTGTCGAACCTCAAACTGAAAAGTCGCAAGTCATTAGGCAAGCGTTCGAAAATCATACTTAACCCGTAGACAGAAGATTCAAACTCCACTGTGAAGCTACTTGCGAGTACGTTAACCAGCAAAGTTGCGTAGTCGAGAGACAATGGTATATCGTTGCCGAAGACAACAAGGGGACAGCTCTTCGAGGCTGGATTTCGGAACTTTAATTTGCTGAATTCGCGTATCCAGTTTGGTACACCGCAATGGCGGGCAGTGTAACTGTTGACACTGACCGATGGGACAGGCTGGGGTTTTTAAGTAGAAGGCAAGTAATATGCGGCCGATTTCAAAAGCGAGCCGAGCCGCGCTGCGAGCTGGATGTGCATCTATTTGTGTTGTAGTCTTATATTTTTGTAAATACAAAATTAAAGTTAAATTAGAAGATACGTTTCTTTTAATAATACTTCGCTATGTCTTTGGTTACTTTTAACCCAATACTGCAGTAGGTTCGAACAAGTGTAAAAATATGAATTTGATAATATTATTCAGAGCACCGTCCCATTACTTTAAAGTAGGTACGCAAATAAAGTCGCTTCAGGTCCACTAGTTATTAATATTATATAAAATAAAGTGTAGGTTACTTACCTGAGAGTACCTTAGGAACTCTAGACCGCCTCGATACATGCTCAAGATGTGCATAATTGGATTGCACCCAGAAAGTTCCCAGCGGGAGATCCTAGGTCTCCAAATGTCTCGATTGTGCATGTGCCCGTTGTTTTTTGCAACTGGGTAGAATATTATCTTAGGTACTTTTAGATTAACAAAAACCTGCGAGAAAGGGTCTAATTAGTTATTTGTTAGCGTTAACAAAAACCGAATCCGTATGTTTCATTGTATTAGTTCAAAAGACATCCATTTTGATTTGAAAACTAAAGGTCGTTCATCTTTCGGATGTTCCCGCCCACGTTCGGTGTGCATCGGATTTTCGATTGTTTTAAAATTTGTCAAACTACATCTTAAATCCAATGTCATAAGATTCATAATAAACTGGATAAAATGAATTCATTTTATACCTAATGCAGTCATATGAAATTTTCGGATGAGACTTTTACAACTTTAGGTTGTCATTCTGTATTATAAATTAAGTGAAGAAGCGTTAACTGTATTTATTAGGAATTGAATGTATGAATTTGATTTTGAAATGTTTATTTAGGGGAATTCGACATCAAGTGATAAATGATGGAGGATGACTTTTATATTGCTATATAGGAAAGGGTTATAACATAAATATACGTATAGGAACTACCTATATAGCTCAAATTACCTACATTTATAATAAAAAAATTGAAGACGAATGTACATGTTTAAAAAGCATCAATACCGCCGCTTTGGTTCAACCTTGATAATGCGTACGGCTAAGGAATGGAACACGTTGCCTGCGAGTGTATTCCCTGATCATTATAATCTGGACGCCTTCAAAACTAGAGTGAATAGGCTGTTCCTAGACAGGCATGCTCCATATTCGGCCGCATCGTCACTTACCACCAGGTGAGATGGCGGGCAAGTAATTTTTTGTCTAAAAAACATGACAAATTGCATTAATTTTAAAACGTTAAACACCAGATGGGACTGTTGGCAATACGAATATAATATTAGTGGTATTGTAATCCGCGACGTGAAAAGAGGAATGTGACAAGTTTGAAATGTGTCTATGGCATGGTATCTCCCGAACGAATGAATCGATTGTCAGTTTTATCAACATGGTTCTCGAATTTATTTCAATTCATCGTTTTCACGTTTGGGGATCATTTCTGTATTTGTCTCTTTCTATATATGACCAGTTCTGGATTCAAAATTCAAAATTCAAAATTCAAAATTTCTTTATTGATTAGGACATTAAATATCTCTTTCAATCGTCAAAAAGGAGGGGGGTAGGAAAGTAGGAAGGAAACACACAGTGACACGCTGACCGCCCTATGGCCGTAGATAAACGTATCCCACGCCAACCACGACCGAACCGTGCTCGACAATGCCAGGCAGAGCCGGAACGCTATATTATATTATATAGGTATGTCTAGTGTAATTAAGAAAAAACCACCTAAAACTACAGCAAGAGTAAGCCAGTCCACCACGTCTTCATTAGGCCAGTTCTAAATACGACCATATCTGCTTTTGACCACTTCTTTATTTGACTACCTCACATCCAATCTCCAGTCTATATGTGTCGGTATGAAGGGGTTGGTACAGTTAACCACATTCTACACCGCAAGCACCGAGTGGCGAGCCAGAATTTATTCCATACGCCGTACGCTGAGTTATCGCTCCTTCGATCGCAAGGGGCGAAGTTTAAAAAGGGAACAAGAAACCGAAAAGCAGACGACAAGAAATTATGATACTGCCAAATACGCGAGCAAGAAGTCAAGAGCCCGGTTTCCGACCGTGTCAGCATTATCCCGGATTCCGGACCAATTATCGGAGTCACCGACTAGTGATGTGAACGAATAATTATGAATAGGAATGATTCGATCGAATGCGCAACCATGCGAATTATTCGATTGTATAACAGTGCTATTCGAGCGTCGCTTGTGGTTAAGAGAAATGTACTCGTAAGCAGACTGGTAAGCGAAAGATACCGGATTAGAATCCGAGTGTTTTAAAACTTAGAAAAGAGTCTTTGGTACATTGCGGTACTGGGATTCTAACCTTCAATTTAATCTTTCGCTTTCGAGTCTGTACATTAGTTGAACACTAACCTATGCTCTTACATTGAGAGAAAACATCGTGACGCAACCTGCACATTCAGGTTGCTGAATGTGTCAGGTCAGATGGCAGATGTCAGATGTGTGTGAGGACAGATGGCAGTCACTCCACCGATTACCAGATCTGCCAAATCTTAGATCACGGTCAAGGCGTACAACCGAGATATTAACGCCAACAAGACCAAATCATTCGAATAATTCGATTGCTTCTTTCAACAATCGCCCATCACTATCACTGAGGGTGTTTTAAATAAACACTGTCACCTAACTGTTCATTTAATTGTGCCGGCGACTGTACACGGTGCTATCTCATTGACAGTTATTGTCAATTTCGCGGCGCGTGAAAGTGTGGATTTATTTCGTAATTAGTTCTTTTGCTGTACTGCGATCGTATCATCGATGCGTTTTAATTTGTGACGTGTGATTATTTGTTTAAGGTATATTTTGCTGTAATAGTATATGGGTTATGAAAACAATTAGCGCTTCCAGTGGATATCGAGGATCATGGTCCACGAAAAATATAAAAATATGGTTGCCTCGTTTCCAACGTATCACCTTAAAATAGAGTTGCCATTGACAGGTTTCAAATAATTGTGTTCGGTTTATGCGATATTTATTCGGAAAAACATCCAAAGGGTAATACTCTAGGACTCTAGGGTTGTAACGCCTTCATTGGTTGCGCTTTAAATAGAGAAGAAAGGGGTGAAAAGGGTCGACAACGCGTGGGTGATGCCCCTGGTATTGCAAACGTCCATAGGCTGCGGTGACTGCTTACCATCAGGCAGGCCGTAAGCAAGTATTTAATGAAAGTGAGCTTTATCAGTACTCGTGAGAGAGAGAGAGAAAAAAGAGCACACCGCTCTTTCTTACTCAGGAAGCGCAAAACACCTCATTAAACTAATTAGTGCGAAAAAATCTAAAACAAAACATCGATCAGGCTCCCGGACTCGCCCGATTCTGGGTACACGTAGGGCTGCGCTTTTGGTATCATTTTGAAACCGAATTAGCAGCTCGCTGAATATTTAATTAGGTTTTCTTGCTAGCTTAACCGACAGTTATAGTTCACAATTAGATTTCATTCTGATGTAATCGGTTGCTTTTAATATTATGAATCTCCACCTTTGGCAGGTGAGTTGGAAATCGCTATGTTGAACCGTGTGTATGTTTGTATATAATATATAAATGTAAAGGTATGTGATGTATTTTATAGGAGTACTTATACTTTATTATAACACCAACCTATTTTACTTGCGGGTGATGTGTAAGGTAACTATAATGTTTTAGTAGAGGCTCCATATTCCTTTTTATCATCAACACTCTTATTTTATACCCTGTTTTTGTTAGAAAAACGAATTTGCTTTTTAAAATAAATTTAATAAATTAAACCTTATTGCTAACAAAACCGAATCGTACAAAATATAGCCTATGCGGCGGACGATACACGACTTACCAAATCTTCCGAATAACCAACTCAAAATGACCTCACTGAGACCGAAAAAGCAAATCGCGACCAAAACCGAATCCAGACCCAGCTCCCGTACTGCAGCAACCGCCCGTCCTATCAAGATGGCCCGAGAGCTCACTAATGAAAAGCACCTTGTACGCTTTATTAAGTCTAATGTATTCAGCCGATAGTCCGGGAGATTGCGGCCCAAATGTCACCAGCGTTGGTCTCCGGGACTACTGATGAATTTGTCGAGATTTCAAACTAATTGGTCGATTCTAACGTATCTTGGGGAAGGAGTTCAAAGTGTCTTGTTGCTCGCATGGCCGGGTTTCATCATCAATTTCCAAGCTTTGCAAATTACCATGAGAATGTTCCCATGATATAGTTTTTTAATTAAAACCAAAAATGGGATACATATTTTTGGACCAATAGACGTTGGGTAAGTTAGTACGGAAATAAAACAAACGGCACAGACCTAGCTCAAATTGGCAACAAGAAATAATGTCTAGTATACCTAATAATATTATACCGATGCTGAGGTAGGTATTTATGGGGAGCCATGGAAATAATCAGATACACTCATCAATATTTTAAAGAAAATGCATAAAAACCTAATTTTAAAACTAGTTTTTAATTTACTTAAACTATAAAATAATTAATCGCTTCTATAGTTGTACCTTAAGCTACTGAAATACGCGGAAACAGAATTATAGGTCCTAAAACAAGTACCAATGATGTGACGTAAAAAATGATCTTCCATCTCTTCACATCACTATTAATAATTTCTTAGAATAACATAATTATTCACTCTATCAAATCCACTATTTACAGTAATTGAAATATTTAATAGACAATTTACAGGTTGTCGAAATATCCTTCGTACTAAACTTTAAAAAGCGTGCAAATAAAATTTCACATTACATTAACTATGCCAACATAATGTAGTTGGTAGCGAAACTATTTAAGGCTAATTGCTTCTTTTAGATGGCACTACGAGCCTTTTATAAGACTAGCTTGCCTATACTGCCTTTATGCGTTTTCAGTGAGTGCCTTGAAGGTTAGCACTCTCATAAATTACCTGTTTTACGGCAAAGCTTATGCCTCTTGCGTCTATCGCCTCCCGGATTGATACTCACTATCATAAAACGTACAGTCATTTTTCTTTATTTTTATTGGGGTTTATTCATTTCGGTTTACTAAGGCCTTCATGTTGGTGATTTTTGCTGTGGACGTGAGGATTTTGTTGGATATTTTAATTCAATCAAAGTCTATATGTACCTCGAAGGTCGGCAGCGCATCCACTTCCCTTAGACAGCAGATGTCCTGGACGGTCCTGGCCACTTTTTATCAGGTGGACCGTCCATCCTTGTGCCTCCCTTGGCAATAAAAAAAACACTATCGGTATCCTTTACTGTTTGGAAACCTTTCTAGATGCTCTTCTTCAAAAATATAAAGGGCGTGAAATAAGGGATAAAAGTCTGTATCAGTAACTTATAATTTCTCAAGTGCAAGAATGTGCAAGTCAGAAGAGTATGGCTAGACGAATAAGCACGTAGGTCATATACCTTGATTATTTCTCTGCTACTTAGCGATGGGCAAGGTAGCTGGGTACTTACAATTACAGAAAACGGGAAGGTTTAGAGTAGGGATGTTGTGAAACTTTGTAGCCCGAAACCAAAACTATCGGATATCCGAAATGATTGCCTATAGTGCATCCGAAACCGAGTCCGAAAAAAAGTTTCGTACAACTCAGGGGAAGGCTACGAATTTCAATTTGTGATTAAAATAAATAGCTTGATATTAATAAATTTAAGGTATTTGTTTCACGTTTGTGTAAGATTTATGAGCCAAATTGGTGCCCAATAAAGTTTAATGTTTATATTTTCAGCTTAAAAATATTTATTCGTAGTTGCTGGCTATTAGTCTGACTGGATATTATCTTAAATGTTTTTTTTTCTTTGCAGGTATGTTTGCGTTCAGAGGAAAAATGAACTGGGTGAAGAGAAGAGATATACACTGCATCAGTGAGTAACCTTATATTTATCTTAGTTGAACTGGTATTCCGTACTTGGGGTACCAGTTTTTGAATATCGCTGAATAAATATCGATAATTTTTAATGAGGTAGGGCCTAGCTATAGTCTCCGTCTTACAGGATACCGTAAGCAATCAAACAATTCTATTTTAATAATACTATTCTGTTCCTGTCGGTGAGTAAGGTTTCCATTACCAGTGCAGTGAGGATTTGGGGAACCGTGGCTTTCGCATTTGCGTTTTTACTGCCAAAGCAACGTGTTACAGAGATAAGATACACCTAATGTTGTTCATGTTTAAGGCGGTGACAACTTTCCACCTGGTGGTCTGTTTGCCTGTTCGACTATCCTATGAAATTAATAAAAATAATGATCTTACGCGGCAGGAAGTCAGGATTTATTCGGTTTTGGTTTCGGCATCCGTTTCATGTCTCCATCACTAGTACAGAGATACAAGCCTGACGGTGGCAACGCACCCTTGCTTTACTTTTGCTATAAATCGTACGAGTTATTATCGTTTTGAAGTGCTGGTTCCCATCTGGTAGGCTCCTTGCTCGTTGGTCACTACCCTAACTAATGTTATTAAAATGAAAGTTTATTTGTTTTGTTGTTCTATCTTCCTTCACGGCAAACGGAGCATCCTTCTGGCAGACGCACAGCATTGGTTTGGTTTTTAAACCGCTGACGGGTTTTAGAATTTTGACGTGGTATCTGTGTATTTGTCTGTGGCATCATAATTATCTTCCGAAAGGATGAACCGATTTCAATGCAGGCTCCTTATTGGAAATGGTTGTTAGCTTTTTTCATAAGAAAAGGTTTTGTCGATGGGAAATGTTTGTGTGGGAACACTTTGTCGTCGGTTTTCCGACACCTGTCGGTTAGATTAACAGAAGCGTCGGTGGCCTGGTGGTTGAGGGGTTGGACTAGTAAAAGAGGGGTTCCGGGTTTGAACCCCAGTGCTGCCATGTACCAATGTCTCTTTCCTTAGTTATATACTCTTACTTTTACGATGATGATGAAACCTGCACATTCAGGAGACTGAATGTGTAATACCATGATTCAATCTGGTCTCCAATCTAGTCCTCTTAACAGGGCCACGGAGGTCGGTTGGCAGTCGCTGTTCTTTCTATTTTACCTGATCTGTAAAATCCTGGATGGTCAAAGCGGACCTGGAGCACTCGCATGCGAGAGCACAACCCGGACAATTGCACTAAGATTATTATTTACCAGAAATTAGCCACAATTATTAGTTAGGACTCATTTAATTATGTTTTAATCGTTGACATTTAATTTTACGACAGTTACAATGTTGAAAGTTTAAACTGTTATTTACAATTAACTTCCTTTGAGGGTAAGCCCTTATGATTAGCCTTATGATCGTTCTATGAATTATTATTATTATTTAGTTCATAAAATCGGTTAATTACTTTTGATCCATTTTAATATTATCCAGTCTTGTTATAATAAATAATCATTTTAGAGTTAATGTCCCGGTTGTGCTCTCGAGGATGAGGGCCCGGGATCCTCTTTGACCATTATCCAGGATTTGGCGATCAGGTAATTACAGTGGAGTAGTCGTAGGCCTGGCGTCCGCCTCTTGACCATGATCCAGGATTTGGTCAAGGGATGTGATCAAGTAATTACAGTGGAGCGACTGACTGACCTCCGTAACCCTGCTACCAGGGGAACCTGACCAGATTGAATCATGGTTACAAATTCAGTTGCATGAATTTGCAGGTTTCATCACGATGTTTTCCCTCACTGTAAGAGTATCGGTTAGAATTCAACTACTGTACCTAACTCAGAAAAGAGTCATTGGTACATGGCCGCAGCGGGATTCGAACCCGGTACCTCTCGTTTACGAGTCGGATACTCAGCCGCCCAGCCACCGACGCTCTATTATCTAGTCTTGTTAATAATGTTAATATTAGCAAAGGTATTAAGGACCACTGACAGACGTGTAGTGGTAGAACCATGGCGCATTTAAGCTCAGTTGGAGAAATTTCTGTTTCATATTTTGTTCCAAGCCTGTTCCTATTCTTGAAAGCAATCTTATTTAAATGCACGCGGAAGTGAAACAATATATTATACTCGTTCGCTCGGGAGCTTATCGTGCGTTGCAATGGTTGTTACGATTCCTCACACTTCGATTATTTGCTATTGTTAATAGTCATGTGTTTGTGATTGATTTATGGTTTCCATTTATTTTATAGCTAGGCGATTCTAGGATACCGTGTTATTAGACTATTTTACAAGGCCACAAATAATATGTAATTATCACGCGGTACGAGCATTGGTTATCTGACTGCGGAATACGTTTGTTAAGGTATTATTTATTCTAATATGTATATTTAATATATAATTTTAAATAGGCTTCGTAGAATATTATTATATAAGTGAATTATTTTGATAAATCGTAGTAGCGAGAGGTTCTGGAATATCTTATCTAATTTTCAGTGTGACTCGACCACAATTTTTTATATTATTTTTTGTTTTATAACACAGTATCTTCGTGTACACTTTAAATTTAAAAAGTTATTATTTACTAATGACTTTGTAATTTAATATTAAGAAAATGTGTAACGTTTAAAAATATATATTTAATTTAAAGAGACTTAGGTACTGGCATCTAAACATGCTCTATTTTCGAAATGATGTAATAATTTTGAAATGTTATGTTCATTTCAAAATATTTGAGCAAAAGTGTGTTTTCGAAAAAAATTACAATTTCATAGGTAAGAACCCAGCATATGCTTGACATATGGTTTAGGGGTCTGACTTCAAAATAGTACATAGGTACATAGAAACAAAATATCCTTTAAATGGGTGCAACATCATTATGTACACTAAAAGCGTATTAGCGCGAACAATGTAAACAGTGTAACTTAATTACCAGTGCAAGTAATAAAAAAATAATAGTTTCCACCATCGCCGCGGCTTCTGGTGCCGTAACATAGAGCTCCACTGCTACACGAGTGGGTATCGGTCTCCAAAAAGATACCACACATTCTTAAAAAAAAATAATAAAAAAAAAATACACGAGTTGGTATCGGTATTGAAAAAGATTCCAAGCCCATTCCTAAAAAAATAAGGAAAATGACATATTAGGAATGAAAAAGAAAATGTGCTTGTGATTTGTGCAAGTTTCTCACAGGTATCTGGCAATGGCAGATTTTCTAGTTTGAATGTTATGACCATATGTATCGGACTTACCCAGATGTCGTGCCGGGTTAGTAAAACTGGTAGAAATACCTATTTATATATTTATTTAACCATTGATTGTGCACAAAGAAAGTTACAATAATATATATTTTTAGAACGTTACAGATTTTGAATAATGGACTATTCTCTACCTTGAAATACCCTGACTGGTGTCCGAGGAATGTCCACCTGAAGGGGTCATATCTACCTAAACAACAATTTTTTTATTAGATACCCAGGCATTTGACCGCCATCTGACCTGGTGTTAAGCGAAGATGGAGCATGTCTGTCTAGGAACAACCCATTCACTCTAGCCTTGAAGGCGTCCAGATTATAATGGTCAGGGAACGCACTCGCAACGTGTTCCATTCTTTAGACGTGTTACAAAGGTTGAACCAAAGCGGCTCGTGCGGATAGCTGGAAGATCCACGGCATAAGGATGAATAATAACAATAATGTTTGCGTTATAATTGAATTCTGCCGGATACCAGTATATTTGAATCTCGCAGACACAACGCACTTCCGTAAATGAAACGATGAATTGTAGATGTCATGTGCTTTTAAAAATGAGACAGCATGTAGTTTTCATCTGTTGAAACTCCGGGCTGAGTGTTGGCAGAAGGTGGCACAGGACAGAGTGGAATGGAACATCTTAGTGTCGGGGGCCAAGACTCATTTTGGGTCGTTGCGTCAACATAGTAAGTAAGTATGTAGCTGTCATATCCAACTAAATTGCAACTATCTACTCGAAGATTCATTCGCTCATGAGTCTCTGACGGCTGTGTCTCAATATAGTATCACATGACCCTAAACACTTAAATACAATGACCGCACACAAAAATACCGCCAGACCCGCGTCGGTGCCTTAGAAAATCTAATTACAACTCTAGTAGTAAATAATAAAAACAATTTCATACAATAGAAAAACATAAACTGAAATATGTCAACAAATAACGCTGGAGCAAAGTTAGTTTTGCGGGCGGGAAAAGGATTTTTCGCATAGGGTAGTTGCACAACTTTACAGAAAGAGCGCAAAGTTAAGTTTGCGATTGTAAAACACCAGAGCCAGAGGTATAATGTTCCCCGTTCTAAAAGATTTTTCTTGAAAGTAATTTGTTTTGCGAAGTAAAGGAATGGCAACGAACGCAACGTTTTACATCTTAGCACCCAGTAATTGGCAATACGTTTTGTGGGAGCGCCTGCGCCGGTGGTTTCGAACTCCGGTTGTACGAACTAGATTACAACGTCTTTGTACCCAATACTTTGAACCCAGAAAGTAAGCAAGACGGTCAAGACCATTTCTTTGTAAATTGAAAGGAATGTGAATAACAAGAAATAAAATGATTTTATTAAAAAGAAATAAATTGCAGTTGCATAGTTAGCAGTTCGAGTTGCAGTAATTATTTTATGCCACCAAATTCTACCTTTATCAGGCGTATATCATTATCTACATTTACAACATAAAACCAAAATGATACTGAATTATGCCACCAAATATTTCAATTGTTTTAAATTATGTGTGCACGTTCTCGAATCTGACAGACTTTTCTCGTCGTGAGTAAAATAATTGACTTATTTTCAATAATTTTATACAATTAATTATTCATTCATTCATTCATTCATACAGAGTACTCGAACTCTCTCTTAAAATAGAGGAAATCACGAGGATTTTCACGAAACTTCCTGCCTCATACGTCTATGCTATGGAGCATATTAAATATTGAAACCTTCCAGAAACCAGAAGGCGATTCCGAGGGGGTTCTTATCAATGGGCGTAGGTAATCACTGTTCACCGTCAGTTACCCGCTTGCTAGAGCGCCTCCCATTGTCATATAAAAAAAGTCGTGCGACAAATTTCTGTACCTACACAAGTACGGCCATCGGGTTTATATTGTTTAGTCGACGAAAAAAGCACACAAACCTACATCATAAACGCGAAACCTTGCCGAAATAGTTGGGTCGATTTAACCCATTCGCTTCCGTCTTCCAGCCTCCACCGGGCACAATAGACCCGGGACTCCGCATATGGGCGTAATTGGGCATTCCTGGGATCTCATTACGACGAATACAAGCAGCCCACCTCCTAATGCGAGTCCGATACACGAACCGTGCTGTTCGCGGCTGAATACATAACGGCGGTAGGGTCTTATTGGATAGTTGGGGGGTTAGTTTGATTAGAATTAGTAGGTACAGGATTAAATTCAGAATATTAATGCTCAAAAAATATATTTATTTTTTATTTGTTTAATTTAATTATTATTATTTTGACGTCAATTTCCCGGTTGTAACCTCGCGCGCCAGAGCGATGCGTTGTCCACCTCAAAGAGACCTTGATAAACCTCTTGAACAATCCCATGTCATAGTCCAAAGGAATCAGTGGCTGGGAGCTCATTCTTCATGCGGATCGTACGAGTGAGATACGTTCTTTCGAACCTTCGCGTGGTGACCAACAAAGGGTCTACGAATAGGCTCTAGGCTCTTTTGATTTGAATTAAACTGAGCGAGACACAAGGGCTGGCTTACTTTAACAGGTGACCGTCACGTATTCATATCATAATTTACAAAGCTACATTTTAACTTGGAAATGTCGTTCAAATACAAGGTGCTCTTAAAACATGTCCAAACTACTTCCCCCATAACTCTTGAATTTGCTTACGCCACCATTAATTCCTTAAAGGTTAAACTCGACCCTAGATCACTATCGCACCCAGTTAAAATTGTCAACAGAGTTTACTCACCGAGACAATAGGACACAGTTTAAAGAATAGGCTATTTGCATAAATATACTAAGCTACCCGGGCCGTATTACATTTGGCACCATAATTCGCGCGCGGACAATCGTGGCGTGACTCTTTGCGCCGTTCGGGCCGTATTTGGTCGTTGCAGCTTATTGGTGCCAATTCGTGTCTAAGTACATATGCTGCTTGGCAATTCTAGTTTGAGTCGCGCCAAGAATTTACTATGGGTGCAATTAGTAGTCGTTCAACGCTGTTGATGTCCGCAGAAGCGAAGGAATTTGTAAAAATAACTTAGAATTTGATCTCGCAAAAAATGGGTGTCAAAATTACTTGTGTGTGATAGTTTGTGTGATGACATTAGTTTGTTATCCTAATGAATTATCTTACCTAAATTTAAATGATTTAATGATCTTTATTGCAACCACAAAATACAATTATTAAACAAACAAGACAGCAAAAGGCGCATTTATCATCAAAAATTATTCTTCCAGCCCCCTCCCCCTTTTACTTATTTATAAACCTTCCCCTTGAATCAGTCTATCTTTGTTGAAAACCACATTAAAATCCGTTGCGTAGTTTAAAAGATCTAAGCGTAAATACATACAGAGGACAGACGGGACAGACGGCGGGAAGCGACTGTTTGTGTTTAATACTATGTAAAGATGGAACATAATCTTACCATCACACATGCACATAAAGCTTGCAACATTTACTTTCCCACAAAAGTAATAAAGCCACAATACAATTAAAGGAAATTCCTGCAAGTACCCTATTGCAATTACTCTTTATCAGAAGTGCATTATATGCTTATACAAAAAGAAAAATAGACGCCCGACGTTAATACAGCCTCCATTAGCGTACATTGAAAGAAGCGAGGGTAGTCTGCCCTTCCTTAATAGTCCATAGTCGTAAACTTGTACAATTATAGCGAGTAAACGTTTTTATAGTGGGTAATGTTGGAGCAAATGATATTTATATTGCTTTGAGGGTATCTAAATGCGGTTGGTAGGCGACGGTTACAGCTGAATCGTTGCCAATTTGTTTCTCGAATTCGATGGGGTAATAGGTTGCTCATTTCTGAAAGGAAAAGATGTTTCTCTTCTGTATATCATTTCTGGGTGATAAAAAAGGAAATATTTGCGTCTCTGTGTTTGCTTGCTTTTTATACTATGCTGCGGTTTTAGTACAGTTTTAATTGTGGCGGAATACTAAAAACGCGTAAAACTGAGATGCGACTGCGATCCAATTACAATTCAATCGATCCAATAACAGCGGCCAAGTAACAAAAACGTATCAAACTGCCATTGACTGCGCTTGCGATACAATTACTATTAAATCGCAAGTATTAGTGAATTTGCGCAATTGAGGCCCACGGATGGAGGGCACGAAGATGGCGACAGCAAATTTCAAATTAAGATTAGTATTATAAACCAAATTTCGATAGCCTCCGGAGGCAACTTTTCTATATATTTACGTGAAAGTATAGTACTAGACAATGCTAAAGTAATTTAAAATATCAGAAGTAATGCATGTAAAAAATAATTTAAACTACTGTAACTGAATCGACGTACTACTTGTTCCTACTTGTTCTGTTGTTGGTACTTAATTATTATAGTTTTAATTAACATTCTACTTTAATTACACACGTAATTATAAATACGCTTTATAATTTAATCGATAAGGAGCGCTCAAGCTAAGGATATCTGTTCCGAGGACTATAAAAGTCTTATAACCATTGGCAGAATATCATTAACCATCAGTACTAGTTATCGATTATTGCCTATTCTTACGATACCAGTTAAGAGGTTTTGGTTTAAGTTTTCGATTGCGATGGTAAACTAGTAAATATCTACCATTGTTTTTTCTTTTAGTTCTTTATTGATTTGTATGTAAGCGTCGGTTCTTATGGATTTGTATGTAAGCGTCGGTTGTCGAGCGGTTCGGGTATCCGGTTCGGATCCCGCAGCGGCCATGTACCTATGAATCTTTTCTGAGTTATGTACATTAGTTAAATTCTAGCCGATGCTCCGGTGAGGGAAAACATCGTGATGAATCCTGCACAGTCAGGCGACTGAATGTGTAACCATGGTCTAATATGGTCAGGTTTTCCTGGTAGCGTCATTGAGGTCAGATGGCACTCGCTCCACTGTAATTACCTGATCAGCCAAATCCTGGATCATGGTCAAAGCAGACCCTGGGTCTTCGTGCGCGTAAGTAAACCAGGCACATTAACGCCAAAATGATGATGATGATGATTCTGTAAGTTCGATTTTTTAACCGTTACCGCTCATTGCGTGGGTGGCTATCCTACGCTCCATTTTCCTGGTAAAACTTTCGGTCTCAATAACCATCCGCCATATTGTAAAACTCATAAAAAGCAAACAGAATTCGAATTTCGAATGTAATTCGGATATAAGTGATGCGTTACAAACCGCAATGGAAACCAGAGGTCATTTCTGGTCGCCTCAATCAAGAATCGACAAAACTTTTTATCCTCCGTTTTGAAATTAGAGTTCCCGGCAATGACACAGTACACCCAGTGATTACGCCCCGCGACCGCTACCCCGCCAAAATTACAGAGGACCCATTAACCACTATCTCGACCTTATAAAAACTGTTCCCGCCGAAAAAAGGCGTAAGAGCACCCCCGACCAATCAGAAGCGAGCACCAGAAACAAACGAAAGTCGACCCTATCCGTCAACACCGAGACCGCATTCGGATTGGTGGGCACAAATTTTAAATTTCGAACTCCGGAGTCATCAGCGGATGACGCAACGTTTTCGAGATTACAATGTGCGACTCGGTCTAGATTTTTAATGTATTTATAATACATGAAATTAGTAGGCGGTGGTTGCTAGAAAAAACAATGGCGAGGTTTTTACGCAGGCTAAATGTGAGGTGCTGCGGACATGTGAATAAGAATGAAATTAATTTGCCCTTGAAAAACAGTTTATTAGCCAGCTGGGTACTTCCTTTCAAGTTCGGCATAAAATATATAAATCTAATGATTATATACGCTAGTACTCCATTAAGAACAATTCGGGCTACTTAAACAATGATCTAAACTGCATACAAATATTGGCAACGGATTTGTTAAAGAAATTGTAGTGGCGGACATTAATATTCCGCTGTCTATGTTGCAATAGTTTTCAAGAAAATGGCAGTCGCTATTTATTTATTCATTCTTTGTATAACATTACAGTTCAAAACTAATGCGTTGCACAAGTTAGGTAATAAATACATACAGCTACTATACAAACTACTAAGGTAAAATAAAACAACAAAAGTATTTATGTATCATGTACATGATTTTGTAACATACAATCCGTAGTATGTGACTGTGTTGCTGTTCTGTACGAGTGAACGATACTATGTGAATCTGTATGTATTATTCAACATTCTTCTCATGTAAGTGACTTATGCTGTCTTAAAATGAGAATAAAATATTTTTAAACCGAAACCGGAAACATATACTATCATATCGGGGCACAGTAATCGTCATTACAAACTTTAAAACAAACTGTCACCTGTGCTAACGAGACTATTCAACCGGTATCAGGGTCCGCAGCGGAAGACCTCGCTTCGCGTTTTTTTTTTTTTTTTAAGTATTATACGGCAGACAAACAGGCATGCGGGCCACCTGATGGAAAGTGGTCACCGCCGCCTATGGACATCAGCAACACCAGGGGAGTCACCAATGCGTTTCCCGCCTCTGAAGAGACCTCTAATATACCTCTTGAACGAATTAAGGAATCACACCTAACAAGTAGAGAGCTCGTTGCAGTACTACAGTTCAATAAGCCTCTAAGTAAAAACAGGCACCCATCCAGTTCCCGGCCTTTACCAGCAATGCTTAACCTTGATTGTCGGCCTTGCAAGCACGCTGCCACTAACCCAAAGCCTTCATATTAGTCCCAAATCAAAGCAAAGCTCATCTACGCAGCACCAAAAGCCACAACTAACAACAAATTAGACACCAATTAATAACAATACTTCACTGTCGTTCTCCGAACTACCACTTTTAATATCGTTATAGGAGCTCTTGCTCTGTGATGGCTACGGACGATTTCTATGGCGCGCCACTTTGTCTTTTTAACATGCCTCTAGCAATAAGTTTGAGTAATGACGAGGAACCGTCCCTTGCTATGATGGATGGGTCGCACCTCGTGGTTGATGTGTTTAGATTTTCGGGTAAGGCTTTTAGGGCTCGTTTCGATGCGTCAGAGTCGAGGAAACTAGTGAACTTGGCTTGAGTAAAGGAGTTTCTGTATTTTGGTATTCTTGCAGAGGGATTTCTGTACTTTAGTTTCCGTCTAACTACCGTTAGTCGATTATTTGTAATTCGAACCAAAGTTACGGACTCAGTTTCTGGTGGTTGAACTTGAGAAAAGGGATTTCAGTACTTTAATATTCGTGCATTTAGGTTGTATTTCGTTCGTATTGTGTATATGTCTTTTGGCGAGTAGGTCGTACATTTTTCTCTATCTCTCTCTCTTCCTTATACTGGCCATAGAGTTGGTTTTTAATCATGCATTTACTATCAAATAAGTCTTTATCCTGAATATGTTGAGAAGCCAACACTTACATCCAGTGAATCACTCCAACTAGGGCCTTATCTGTACAACAGCAAAATCAGAGAATGTCGAGCATTTGACTAGTTTAAAACCGCTGAATTTACGGAAATGAAACTCGACAATACCCATTTTATCCACCAGCCTCAAGGTGTACCAATTGAGCCAGTGGATCTAAACTTCTAAAGCAATTCCCCGAAGAGCTACCTTACCCCTCAAATAATACAGTCCGAGGCTAGGTATGTTAATAGTGGCCGAGGGGCCTGCCTTATAATTTGGACTCATATCATTACCCAAGCCAGGATTTCGGCTTATAATGACTCGGTAAAAAACACAGCGTAATGACGGTTAAAAACTCTGTGGCGGCCATTTTTGTCTATGGTCAGGCTCCGTGTGGGTTTTGGGACGGGAGTGTTTTTGTGCTCACAAAAGTAGCTAAGGGTATTATATTTTGGTTAGGATTCGGTTTTAGTTCTAAAGACCGAAAGAATTTGGCAACACAATGTGAAGTGCTATCTTCAATAGGGTTTTCAATGGCTTTATCGTTATGGAAATCATTATTATAATCCGATAGTCTTTTATCCAATAGTCTAAACAGATAATATCCAAATACCTATACGAAGATAAAACGAAACTCATGTGGTAGGACTCTGTCAAGCCTGAGGAGTCTTATCTGTTTCTGCCGCCAAGCAATAACGCTTGCGTTGTGTTCCGGTTTGAAGGATAAGGTAGCTAGTGCATTTACAGGCATGAGGCATTTCATCTTAGTCCTCACAGTTGAACGCACCTGCTACTCTGCATTTTTGTTGCCTGCAACCGATTTGCATTAATCGTAGATGTTAAGGGCTAGAGCTACCGTTTACCGTTCACAAACAAGTACAAGTCTAAGTAAAGTAGCGTTACTATGCTTTCTCACAACGCTTGTCGGCTAAGTGAACGCACTTCGTTCAATACTTCTCCATTATTGATTCATTTCGTTCATTTTAACGTACAGATAGTGCCGATCGCTACTCAAGTATAGTCAGTTAAAACCCTGTGCATTCGAGCGCACTGTGAGACCACCTAACATTTCTGAATACTGTAAACTGACTGGAAAGACAAGTGTAACACAGGAAGTTATTTTTCGCCTCCTAATGAAGAAAGCCTTAAAGTCCTCGAACAAGACGCCGCATTGTCCTAACATTTATCAACTCGTACGGTTGTCTGTCCGTAACAACGTAACATTCATGGGGTGAGATAACCAATCTCTCACACATCTAATAAGCATCCACACCGATGCTATCGGGCTTAGGATCGAAGAAAAAAGTTGGGAAAAAATAAGCGGGCAAGGATGACTGGAGGAGGGTTTAGGGGTTCCGTTGAGATTTGTGAGCGACAAAAACCGAAGGAAGTTTTTGGTGGGTATTTTGTGTAGAGTGATGGAGCTTTTTTATATGAACAGGCAAACCGGCCATCTGATGGAAAGTAGTCACTGCCGTCTATGGACATATACAAAACAAAAATCAGCTACACTGTAATGTTGAAGATAAATTAAAATAAATATGTGTATTTCAAAATTTCGGGCCAGAAATATGTTTTCTATTCAAGTTTTTCCTCAAAATCATCTGTAACGTACATAATAATACAAATAACGCGAAAGCCTGCCCAAAAACCACCAAACAAAAGATTGACAAATAGATATAATTGCCTACACAAGAAAATCTTATTCAAAATTTGACCAATTCGCGAGAAAAATATGGTTTGTCTCTCTGTTCAATCGAGGAACCCTAAAAAAGTAATAAAAGACACCGACGCCACGGTTCCGTGGACTCGTACCGTAATGCCACAATAATAATCCACTAATTTTCATCTAATGACACGAATCGAGAAAACCGGCGGTAATTTTTATAATAATTTCCTTCGCTATAATCTCTTTGGATTCCTTGTTCACTAGAGTTCTGATTCTGAGAGATTCTGACTTTGCCTGGTTATGTGTGGAAATCCTAATTTATGTGTGTGTTCTGTACCTACAGGTACAGCGAATTTGATTCATACTTGTATTATCTAAGAATCTCAAGCTAATTGAAATAATTTTAATAGTATTCACTTTCAGTCTACTTGTTACTTATTTCGCTATTAATGTCATAAGTAGGGTCGGCATTATACTGTTCTTTCTTCCATTTTAAGTGTACACGTTATAGACACAGTCGATTATTCCACAACTCGGCCTGTATTTAGTGTATCTATCGCCTTACAAATTAGTCACTTTCCTCACTCTGCCCATACTAACACCGAACTTAACTGTGAGGTCTCACAGTGCGCGCGAACGCACAGGGTTCCAACTACCAATACTTAAGTGGCGATCGGCATTATGCGTCGGTCAAAAGTATTGTTTGTTAGTCTGGTGTAATTGTTCTTAATGGTCGAATACTAAGAGAATTGACAACATGTTTGATTAAATGGCTGATTGAAAAACCCCTCATTAAACCTCTATCGTTGGCGTTATAGTCCCCAGCTATTGCTTGTGAAAGCTCATTTGTCCCTGGTATAAACTTGCACCATAAAAAAGGATAACTGTGTCTTAAGAGGCGTTAGGGCCGTTTACACGTCGCCGTTAACGAATCGCGTACGCATTGCGTCTGTCTAGTCACCGCGTAGCGCCTGAACAAGAGTCGCAGTCTATCATGATGACGCGGTGACTAGGCGGGCGCGACGCGATAACTACGCGGGCGTGACGAGGGCGCTGCGCGTTGAGAGAAATGAGATGAGACAAGTTCGTCTGAGTAGGTAACATAGCTTTATCTATTCTCAGAGGAAAGCAAAGATTGTGTTACGAAATAGAGAAGGGGTATAGTGCAACAAACTTAGCTGCGCTGTTTTTGAAATTGACATGAGATTTCAAAATGGCGACACCGTGTCTAGCTTTGGCCACCGGGTCAGATGAGTTTATGGCACTCTAGGTACCGATCCAGCCGGACTCCTCCGGCTTGACAGAAACAGGTACTTCAAGAAATAGTCCAGTAAAACTATAAGGTAGAGTAATTAGAGTATCTACAAAGTCCATATTGACAACGCACCTAAGATAATATTTTATTATTTCACATTGTTAAACCCTTTCACAGTATATCAATCGTAGATATTATGACCCAAGTTACTCGTTTCAATCATATGGACTGTTGTCATTACCTTTGTATAAAAACAAAATTAGCCGTCAGACCTACTTATTTAGGTGAAAAACGAGACACGACATAATAAGGAGCGAATTACCCACATCTCCTTACAAATAACCGAAATTATACTTTTTACATCACGCAACACAAACTAAAGGCCACCTGTGATGATCTCGTGAAGATTACCCTCAAATGGAGTACGAAACACGGCGACATCTAGCGTACAATTTGTGTTATTTACTTTAATACCGGATAATTGGCGGCTCTGATGACGGGCCGACTTTCTGCATGAAATGGTGTCGATTTGAGCAAATGTACGTTGATGCCGGGTATTTCGCCGCTACCCTACTTGCATCGCCACTCCGTTATTGCAGGTCAACAAGTGTCAACACAGTCTTGGCAGTGGCATACTTGTTTACTCTATGAGCTCTCGACTAGGTACTTAGATGTTTGAGATTTGTTTGATTTCTTCTGATTTTTATGCTACGTAGTGACAAACGCGCAGACAGGCCATCTGATGGCAAACTGTAACTGACGCCCTTATCATCGACGCAACAAATATGCAGAACCTCAGGTGCGTTGTCACTGTGAGGACTAAGATGAAATGGCTCGTGCCTGTAATTGCGCTGGCTACCTTATCCTTCAAATCGGAATAAAACAATGCAAACATTGTTGCTTGGCGGCAGAAATAGATAATGCGGTGGTACTCACCTAGGTGGACTTCGCAAGCTTGGCAGAGTCCGATCACCTGACATAAGCGAAATTTCAGATATTTGTGGTTCTTTTCGATGATAATTGAAGTGACCGTCACCACGAGTTACAAAGATTTTGGCCAGAAACTGAAGAGCACGCATTAGATAATATATCATGTACTTATATGTTTTTGTATATTCAATGCGTATATAGTTACTGTGGTGCTATTTTGTACTAATGAAAGATACTACATATATAAATCTCTATATATTCAACGTTCTTCTCATGTATGTGACTTTTCTGTCTTTAAAGAGAATAAAGTATCTTTAAACCGAAACCGAACTTCATCGATGGATGTTCTTGTGCTTGTCTTTGTATCACTCGGCGCCTATGACACCCACATCACCACACCGCAGTGGGCAATAAGCGCAGAGTGTTAGTACCACAACTATTAAACCTAGAACAAAAGGCGCTAGTTTAAACATCACATTGATTACTCAATTTGGCTCACAATCTTCACTAGTCCTCCTACTACACCCTTTAACGATATCGGCTGAATGGACGCACGCATTTCACCCAGGTTCGTTGACCGGTGGAACACAATAGCAATAAATTTACCGGTATGCACATGGCAAGGACTTTGCATTGTTGTAACGAAGATAATAGTCGAGACAACTGTTCTCTCACATATTGTTTGACTAAGGGCTTGTTTATTGCCGCTGTTTACCGCAAAATGTGCTTTAAAGACGTTAAGAGGTGCTGAAATGGGTCGTGGGCTGCGGACAGTTTCTGCTTTAAAATAATGCCACGAAACCTTTAGAAAGGTCACCACATTTCCCATACGGCGATGCTTCATTCATAATCATCAGCCAAGCCAATAACAGTTCACTGCAGGACTAATAGCCTCTCCTACGAAAGCGGAGGGTATTGCCATAATCTCTACGCTTGGCAGGCGGAGACCGCAATGTTATAGATATTACAATGGAAAACGCTGCTGTCCATTTTCCAGCCTACGGAGTCTATAAGTTTTGCCTCGAAAACATTAGTCGTCTTCGACACCCACGAGTGTAAGGGGTTGGTGCTACTCTACTCTGCTGGACACCAGACGGCTTAGGAGCGGATCCTACACTGCTCATTCGGAATCTCTTTATTATGGTATTTTTCATAAACTTTGCTTTTCCCACGGATTAGAGATGGCAGTATTGGAAATGAAAGCTGTTGCCCATGCCTGACTGACATGACTGGTCTAAGAGATACAAGCTGAGCGACCCAATATGGGTCTTGGCCCTCGACACCCAAAGACTACCACTCAGCTCTGCTTTGTGCCTGTTCGGCCCAGTTGAGTACTTGGAGTCCTCGCAGAGCTTTTGAGGCTTTGTGTTGAACTCTACTCATCATTATCCTATAAATCCTGGTTCTGCTCTCGCGCGGCGGGCAAGGGTCCAAGGCACACCTTCATACTTCTCCTATCCACTTCGTTCCATTCTCGGCATCGTGGTGGTGAGTTTTATTGGCACGCCTATCATCCTTAATGAGGGAGTCGGCCACAGAACTTCAATTTTTCATTATAATGATGGTTTTGAATTATTAATAATAAATTTTGTTTGTTTTATTATAGGTACGGTCGTGTCTCTCTTGGTAGAGTAGTTGGGTAAGCGTAATTTAAATATAAAGGTTTCTGAATTACGGAATAGGATATTATGGGAAATGAAATCGTTTGTCAGTGGTTTTTGGTGTGTAAGAACCTCTCTGCCTATGGATACCATGACTTTGTATGTATGTTCGAAATCCATGTTTTGCTCAACCATTTCTTTATTTTTATAATTAGACTAGCCAGGCTTTTGACCGCCATCTCACCTGGTAGTAAGTGACGATGCGGCTGATGATGGAGTATGCCTAGGAACAGACTAGTCACTCTAGCCTTGAAGGCGTCTTGAGTATAATGATCAGGGAGACACTTGCAAGCAACGCGTTCCATTACTTAGGCGTACGCATTATAAAGGTTGAACTAAAGCGCCTCGTGCGGATTTTTGTTAAAAATAACAAACCAATTAGGAAACCAGTTCCAAATTCCGCGTAATCATGACAATAACTACACGGACAGTAATACATTTATATACGATTTGAATCATCGGCTAATGACTGGATATTGCCCATTGAGATTTGTTAAAACTAATAAATGCCAATCAATTTGGGTAACGAATCTTTTGACCAGATATTGGATGGCTCTGACTTATTCGCTTTCAACATTTGACTAAATTCAGTAGCCTAAATTCGGTAGCAAGAAGCATGAGAGCAAATCAAAGTGGAATGTATTGCTCATAGAATAGGTCCATTTTTGTATCACATAATAATGTCACGCGTCGCTCCGCTTTTCAAAAGCCGTGATACAAAATTGACCTTATTTTGTGAGCATAACATTTCACTTATATTGGCTCTCACGCTTTTTGGCTACTAAATTTAGTCAAATGTAATAAGCGTATAAGGCGGTGTTAGTAAAGATTCCCTGAGTGGCATAAGAAACGATGGATTGACATCGCAGTCGGATGCGAGAGACAATGGCTACGACGTGAGGATGCTGAAGAGCAGGCGAAGTTATTTACCTGAAATCTAAAATTACCCTAAGTATACAAATAAACTACTGATGGAAAACAAATACTTTTTTTTAAAGAAAGCAATGAAAGCAAATTTGTAGGCCTATTTGCATGTGTTTATCCGTCGTGGTTGTATGGCTTTATGTATAGAAGAACCAGGAACAAAAACTACTTTAGAAGACGTTAGCGGAAGTACGTACAGACAAACACGGCAAGCGACTTTAATTTTTAGTATGTAGGTATGTATAGGTAACTAAACGCTACAAAACAAAGTGAGAAAAAAGATACCTACACGAATATACAAACAGAAAGATTATAAATTTCGTTCCGGCACTTATTCGTGAATATTTCGAATTGTCCGGAATCTGTCCATGGGAACTGGGTATTCATGGGATTGCCTCAATCAACGTTTTAACGGCAACACGCCGATTGATTTCTGTTTACAACAAAATTGTTGTACCTTCTACTATATGGACTCGCCTGAAATGTTTAAGGCGAAGACAATTGGAAATGCACCAATAACTCTTTTATGAGTTATGTACAGTAGTTGAACACTAACCGATGCTCTTACGATGAGAGAAAACATCGTAATGAACCCTGCACTGTCAGGCGACTGAATGTGAAACCATGATCTAATCTAATGAGGTTCCCCTGTCAGAAGGCAGTCGCTCCACTCGAATGCTGTCATTCTTACAAATTCCAGATCATGGTCAAGCGGACCCCGGTCCCTCGCACATTAACGCCATGATGACCAATGGGTGTTAGAAATACATACTTTCCTGATTGTCCTGATCGTCTTGGCGTTATGACCCAGTTGCGCCCCCGCGCGGTACGCTAGGGCCCAGGGTGCCTTCATCCATCCATGATCCATGTACTGTCTATTAAGATAGTCTTAGAGAAATACAATTATTACAATATCACTCATAAATTATTTATGAACAGTTGTAGATACATATTGATAGGATGACTAGGAGAACTACTTACTAATAGACATTTTCACTCACAGTAAGTGAATGGTCCCGGCGATTATCACTTTGCAAACTAAACGGTTTGATACTATTATTAATATGAGGAGGAGAACAAGTTACATGTCTTGTCATGTCTTCATGTCATGTCTTGTCATGTCTTGTCATGTCTTCCTAGAAATTTTAAGAAGCTTGGAGAATCTGAACCCCACGAGAAATTCCATCACAAACACTCTTACAGAAATTTGGGAATTTCAGTGACTAAAAAGATTCTACACAAAAAAAAGTCAATTTCAGTGAGTGTTAACAAAAAATTTCTACGTAAAAAAAACACTAATGTAAAAAAAATTCAGTAAGAACTTCGCCTTAAACCTAGCGGGGCTTTCGACAAGCCCACGGCCATTAACAATTCGATCTCCCTATATTCCTACAAGACATCAATAGAACCGTGTGTGCCCAATCTTCGGCTGGTCCTTAATTGCCTTAAATTGGCTCTAATAGCCACCCGTGGCTGTATGTGTGAGGTGAGCCTTTGCCAATTCCCATGACAAACTATAAAAAAAAAATAATGATAATAATCGGTTGTCACAGTTGAATTAGAGGTGTAATTTGCTAGTTAGATTTCAATTGATTCTTTTCGAGATTTTTTTTTTGGCTGTACTACAACTACTCAGTTTGCCTAGCATGCCGAGCACGAACTCCAAGGCGCCGGGTTCGAACTCCATAAATAATAATAAATAATAAAAAAATAATCGTGGACAAATTTACACAGCGCCATCTAGCCGCAAAGTAAGCAAAGCTTGTGTTATGGGTGCTAGATAACTGATAAACTACTTATATACTTTAAAATACATACTTATTTATACATAGAACACCCAGACCCGTAACAGAAATTGAAATTCATCATTTAAATTTCTGCCCGGCCGGGAATCGAACCCGGGACCTCTTGCGTGGCACAATGTTGACCACTGAACCACTCAGGTCGTCCATTATTGCCAATAGCTCTTTTTTGAGTTCTGTACATTAGTTGAACACTAACCGATGCTCTTACGGTGAGAGAAAACATCGTGATGGAACCTGCACAGTGAATGAATGAATGTGTAACCATGATCCCATCTGGTCCCCCTGTTACAGCATCACGGAAATCGGACGGTCGCTCCACTGTAATTACCTGATCTGGCAAATCTTGTATCAATTTCCAGAGGCGGACGCTGGGTTTACGACTAAAGGTCAGAAGTTGACCAATTGCCATATCTGTACAAGTACAACAGTTATGTTCCAACACTAATCTCCCTAAATGACTGCGGTGACTGCTTACCATCAGGCAGGCCGCAAGCTTGTTTGCCACCTAAGTGGTATAAAAAAAATCCAAGTTCAATATGACTAAAATTTACAGCAGCTAAAGCTTGATCAATATCTTCATGCTTATCTCCTCTACGATCTAGCTGTATTTCTACAATATAAATTGACGATGTTATAAATAGATGTTCACCTACTTCTCACAAAACTGATATCCGTTAGGTATACGCTACTAAGATCCATGAAATAATCTTTCTATTCTATATTACCCGCTATACTTTTTGCGAAACGCATCTTAGAATAGCAAGAAATACAGGAACCGTTGCAACTTTAAACGTTCATTTCGCAGAAACATTGTCTGCGCAAGAGTGCTCGAGTCAGACACGTACCTAATTAATTTTTTATATTACAACAGAAATTAAGATTTGTTTTCAATGCCATTGCCATCCATCCTCAAACCATGTTGGTCGAGCACTACCCAAGTTGGTTGCAATCTGTGCGGTTCAAAAGGAACTTTCTCCCACACACATTAAAGTTGTAGAATGAGCAACCTGGAGAGGTTTTCTCTGGAGAGAACAGGAGAACTTGAAGAAAGGGGTGAAATGGTTTTTGCAGGGTCGGTAACGCGGGAGTGATACATACTCCTGGTTTCGCAAACGTCCATAGGGCAATCCCCATTTAAAGAAACCCCATTATATACCGAAAGGCATAGGGATAGAGATAGAAAGTCATTGTACACGGACGAAATCACGTCAAAAGTTTGTTGTATATCATCAGTCTGTTCTAATGTTCGTCTGGTCTAGTGCTTGTCGAGCGACCGCCTCCAACCTACACGTAGTTTTATCAAAACAAATGTAACTTCAACCGCGGCTATTATAAAACAATAAAGGCGACCATTCCATATAAATCACACACATTAAGTCCGATATTCGTAGAGATAACACACGATTTACATGTATTTGGGGGACATAAAAAATTGTCTAAGAAATTTTTATGGTTTTTTTATTGTGACCTCAGCCGGCGAACAATATCGGACCGTGTTACAAACAGCTAAGGTCAAAAGTCAAATGAGATACCATAGCGATGTTTGTGAATATAATATTAATCGATTATGTCAGCGGTTAATCGATTTCCGAGTAAGAATTGTTAAATTTTTATGGCGCACAGTATAAAATTTATCTTTGGTGCTAGGCTCTTCATTAATATATAGTGGTTAATTACATCAATTTTCTTTGTTACAGCGTTAGTCAATTTCGACAAATATCTCTTTTGGGCATTTGTTATAGGTTTAGAGAATCATGATTATCATTTCTTTACATGTTCCTGTTCAGGATTCCGTACGTGAAGGCTAAAAATTACATACAGCAATGGCCTTCGCTTTTCGCTGTCTGTCTGTCCTGCGTTACGGATTTTCTCGATTCAGATTTTGCACAACTACAATCACTGTAAGTCGACACAGTGTCTGTATTTTATAAGTCTAACATATTACATCTATACTCATTCTTTTATGTTGATTCTATGGTGTCCAGTATCTTGGAGGCGAGATAAAAAGTAGCGTGCTGTATATTGATATGGTGCTAGAAGACTCCAGAAAGCTGAATTTTTATATTATTTTTTAAAATCATTTGGGAATGAATTCGGTCTAAAATTTTAGGGAATTTTAATATAATCAGTTTTAAAAATCGGAGACGGACGGCATTCTTGCAAATGTCAGGAAATACCCCAGACGTTAAGCTAATATTACATCGTTGAGCAATAGGTTCATAAATTACAGTAAAAAAAATTAAATTTAATTTAATAATTAAATTACAGAATTAATGCATAAAACGCATGTTATGGGTAGGTATGTCGTAATTGCTGCCCAACATATCTAGCAGACCAAAAGTCTACCAATAATTATTTTATTACCACAATGTAACCATGTGATTGCTGGAATAAAACAAATTGTAATGAGAAAATTGATGGCCATATTGCTGATAGCGACGCGGAAGGGAACCCTAAAGTCAGCTATGAGCGATTAGTCGTGTAACATGAAACTGTCCTTAATATAGGACGGTGTTCAACCAAAGATTCTAATTCATTAATCCCAGCTGACGCACCAGCCGTGACTGACACTTCAATAATCGATCCTCTTGTTAAACTACGCCCTGTACTAACTGGCTGATTAACAGGGGTGGATTCAGATATTAAAAACTTAAAATATTAATTTGTAAAAATATAAATTTAACTTAAAAAATTGTGGAAAAGGTGTCTCAGAGTCGTAGCATGTAGCATTCGATAGTGACTGCTCTCTGTTTTCCCGTTTTGGATTCGGGCATGTGTGTTTGTGTAAAAAATATGGTTTTTTAAATACAACATTATGTCGATTGGCTTAATTTGACTGGAAATATGTTTTTTAGTCAAATTGCCTCTATTGCTATAGAAATTTAAGATAGTGTTAAGAAGTTCCTTCCATTTTGTTTAAAACTATATTTAATAAGTATATACATATTTGTCCTAATAAATTTCAATATTATTTTAAAGAGCATACAAATGTGTACTCTCCATTGTAGAAATATATTGGAAAAAAAGTGAAATGATAAAAAAAGACCAAAATTTATCTTAACTCTTTATTCCTGTACGTAATAGTAATAAACGACTCTTCAAGAAATGCCACACGTCATGGACCCCCCATCTCATTACCTCAATATGACCCTGTACAGTTATGGTAAGATTAATTGAACACCCTTTATATACCGTTAAACAGTCGACAGAAGTTAATATTCTCTCTGCTTTTTGAACTATTCACCAAAGAATCTGATTATGTTATTTTTTTATAATAGAATTACTATGATTGGTCAGTTGATTTCTTTTCTTGTGAATGGGTAATGTAATTGCTTAGAAAGTTTCCACTATGAAAAGTCCGTGAATAGCAGTAAGATCACCTTTGTATCACGTACATTCAGCATTTATTGAGATAAACTATTAACTTTCACACTTCATCAAGAGTATGAACATTCAGAGGCGCAATTTATATTCTGTACATCCCATTGAAACTTATTAATTTAATAAATTTTTTGACAAAATCACTTGTAATTTAGTAATATTTCTCGTAAATTATAAAGCGTTATTAAATCACAATATACTCAAAGTTTTCTATACTATTTTTTATACCACTGAAGTGGTAAATAAACTGCCGAATGATATGCAGTCACCGCAGCCTATGGACGTTTACAATGACGCGTTTCCGACTCCGTAAAAACCTTTTCACCCGTTTCTTGAAGAACTCCATTTGTACTCTCCAGGGAAAACCTCACCAGGTAGTTTATTCCACAACCTTAATATGGGAAAACGGTTATTTGGAACAGCACAGTTGAACTCCCTGTCGGTGGCGAGAGTTTTTTTTGTTTTGTTTTACGCCAGCGTTGAAGGAATATATATTGGATATTGGATCTAACGGGATTAAGTGCGTTCTTTAAAAGCAAGTGACATTCAAATTGAATTATTTACGACTCACGGTACCAATACAAGGAGAGTTACTTATCCTCCGGCAAGCGTTATGAAGACGGAACAAGAAAAATTACAACGTGTCACGAGCGATATGAATTATCATACATTACGGCGATGCGATCGCAAATCTTTTATTGAAGCGAGTTACCGATCGATGATTCATCACAAATTGTCTGGAACAACCGAAGACTGCTTTGAAACGCGAGGGTCCTTATAGGTTCTTATAGGTATGTGTATGATATTACGTTATTGTGGCGCTCAAAAGTCAATAATAATAATAAGTTTAAACGAAAAATATTTTTTTCATAGTAAGCTTTTATCGAGCGTTCTCTATTGTCAGTCAGAGCATTTGTAAAGACTAATCAAATGAGCCCAAACTCGATGGGATTATCACTCGTAGTTTAGGAGTTCCTGTGGCTACCTTCCGTCTCCATCATCAGAATCCTGTCGAGCCTCTCTGACGGGTTTGGGTTGTAACCTTTGCACCATCTCGTTCCTCAGTAGAGTTGTAAATAATGTACCGAGGGCTGGTATCAGGAAACCCATATAAGCATATCTTACAGACTAACAAAGCTAAGAATCATTTCGACAAAACTGGCTTTCAAATAAAAAAAACTCATCCAAGTCGGTTCAGCAGTTTGGGAGCTACAATGTAATACACAGATACATAGACACACAGATATGCAGATATGTACACACTTCAAAGTCATACCACCTCTCTTTTTGCGTCGTTTGAAAATGCTCTGTGTCATTTAGTATTACATAAAGCTATGTATTGATGGGTGGCTTGACCCCCATAACTCCGAGCCAAAACTGACACCGCGAAATGCACAAATTAAACTGGATGCCGAAAATAATTTATCAGCTCCCGCGCCGATTCACCACGCACTTGACAAATGGTTGGCAGCGTCACTTGAGCTTTTGGCCCTCTAAAAATAAAGTCAACTAAGCTAACAACAAAATATATTGAGGTACCTTATTCGATCAGGTTTGTCGTAAAATGTAACTTTTCTTTAAAATCTAGGGTCGTCCACATCTTTTTTTTTGGGGTTTTTTATTCTCATCATCATCATCCTAGCGTTCGTTTTCCTACTCTGTGTTTTATTGCTTAGGGAGGCACACAGATGGACGGTCCACCTGAAGTGGCCACCGTCGTCCAGGACATCAGCAACCTAATCTGCGTCCACTTCGCCTGGTGTTCGGCAACATGGATTGGTCCCTGGATTCATTTCCACAGGACCGTTGTATTCTTTTTATCGTGGTGCTTTGCCTATTTAAGCAATGAGCACAATTTTTACATTGATTCACAAAATCCGTTGAACTAATTCAGCAAATTCAAATTCAGTCTGTCTGTCAGCAGGGGCCACGAGCAGGGGCTATATTTTTTAAACCGCTCGCCGTAATGATCTTGCCCTATTTTTAAAATTTAAAATATTGAATTTTTCATTCACAAAATAAAAAATTAATACCGTTCGACTTGAGGCGACCAGGTCAAAAATTGAGCCGCAGGTAGATGGGTCTGAGGACCATAAGATGTTGGTGGAGCCCCATAGCCACCACAGTTAAGAGAGATTTATTCTATTCCTAAAATTACGATATCCAAACGAATCAAGTATGGAGGCGAATAAACGCTTATGTTACGGAACAGGCTCGTTTTCAGCAGTGGCCTTGTAAGTCAAAGTGTATAAAAAATTGTCCAACTAAAAATCTCACACTTTTCGTGCGTAAGTCCAATTATAAAACGCCCCATAATGTGTTAAATGTGTACCGATTTAGTTTATCTTGCCCCTTATCTCACTCATCTGGCAAAAACCATCTTAAATCTAACACCTTAATTACAGTCCTGGCAAAAATATTGGCCTAGCAAATTAACATGAATTAATTAATATACGTTGTCACTGTCTAATAGATGATTTGCTAATGATTTGGAGGTTCTTGCCGACGTCCAACGTTATCTCGTTGTGGTAACTCGAACGCTTGCTTACCATTACATTGCGTGTTACATTGCTGGTTAGAGTATCGGCTCTGTCGACGAACTGTCGATGAATGTTTTGAGGCTCGATACTGTGGTTCGTGGGTATGAGATGAGCGTACTAATTATGTTTCTAAGGTGCTCGCGCGCAGGGGGTGTGGCATTCCGGTGGTTCAACGCACTCTGGCGCAGATCTCGGAAACCACAGACACGGCATAAAAAAATAAACAAATTGATACAACTCGGCGACTTTTTGCGCTTTCCGCTCCCTCAATGATAGATGTAGACGAATTGTTGGAGAATTGCGGAAGATTATGCTGGCAAGATTATTATGTACCCTTTTTTGTGTCTGTGGTGCTAATTAGAGGTACGGAGTAATGTAGGTATAGTTTTAAGACGTTGCGTTGGTAATTGCGAGTAGTTTTTTTTAAGTCAAGGTTAGATTAAAAATCAGCAGGCTGTCTAACTGGAGATAAGCAGCTACTCCCACGAACACAAATAAACTATATGATCTTGATTGATTGAAATTATTGTGTGACGTTCTCTTGAAGACCTTGGCTTCGCTCTTCATGATACGCTTTGTGTTTGCCCTCAGCTAATTGAATGGGTTTGTTTTATTTGTATTCCAATTATAGTATTTGAATTGAGTTCAATGTGTATTAAAACAGATTTACTGACAACTTACAATTTTACATTTTGGCAAATTGTAAAATGTAAACAGGGTCATTCACTTTTAGCCATCCTTGGCCGATGTCTTACCTAGTTTGTTGTCTGCAAATTAAGATAAATTATATAAAAAATTATACTTATTGTATATTTTTTGTCTGATTTGTACAATCTGTTAGATTTCCACGTCTATGGCGCTACGCGCAAATGTGTTATCTCAAACCTATTCTATACTGAGACAATCACGAACAGTTTGAATGCTGGATTCAGTTTTTTCTTCTTCTCTTTTTTTGTACTGAGCGACGGACTCTCGATACAGTTCATCTGTCAATCAATTTGGTACGTTCGGTTTTTTAATCGAATAGGTGGGATTTTTAAACTTATTCCTTTGCCAAAGGTTTTTAACGGTGACAGTTTAGAAAATTAAAAAAGAAACGTTGGCGAGCGATCATCTGTTCGAGAATGTTTTAGGAATTTCTGTTCAACATTTATAAGTTCATGAAATGCGTGGGTAAATTTTTTTAATGATAGGTACTTGTATGTAGATATTGCTTTGTATGCTGATATATGCTATTGGGTATATTATAGAAACGTGTATTTGTTTTTGGGTGATTGACTATGAATAGATTTTAAATACTTATGCTTTTACAATATGGAATACATATCAAATAACTCTGCACATACACAACCTGGTAAACTATTAGGGAATGTTGACTTTGAAACTAAAACACCATATACTATGACGCTTATGACCCAACACTTCTCAAAAAGGTTTAAGGGAAAGCATATTTTTAGTTCTACGCCTCAATAGTGTTATGTTTATAAGCAGTTGACGAGGAAATGTATCCAGTTTATTATATCACTAATCACTTCATTTAGTAAACCCCAGGAGAAGCCGTTATTACAAAAACTTTTCTAAATATTACATTTTCCATTATTTGTTTAAAATATAAAATCTAAATATCTGCACACGTTTCGAATCTGATTGTATGTTAAAACGCCAAGTTCGATGCACGACCTCTAGGTAATAATCGTTTTTTAAATTAAAATAAAACACTTTTGTTTCACGATATTTGTATGCGGACAGCGGTATTGGCAATTGCAGTTCTATTCAATGAGTGAGAATTTAAATTTTGTATTGTTCTACCTAAGTATAATTTTGCCAAGTACATTACCACTTCAAGAAAATTTGCCATTGCCGCTACAGCAACATTCACGGTATTTGGTGCATCTTTAGCTAAAACTTGTTTGTTAAAAGAAGGAAGAATTAGCAGTTAATTATGCCCAAATAACTCGCCTTTTTTATATAGTAGGTAAGTATAAATTCAATTCATGAATGCTATAAAAACCGTTTAACAACTGCACTGTAGTGCAAAGGAATATGATTCTTAAGGTGGTCAAGCACTTGCATATCATCTCATCTCATCTTGCATTATAAATAAAATTTTTTTTTTTTTTACGTGGGCAATTTTTTTTTACGGATATATTTACGGAGAAGATTGCATTGCATTGTACCTACCTATAAGTTGCCGTTCCAATATAATATTTCATGCATATTTTAAAACTAAGGCACCTTGCAGATATTAGCTACTAGTTAGGCAGCTAAAATAAATTTGTTACTAGTCCAAACATAGGTAGTATAAATCAAAGTCGCTTCCCGCCTAGATCTTTTAAACTACGCAACGGATTTTAATGCGGTTTTCGACAATAGATAGAGTGATTCAAGAGGAAGGTTTGTATGGAAGAAAAAAAGGGTAAAGAAGGTGTACGCGAACAAAGTCGCGCCGGGTCCACTAGTATTTATAAATAATCATCTTGGGCTTGGGGACCGCCTTGACCATGATCCAGGATTTGGTAGAGCAGGTAACAATGACCTTATCCCCATTTTATTCGCTTAAACTAGCCACGTATTGGATCAAAGCCACATGCATATCGATCTTGATATACTGTTCTTTATTCCTACGATTTGGCCAAAGAGCTTTTTGTAAAAACTCCACTTACAATGGCCCGGTCACTCAGCGCGGGAGATTTTTGCTCGGTTAAGGTGAAGTATTGGCTTTTATATGACTTTCAACTTTTAATATTTTCTTTTATGTAGATAGGTAGTCCGTGTGTCAATATTTCCTTTATTTATGGCTCTATTATTAGTGAATTGGTGATGTTAATGGGAAATATGTAAGTAGTTTATCAGTTTTCTGGCACCCATAACTCAAGCTTTTCTTACTTTGGGGCTAGATGGCGCTGTGTGAATTGTCTAACCATATTTTTTTATTTTTTTATTTAATGCTAACTATCAGTAAAGAACTCGTACAAACGTTGAACTGTGATAGTTATTAGGTCCCATTCCAACAGCTGAATATGATGATTAACAACAGTAATAAATGGAGATGTTGTGGTTTAATTGTTGCATTAATTTCAATATATTTTTACAAATATTTATTATTAAAATAAACAAAACCGCAATCGAACTAAAATACTAAATAAATTTATTTGATTATTAGAATACACGGAAGTCAAAATGTACAAATTTGTAATTCAATTCAGATTTAGAACGATATCGTACCTAATGCCTAATCTACAAGAAACGTTAACTTTATTGAATAATCGTGACTTCGCCTTAACTAGTGAAGTGACCTTAACTGCGAAGCTACAAATTGTCGATGGAGCTGATAAAAACACCATTAAATTAATATAAGGTAAGTACATTTTTAGGGGTCTCCCTCTACTGGTTAAAATAAATATTTTGCTTTTAAGTTTTTTTTTATTTTAGAATAAATTCAAGCAGGGACATGAAACTTTAAAGTAAACAAACAGGGACAAAGAAACTAGTTATTTTATACAGATATTTAGCTCATAAAAGTACTTAGGTATATAGGTACTTACTATTTAAGACGATTCGTCGACTTTTGAAAACTAAATAAAACAATTAATTATACATAGAAAGATTGTTCTAAGAACATATTATAAATAACTAATGAAGCAAACTACCACAAAAATTCAGCTCTATATTCATTTGACAGGTCTATTAGCTTCTGTATATATGTTTTTTTCGTTACTTCTCCTTTTACTTACACAATCAGAATAACTTAACTTATAGTATGTATACTGTGACTTAACCGACAGATTTTGGAAAACCAAAAGTTTACTTGTTTTCTGAATCGATTTTAATAAAACAAAACTAACAACCATCTCGATAAAAATTTGAATAAAGACTAACATATCCCGTTAAAAATATTTGTATAATATACTAAATTTGTCTTCTTGCCATTTACACTAACAATATCATTATTTTGTTGTTGAATTTGAGTAGTGTTAGATATAGATTTATTTTTTAATTAAAAGCGATCGATTCTATTGTGAACGTAGTTTGCCTGTTATTGGATTTACATTTAAGTGTTTATGACTTTTCATGTAATATTTAATGTAACAAAAAGTGTAAATCTGTTGGCAAATAAATAAATAAATAACAATAAAATAAACACCCCCACACACCACTTTTACACCCCTACACACCACTCTTACACCCCAACACACCACTTTTACACCCCTACACACCACTTTTCCACCGCTCTACACAACTTCTTGCATCTGTAGCTATCAGGAACCCACCCACAACATCCGCATACTTCTTAACCGAGCGTTTTTCATAGCAGCTCTTCGTAGGAGCTTATTGAAATTACGTAATGGTCATTGTTGTACTCCGCGGGATCGGGTGCGCAGACGCAGATTTGGCCGGATCGCTCGTATCGTATTCAAATCTCGACCGTATTGCAATGACAGTGGATTCTATTTTTACTTACAACTGTGAGTAACGCGTAGAATTGCAGCGGCAGAGTAACGTGCTACAATCTTATGTGGCCAAAATTAGTACTAAATTTTTAACACCGACGAAAAAATAATGTATCTGTGACTTTGTGGCTCTGTGTGTCTGTCTGACATCGTCTGTGGTTTGCGGATTCGAATCCGGTACCTCTCGCTTGGGAGTCGGATACCTTTACCACTAGGCCACTGGCCTTATATATCAACAGCAAATTCTGTTATTAAAACGAGACTTTGTTTAAAGGTTTTATTATATTTTAGGTATCAGTGTTTCCTTTGGACTATGACATGGGATCGCTCAAGAGGTATATTAGAGGTTACCTTAGAGGCGAGAAATGCATTGGTAGCACCCCTGGTGTTGCTGATGTCCATAGGCGGCGGTGACCACTTTCCATCAGGTGGCCCGCATGCCTGTTTGTCTGCCGGATAACATAAATAAATCTAACGATAATATAATTAAAGATCAATTAAAAATGCCCATAATTGATCAACTTAAATTAACTTTATTCCACGTTAAGAATGATTCACGAACACTTTTATTGTGAACATTTTGTTTGTTTGTTATTTTTGCATTCTCAGTTGGGTAGTTAAATGTCGAATATCGGGTTGCAATAAATTTTATGCTTTGTCGTATCTTGAAATTGCTTTAATGGGCAATAATCAGTGACCATGAGGCTCATGAACTCTAAGTAAGTATGTCTACATTTAACATGATAGGTAGGTATTATCCACGTGTTTTCTTTTGGTGGCAAACAAGCTTACGGCCTGCCTGATGCCTGTTTATTCAGAATGTGATGGATATGGAACCTCATCGAGGTATATCGAAATGAAGGTTGATTTATTTTGACAAGGTTCCATCCCATTTTGTTTGCGCGAAGGTTATATTCCAGACATTATGGCTTAAGGCTGGTTCTAATAATATTAAAATTCGGTAGCGCCCTTCAAATGCAATACAGTGGAACAAACTTATCTGACCCGGTGACGGTGGCGCCGTTCTTGAATTGAAAATGCCATTTCATAATATAAGTGATCGAAAATCGTCGCAAAGCCCCAACCATGTTTACATGTAGGTACTCAAATATTTCCTAAACTACTACACCAATTTTAAGGCTAGTGTTTCCCTTGCGAGCCCCACACTACCTGGAGAGGTTTTCCCTGGAGAGTACAACATGGAGTTCTTCAAGGAAGGGGTGAAAAGGTTTTTACGGGTCGGCAACGCGTGGGTGATGTCCCTGGTAATGCAAACGTCCATAGGCTGCGGTGACTGCTTACCATCAGGCAGGCCGTAAGCTTGTTTGCCACCTTTGTGGTAACGAATACGACTATTTTATTATTTACAACTGTCACTGTGATAATTTACAAATTAATTCTGACCGAGAGATCAATCTTGCGGATTCCCCTGGTAGTAGATGACAGGCACTCTACCGTTATTATCTGATCTGCCAAATCCTGGATCATGATCAAGGCGGTCCCCGAGCCCTCGTGCGCGAGAGCACAACCGGGACATTAACGCCAAGATGATTATTATACCCTATGTACGTATGTATGTTTACACCGGTGCTTTTCCTACGCAATGCGTGGATGACGTCACAGTGCAGGCCGCCGGCCATCTTAATGTGGTCGGGCGGTAATTCTGTTAATGCATATAATCAGGGCGTATAAGGCCTTCTTGGTTTCACGGCGGATCGCATAAGGCTTCTAGTGGATTTGAGGTACAGGATGGGTCGGGAATGTGTTTTCTACTGCATATTTCATTATTCTTCTTCTTACCGATTCGATAGACTAAACTCTGACTTATACTTTATTCGCCCAGTACTCGACGACGCATACAGTGTTTGTACTGGCCTCTAACAAGTCCTCCATTGTGCAAGTTTTATTATTAAAAAGAAAAAAATTGTTGTCTATTTCTATACTAATATTATAAAGATTAATTGATTTTACAATTCTTTACCTATGTTACTCGGGGATGTATTAGCTATACATCCCCGAGTAACATAGCCTAAAGTTTATTAACAAACGAGTATTGCGTCTTGAAAGAAGAGACTTCGAACGTCAAATGGCAG